>OY992881.1:121881120-121931120 GCA_963921405.1 Cepaea hortensis | reverse complement strand
AGAATAGTATAACTAGAAAAGCCTTTGTCTGGAACCACAGGGCAAAAGAAACAGAGGAAGATCTCACGAAGAAGAGAAAAAGAAACGGAAATGAACAATACCGGAAGGATGTGGACAGAGCTGCTTGGGATAGCTAAAGATAAGAAGGGGATGGATGATCTTAGAGTGAGTTGGTTGGGGGCATGTGCCAAATTGGGGATAGAGAACACAATAATAAGACGAATACTTCGCTGAAATTCGCCAGGTGTATGCTGCAGAGATGAAAAAGAAGAGTGACTTGCGCGATGAATTGGATCAAAGTGATGAAGAGTTGCGCAATTCGTCGACCACACTCTCTTGCCTGAGTCCATCTGACTTAAAAAGTCGCTTAAAAGTCGACAGGGTCGACTTCATTGCACCGGGTTTCATCCCTTATGGCTCGGTCTCTTTCCGCTGCGCGGAAAGCGTCGCACAAAGCACGAACTCCGTAGCTATAGCGACGACCCACAGGAGTCTCCGAAAAATTTAACAGGTGAACCGAAGCTCGCGGCCCGGAATCGAACCCACAACCTTCGGATCCCGAGTTAAACGGCTTGACCACTTCGCCACGAAATCTGATTCCAGTAACAAAACAAGTCAAGACGACTGGAGACGAATGCAACTGCAGTGGATAACCAGGGTGCTGTGCGCGCCTTGCCGTGCCCATTACTTTCCACAACGCTTTGCAGGTAAACGTCGTCTTGCCCGTTGAATCGTCAATGATTTCTTCCTCGCAGCCTTTACATGCTGCGTAGGGAGGCATACCCTAGTTCACCGATTGGTTTATAGCCTAATCGGTTACCCCCGCCTGGATTAGCCAGCCTGTCACAGCCGTTGTCTTGGGGGTGACCACTGTCGCATGCTGACAACTGCTAGGAGCCACAGGCGTGAGCTGGATGTCAGGCTTAGACCAGTAGGAAATGGGCCCTGAAAAGAGCGTGACAGCCATACTTACCCAATATACTAACCGCAGAGATATAAATCATATGAAGTGAATACATGAATTATACTTTGGCTGAAATTCTGAAAACACGTAGTGATATTGTTCGAACGTGACGAGAATGTCGTATGTAGCTGTTAGTATGTTCTGAAATATGAGCACCAGGATTTCCCATTAGCGCAGAAATATCAACTGCAGGAATTCCTTGACACTGATAAAATTGTTCATAGTTGCACTTCCTGTACACGCCGTTGCGGTCAACGTTAGCATTTATTGGCTGTTTTTGGGGGGATTTAGGATAATAAAGTAATTAGTCCTTTTTTTAGCGCGATCTTGAAATATTCGGGAAATTTAACACCACGAGTACTCTAAACCACTTAAAAATCGGAGACACAAAAAATTGTTGCCGAACAAAACCGCAAATATATTTCTGTTAAAATGCGGTAATCTGTACCGTAGTGGCTAGATTTAGGCAATATTACGTTCATTCGTAAGTGAAAGCTGGAGTATGTCGTCACAACAGGAAAGTTGGAGGGGAAGCGAGGCAGGGGAGACCATGAAAGAGAGAAGATGCTGGACAGCTTGATATTATGACATGGGGGGAAATCAGCATCAGAAATGTTTGGCAGCACACGAGACAGCGGGCTCGATCACCGACGCCATAAGGCATGGACTATAAGAAATTGGTCACTGCTTTCTGAACAGCCAACGATCATACCACCCATCTCAACGCATAGCGATCTGCTACTCCAAATCGTCTGCGGCTGGTTTAGCATTGATCAGCACTCGTAAACACACGAGAGAAACTGAGATTAGAAAGTACACTAGACAAAATAACAACTGAAAGCTGCACACCGGGATTCGAACCATCGTCTCTATATGATGACAACGCCGCGTAGAAGGAAAAGTGTGCTTCGATGTACGGCCAGCTATGATACTAATTTAAAACGCAATTTCATGTTTTGTTTTGGAAGGAACCGCAGGAGACAGCAAATGATAAGAGAATACGACATGAATTGGCTGAGTTTCTATGCTACATTGAGAGATAAACGGAAGAAGAAGAAGAAGAAGAAGAAGAAGAAGAAGAAGAAGAAGAAGAAGAAGAAGAAGAAGAAGAAGAAGAAGAAGAAGAAGAAGAAGAAGAAGAAGAAGAAGAAGAAGAAGAAGAAGAAGAAGAAGAAGAAGAAGAAAAGGAGGAGGGGAAGAGGAAGAGGTGGAAGAAGAAGAAGAAGAAGAAGAAGAAGAAGAAGAAGAAGAAGAAGAAGAAGAAGAAGAAGAAGAAGAAGAAGAAGAAGAAGAAGAAGAAGAAGAAGAAGAAGAAGAAGGAAGAAGAAGAAGAAGAAGAAGAAGAAGAAGAAGAAGAAGAAGAAGAAGAAGAAGAAGAAGAAGAAGAAGAAGAAGAAGAAGAAGAAGAAGAAGAAGAAGAAGAAGAAGAAGAAGAAGTTGATAAAAAAGAAGAAATTGATAAAGAAGAGGAGAAGAAGAAGAGGGGAAGGTGAAAAGAGAGAAGAAGAAGAGGGAGAGTAAGAAGAGCCAGCAACAGAAAAAACGTATTATGATGGTTATGATCAGTTCAAAATGTTAATAATAATGAGAATGGAGTGCTCAGAGATAGAAACAAACAGTAACAATTTAACATTTGCCACAGACAGTATTGATAATAGGAGCCACACCAGTAGATGGCAACAGAAACACATGCAACATTTTAAAAATCGGAATGACCAATACGTTCCCCCAAAATTAACCGTCGGAATTCGTTTGATTGTCAAGATGACAATCGACTACCAAAAAATGACCGTTACACAAGTTCATTGAGTGAAAAGTAAGGTATGTACAACTATTGTATCTTAGCAAGACCGACGTCATATTTGTCTGTTGTCTGCGTTGTGGCTCACACTGACAAGTCAAGCAATAGCTAAACCCCTCCGCTAGGCCGCTATGTGCCCACGTTTATATTTAGTGTTTCTCATGCACTACAAAGATTTGTGAACTCGGAAGCGTCCCCGAAATCATCACAATTTCTTGTTTGTTTGTACCTGCTTGATTGTCTTGAACAATCACATCTTTGGCAACCGACTGATCTCGGAACTTTGAGTTGGCCGGGCACATGCATTCGCTCATGATTTGTTTATTTCCAATCACAGGTCAACTTCGAGCCCTATATAAACGAGTTCTACATGTCCATCGAAGCTAGTCTAGCGGTCAGCTTACTCGGTTGGTGTCTTTTCCGATAGTCTTCAGGTCAATTAAATCGATCTGAAGAATTTTCGGGACACGTCACGGGTTTTCTGCACTCACGGACTATTTCCTTGCATGTTAATTCACATATCTGGACAATCATCACGTTATCTGTGTCAAACGTTCACAATAGCATTCTGGAGTTCAAAGCGAAGTAACGAAAGTCGAGTACGTGGAATAACTGAAGTCGTTCAGAAGCCATTTAGCAAAGCAAACAAGAGAAACGGGTAAGTAAATATTGTTGGTAATATTTATTGGTTATTCATTCATTCATTCAGTAGTATGTCCTTTGCAGAACCTCGCTCCACTAACAACCTTCCGAAAAATCTCTCGATAATAAGCAAGATGTCTCGCGTTCGATACCCCCATCTGGAGATCATTCGTTACATCCTGCACACACCTTCTCTTTAACCTTCCTCTTCCTCTCTTCCCAGGCATATACCCCTCCATTATTGTTCTCTCCAAACTTTCGTGACGTTTCAAGTGACCAAAATATTTCAAGTTTCTTTGTTTTATCGTCTTTAATAGTCAACCTTCTTCAATATTCAGCTCTTGAAGGACGGATGCATTTGTTATTTTCTGTAACCAAGACAGTCTTAGAACCCGTCTATAACATTCATATTCAAAGGTATTTATGCGCTGCTCAGCTTATTTAGTAAGTGTCCAGGTTATCAGAAATGAAGATTAATTATCTGGTTACTAAATTACTGATCTATATGAATAAAACAATTACTAAAGTACTGACGTCTGCATAGATTGCTCGATCACACATCGAAATCACAACATACAAAAAAGACAAAAGTAATTTATAGAGCCAAACCTAAAATGGGTACCCATAAATATCTTAGGAAGTAAAAGCGGTGGTTTGATGCTGACCACATGACCCACTGAGTACCGATTGGTCTATACTGACTACATGACCCACTGAGTACCGATTGGTCTATACTGACCACATGACCCACTGAGTACCGATTGGTCTATACTGACTACATGACCCACTGAGTCCGATTGGTCTATACTGACCACATGACCCACTGAGTCCGATTGAACTATACTGACCACATGACCCACTGAGTCTGATTGGTCTATACTGACCACATGACCCACTGAGTCCGATTGGTCTATACTGACCACATGACCCACTAAGTCCGATTGGTCTATACTGACCACATGACCCACTGAGTCCATGAGTCCCGATTGGTCTATACTGACCACATCACCCACTGAGTATCGATTGGTCTATACTGACAACATGACCCACTGAGTCCGATTAGTCTATACTGACCACATGACCCACTGAGTCCGATTGGTCTATACTGACCACATGACCCACTGAGTACCGATTGGTCTATAACAATATGGGTCTAGCACCATATGTCCAATGTTCAGTAAGACGTGTACAATGGACCGTCACTGTTTTTACTGTATGTATAGGGTCTATTTTTAATGACTGCAGTATTTGAAAATATTGCCGGTCCAAGTTTTGTATTCACCCTCTGTAAAGTTCATTTAACATAATAAGTAAATACAAAACTTGGACCGGTAGTATTTTTAAACACTGCACAGTCATTAAAAATGCACCATGTATAAGTGTAAAATATTAAGCAAGAAAAACCAAAAGTTAGTTGCATATCCTCTACATGACGTCGCAGTCAACCCCAGCATTTTGGGCTGTTTTAGATTTCTTGGCAAGTTTACATTCACTAGTTTGCCACTGTTTTCTGAACGACCGGCACTTATACCTTTGTACGGAAACTAACGCAAGGCGATCTGCTTCCAAATCGCTTGCAGCTGTGTTTCGAACGCGGTATGCGGGATTACCAACCGCACTCGTAACCCCTTCACAGAGAAACAAAGGAAGATTTGTGATAGTCTCATGACTACTGGACCGACAACCATGAGGGATGGCCACTGCACTACCGTTGCTCTGGAAAGAGCTGAAGTGCTAACATTAAAAGCACCTATCATTGTTACAGTGAAGATGGACAAAAGGGACTGTCTGAGAAATACATGACAGCAAGGAGCATGGAGGCACATCATATGAAGGATTGTCTCGATGCCAACTGTTGGAGTGAGATTGATTATGGAAATGGATGAAATAAACGCGATGATCGTTGGCGCGATTAGCTTGCTTGCTCACAACAGGGAAAATCCGCATCTATACCCTTCTACGCTTGCTTAGAATGACTGAGCCCCTAAGAGCTTTTCCCGAGTATAGTGATGTCGATGCTTCATCTTAATTATAAAAAGTTAGTTGCATATGATTTACAAGACGTCGCAGTCAACCCGAGTATTTTTTTCAGCTTGGACAGATCGAGCCCTTAATGGCTTTTGACGGGTGTAGTGATATCGATGATTCATTATAATTATTAAAAAGTTGCACATCCTTTACATGACGTCGCATTCAACCTCAGTATTTTTCGACTGTTTGTGATTTCCTGACAAGTTTATGTTCGGTAGTTTACCATTGCTTTCCTAACAACCAGCACACGTGCAATTGTATAAAAATCAGCGCTAGGCGGCCTGCTTCCAAATCGCCCGCAGCTGTGTTTCGAACGTGGTATGCGGGATTACGGATTGTATTTGCAACCTCTTCGCCACAGTGCTGGCCATGATCCTAATCATGTACAGATGAAATGGACATCAGTACGACAATGTTATATTGTACATAAATTGCGAAAACTGGGAGCATTCTGTCAATAATCAACAAGAAAGTAAAAAAAAAGTTTTAGAGTTCGTGTATCAAAGTAGAGCTTTCAAAGAAGATGGAAGACTTGAAAAAGAGGCAGGTAGAGGGTGTATTTTTAATCACTGTGTAGTGTTTGAAAATATTGCCGGTCCAAGTTTTGTATTTACCTATTAAGTTGCATGAACTTTACAGCGGGTGAATACAAAACTTGGACCGGCAATATTTTCAAACGCTGCACAGTCATTAAAAATACACCCTATATAAGATTCCAACGACGTAACAGTAAAATGATAATTGATAAATAGGTTATTTATATCAATCTATACCGTCAGTGACTCACCTAATCCCTATCTAAATCTCAAAAGAGAAAACTCTTCATAAAATGCTCCTGAAGCTGGAAGTTCTCTCCATGAGACTACAGACCGTTTATTATTCACGTCTGCTAGTGATTCTGTCTTACGTTATCAGCAGACGATAATATTTGCAGAACTGACCTTGACCTTTGGCGATTCCTTTCTTACTATTCTTTATTTCTCCGTCTTACTTCGTGTCCACAATATCTCGTAGTCCCACCACGACACAACGATCTTCTTCTTCTTCAGCGTTCCGAGCCATTGAGGTTCTTTGCTGCAAATACAATCCGTCTCCATTCGTCTCTCTGGTGGACCTTCTCTTGCCAGTCGTTGATTCCAAGTGCTTGTAGGTCTGTACATGTATTATCTCTCCACCGCCTTCTTGGTCTACCTCGGGGTCTACGGTCATTTATTTCCTGAGTGTAAGCGAGTTTTGTTTCCCTATTATCTTCCATTCTTTCTATATGCCCCAGCCATTGTAGTCTATTAGCCTTCATGATACCAGTGATTAGCGGGGACTTAAACAGATCATAAATGTCTTTGTTACTTCTTCTTTTCCACTCTCCACTTTGTGTATCCCTAATGGGTCCAAAGATGCGTCTTAAAATTTTGTTCTCAAAGGTTTGTAACAAGGCTTCGTCTCCTTTCGTTGTACTCCAGGTTTCAGAGCCATACAGCACAACTGGTCTGATCAGTGTTTTGTATATTGTGATTTTGGTGTTACGAGATAGCGCCTTTGATTTTAGTAGATGTTGTAGTGCATAGTATATCTTATTTCCAGAGTTGATTCTAGTTTGTATTTCTTCCCTTATGATGTTGGAGCAGTTGAAGATCGTACCCAGGTATTTGTATGTTTCCGTTCTTTTAATGGTCATATTATCTATTTGTATGTGGCCAGAGTTTCTAGCCATTCCGTCTCTTGAAATTACCATATATTCTGTCTTATCTTGGTTGATAACCAGCCCCATCTGTTGGGCTTTTTCCTTTAAGTGAGTCAATATTTCCAATGTCTGTTGTTCACTTTGCCCTATAATATCTATATCATCTGCATAACCAAGCAGCTTGGATGTTCCTCCAATATCACATTCCTCCTTTACCTTCCTTACAACTTTCTCTAGAGCCAGATTGAAGAGTAGCGGCGATAGTGCATCACCCTGTTTCAAGCCAGATGTTATTTGGAAGGGGTCTGATTTCCTGCCTTTATATGTTACTATATTATAAGTATCTTCCATGCATAGTCTGGTCATGTTGATTAACTTCCTTGGTATTCCAAATTCCTGCATAGCATTCCATAGACTATTCCTATGGACACTATCATATGTTATGGAGATCTCTTTTATATTCCCAATGTTTCTCGGCTATTTGTCGTAAGATAAATATCTGATCTATTGTTGATCTGTTTTGTCTAAAACCCGCCTGGTAGTCACCTAATATGTCTTCTGAATATGGTTTTAGTCTATTTAGTAATACTGCGGATAGTATCTTATAGCTTGTGGACAGTAGTGATATTCCTCTATAATTTCCACATTGGAACTTGTCTCCTTTCTTAAAGATAGGTATCAATAATGACTCTTTCCAGTCATGGGGTAATTCTTCTGTCCTCCAGATTTTTATTATTAGTTCGTATAGCTTTAGATGTAATGCATGGCCACCTGCCTTTATAAATTCAGCAGCAATTCCATCAGTCCCAGTTGCCTTATTGTTTTTAAGTCGTGTGATTACATATAGGATTTCTTCAAATGTAGGTTCTTCAATTTGTGGTTCGCTTGTTAGAACCTCTTCTTGTGAGGAAATGTTACTTGGAGCTTCACAATTTAGTAATTCAATAAAATATTCTTTCCATGTGTTGCACATTTCCTCATTGGTATTTATCATATTCCCATTTTTGTCTTTTAAACCATATGTGTTTTGTTGGTGCCCTCGTTTAATTGACTTCAGTTCTTTAAAAAATTTTCTGGATTCATTTTTCTGGTGATTAGTTTCCATATCTTTGATTATATTACTCATATATTCTCGCTTCTGCTGTCTGACTATTTTTGTAGCCTCTTTACATTCATTTCTATAATGCTCTTCCTTTTGGATGTTATTGATGTCATTTAACCATACATGTCTGGCATTCTTCTTCCTAATGACTGCTTCTTCACATTTTTGATTGAACCATCTGTTCTTTCTATGCGTGGTTAACACACCGAGACATTCTTCTGCGGTAGACTGAATTGTATTCTTGATGTTCAACCAAGTTTGGTCAATGCTTTCCTCCAAAGGGTTTTGCAGAGTTTCAAGTTTACATTTTATTTCATCTGTAAATTTCTCTTTGACTGTAATGTCTTGCAGTTTTTCTCTGTTATATGTTGGGTGTAATCTTTGTAATTTAGTATAGAAAGCTCTCTTAAGTTTTATTTTAAATTTTGCTCCAACGAGGAAGTGGTCACTGTGGCACTCAGCTCCTCTATAACTTCTGACTTGCTGTATGTTTGATGCATTTCTGTTGTTAATTAAAATGTGATCTATTTGATTATAGGTTCTCTTGTCACATGATTTCCAAGTTTGTTTGTGTATATCCTTTCTTTGTAGTCTGGTACTGCTAACCTGCAGTCCTTTGGCTTCTGCCAGGTTGATGACTCTCCATCCATTATCATTTGAAGTTGTATGTAGGCTTTCCATACCGGCCACTTTTTTTATTAGTTTGCTCTCTACCTATTTTTGCATTGAAGTCTCCCAGCACAATCAGGATGTCCTGTTTGGGGGTTTCTTCTATGACATCTTCCAGATCATTATAAAAGTCTTCTTTAATATCATCTTCTTTCTCTTCAGTAGGTGCATGTACATTAATCATCGTTATATTTTTCCATTTACCTTTTATTCGTAATTTACTAATCCTGTCATTAAAAGCTTTAAAGTTTAAAACGTTCCCCCATAACTCTTTTTTGATGACAAATCCTGTTCCTAATTCATGTTTATTTTGGGTGTTTCCTCCATATATTATAATCATTCCATTTTGCTCTAAAGTACCCTCTCCTGGCCACCTTATTTCTTGAATTGCTGTTATATCCATTTGATATTCAATCAGCTCCCGGGTTAGTTCTTCGGCTGCTCCAGCTCGATATAGTGTCCGTACATTCCATGTTCCAAATCTCAAAAGTCCTTTAACGTTCCAAGGTCGTTGTCCAGATAAGTCAGTCCGATATCGAGGCTCATGTATTTGTTTCGTAACAAAGAAAGGTTTTTACAAAGGTGGGGATGTTAACCCCACGCTTCAACCCCCAACCTGGAGGACCAGGGTGTTTCTCTTTGTCTGTTCTCTACCCTTTGACCTGTCCGGCTTGGGAGGCCCTGCTGGTAGCTACGCTACCGCCGGCATAGCTCTCAGGGTCATTGAGAAACTCAAGCTCCCCCACCACGACAAGGTGGAAACACCATCGGGGGAGACGACACAACGATGACATTAGAAATATCACAAGTACCAAAGTTTGTATTAAATTCTTAAATAGATTGTTAAATTCTTTTTATGCATGCTTGTAAAATACACAATGACGTTCTTCAAGATCTGAGCATGAATAAAACTGTCTCATAAATAACAGAACGATCAATAACAGATGTTTTTGATCCAGCCATAACAAACACATAAACAACAAACGTTTCCACACAGAGGCATCTTCATCAGTGACGCACGCGCACGCACACACACACACACACACACACACACACACATGGGTAGCGTTGTGATGTTCTGTTGTGATAATTTGGTGTGTCCAGTGTGTGCTGCGTGGTTACACACCCGCTTCGCACGCGTGATCCGGGACTGTTTCCGGATCCGGTCAGGGATATGCACTACTGACGAGCTCAAATGAGGGCGAAACTCGAGTATAGTGCTTCCATATTGACGTGGATAGGCCTTAGGGTCATGCCAGAATGCGATCGGCGTTGCCAGTAGTGGGTTGTGCTCAATATTTAGATATATTTATAAATAGAACACGTGGAACAGATTTGCACATAACAAGTGACCTCGTGTAAATATTAATGTGGAGTTAATTAACAATGATTTAAATAAATAAATAAATAAAACTAAGAATACCCGAGGTCGCAATGAATAAAAAAAATAGCCATTGTAATAAAAACTGTACACTTGTAAATATAATCTTATATATAAAAAAGGATCTCCGTCTGTCTGTCTGTCTGTCTGTCTGTCCGTATGTCTGTCTGTCTGTCTGTCTGTCCGTATGTCTGTATGTCCGTCTGTCCTTTATGCGCTCGCGAACGGCCCATCCGATTGAGATGAAATTTTCTACACGCCTTCCTTTCATTCCAGAGCAGCCCACTGTCGTATTTTTTTTTTCTTCTTCCTCCTCCTCCCTCCTCCCTCCTCCCCCTCCCAAAAGACGTACGTCCAGGAAATGGTCTTCTACATAGACACTTCTCTCTGAGGTCCGCGATAACATATTAACCTGGTGGGATGGCAATCAATCATCCTACTACCTCCTCCCTCCTCCTCCCTTCTCCCTCTTCCTCCTCCCTCTTCCTCCCTCCGCCTCCTCCCTCCTCCCACTCTCTACTCCTCCTTCCTCCTTCCTCCTCCTTCTCCCTCTTCCTCCTCCCTCTTCCTCCCTCTTCCTGCTCCCTCCGCCTCCTCCCTCCGCATACTCTCTCCTCCTCCTCCCTCCTCCTCCCTCTCCCTCCTCCTACTCCCTTCTCCTCCTCCTCCTCCTCCTCCTCTCTCCTCCTCCTCCTTCTCCCTCTTCCTCCTCCCTCCTCCTCCCCCTCCTCCTCCACCCTACTCCTCCCTCCTCTTCCTAATCCCTCCTCCTCCCCCCTATTCCTCCTCCCTCCTTCTCCCTCCTCCTTCTACCTCTTCCTCCCTCCTCCTTCTCCCTCCACCTCCTCCCTCCTCCTCTCTCTCCTCCTCCCTCTCCCTCCTCCCTTCTCATCCTCCCCCACCTACGTTCTCCTCCTCCCTCCTCCCTCCTCCTCCTTCTCCCTCCTCCTCCCCCTCCCTCCTCCCCCTCCTCCTCCTCCTTCACCCTCCTCCCTCCTCCTCCTTCACCATCCTCCCTCCTCCTCCTCCCTCCTCCTCATCCTCCCTCCTCCCTCCTCCTCCCTCCTCATCCCTCTTCCTCCTCCTCCTCCCTCCTCCTTCTCCCCTTTCCCCCCTCTTTCTCTTAATCCCTCCTCCTCCCTTCTCCTCCCTCCTATTCATCCCTACTCCTCCTCCTCCCTCCTCCTCCTCTCTCCGCCTATCTCTTCCTCCCTCCTCCTCCCTCCTCTCTCTTCCTCCTCCCTCCTCTCTCTCTCCTCCTCCCTCCTCCTCCCTCTTCCTCCTCCTCCTCCCTCCTCCTTCCTCCTGCTCCCTCCTCCTCCTCCCTTCTCCTCCCTTCTCCTCCTCCCCCTCCTCCCCCTCCCTCCTCCCCCTCATCCGTCTTCCTCCCTCCTCCTTCTTCCTCCCTCCTCCTCCCCTCCTCCCCCTCCTCCTCCCTCTCCTCCTCATCCCTCCTCCTCCATTCTCCTCCTCCCTCCTCCTCCTCTCTCTACCTCCTCCCTCCTCCTCCCTTCACATTCCTCCTCCTCCCTCTTCCTCCTCATCCCTCCTCCTCCTCTATCCTCCTCCCTCCTCCTCCCTCTACCTCCTCCCTCCTCCTCCCTTCACATTCCTCCTCCTCCCTCTTCCTCCTCCTCCCTCTCATCCTCTTCCCTCCTTCTCCTCCCTCCTCCTTCTCCCTCTTCCTCCTCCCTCTTCCTCCCTCCGCCTCCTCCCTCCTCCCACTCTCTACTCCTCCCTCCTCCTTCTCCTCCCTCCTCCTCCTCCCTCTTCCTCCCTCTTCCTGCTCCCTCCGCCTCCTCCCTCCGCCTACTCTCTCCTCCTCCTCCCTCCTCCTCCCTCTCCCTCCTCCTCCTCCCTCTCCTCCTCCTCCTCCTCCTGCGATCTCCTCCTCCCTCCTTCTCCCTCTTCCTCCTCCCTCCTCCTCCCCCTCCTCCTCCACCCTACTCCTCCCTCCTCTTCCTAATCCCTCCTCCTCCCTCCTATTCCTCCTGTCTCCTCCTCCCTCCTCCTCCCTCCTCTTCCCTCCTCCACCTCCCTCTTCCTCCTCCCTCCTCCATTTACCCAAGACAGACAGACATACAGATAGTCGGGAACGGGATCTTATATGACTACTTATATGATTTAAATGAGATGCTCTCCACCATGGGCTGGGCCGGGTCAGACAGACAGACAGACAGACAGACAGATAGATAGACAGACAGACAGACAGACAGTCGGGAACGGGAGCTTATATGACTACTTATATGAATTAAATGAGATGCTCCCCACCAGAGTCTGGGCGAAGCCGGGCCGTGTCAGCTAGTATAATATAATAATAACATTAAATTATAACAAATTAAGATAATGCGAAAGTGTGCAGTACGGGTTTGAAAAAAAATGTGTGAAAATAAAGTTCACAATGCAACTAGAGAACAATATACGTATCTTAGAATCAAATGGAATGTAAAGTGATGAGTTTAGATTGATCCATCCATGCATCCATCATGTGCCATGCCGATAAGTGTGGGCGGTCATGTTCTGCCATCTCACTCGATCACCAGAGTCGTGGATCAGCTCCGTGTTTCTGTCTCGACCATGCCACAAGGCCAAGCCATCCAGGTACTTGCTTCTAGGTCTTCCCCTTGGTCTGTTCCCCTCGATCTTACCAGTTGTCACCAAGTTCTCCAGATCATTTCTTCTCATAACATGTCCAAAAAATTTTGACTGTCTACGTCTAATGTCTCTAATCAGTTTACGATCTTCATTTGTTTCTTGAAGAACTTGTTCATTGGTCTTTCTGGCTGTCCATGGTATTCTTTGCATTTTCCTCAGAAACCACATTTCTACAGCCATCAGCTGTTTTTCAGCCTGACTGCTCATTGTCCAAGCTTCACATCCATATAAAAGTACAGGTTCAATGTAGCATCTCAACACTCTTTTTCTCGTTTCAATTGACATCTTTTTATTGGTCAGTATGTTTTTCATCTTGGTAAAGGCTACTTTTGCCATGGCGATTCTTGTTCTAATCTTTTCAAGGCATCTCCCATCAGATGTTATTACTGTTCCAAGATAATTGTACCTATTCACTTTGCTTTGCTCATTTAGTTAGTTCGTTAGTTGCATATCCTTTACAGGGCGTTGCAGTCAACACCAGCATTTTTTGCTGTTGTGATCGCTTGGCAAGTTTACTTCTAGTAGTTTTGTTCTATTATTATGTGCAAATGACTTGAGTCAAGAACCGACATCCCAGCAAGTGCTATGTCCTCGTCTTCAACAGCCAGCAAAGAGTTCCAATACTAATGGTACAAGTTATAGTCTGATTATGTGTCCGTCTTAATAACCTTTCTCCCTAGTCCTGATTGTCAACCAGATCCTCTGGTCCATCCCTGCCGCCCCATTCTAATGGGGGAGTCTAAGGAGAGGTAGGCTTAGGAATGGCTTCCTCATTTTGAAGAAAAACCTTATCTGCAAAATTCAACCAACCATAAACAAATCTAAAGTTGAGGAAAACATAATGGTTGCGATACTTCTTTGTTTGTTTGTTTCTCCCTCTATTCTTCTGTAAAATCACATTTTGACAGATACAATTTCAACCTTCTTTTATACGATGTAATTTAACATGTTTCCTATGGCAGGAAGTTGTTATTTTAATCTACGCTGTTCTAGTTGTTATTTTAACTCCTTCTGTCCTATACATTTATTCCTCAATTTTTCCTTTATCCCAAGAAGTTGTTATTTTAACTATCTATGGCCCAGGCAGTGGTCATTTTAACTATTTCTATCTCAAGCAGTAATTGTTTTAACTATTTATGTCTCATGCAGTAGTTATTTATTCATGTCTCAAACAGTAGTTATTGTAACGATTTCTATCTAAAGCAGTAGTAAGTTAATGACTCAACAAACATTTCAACTATCTCTGTCTCAAGGAGTAGTTATTTTTACTGTTTCTTTCTCAAGCACTTTTTATTTTAACTATTCCTTTCTCAAGCAGACTTTTAACTATCCGTTTCAAACAGCTATTTTAACTATCCCTGTCACAAGCAATTGTTATTTTGTAGCTATCTCTATCTCAAGCCGTTATCGTTTTCACTATTTCTTTCTCAAGAAATAGATATTTTTCTACTTCTGTCTCAAGCAATAGTTATTTTAACTACTTCTTTTCAAGCAGTGGTTATTGTAACTATTTCTGTCTCAAGAAGTAGTTATTTTAACTATTTCTTTTCAAGCAGTAATTATTTTAACTTTTCTGTCCAAGATAAAAATGTCTCAAGATAAGAAATACGCTGCAGCGAAGGTGTTACGAATGTAATTCCTAGTTAGTTAGTTACTACTAACTAACTAGTTAGTTAGTTAGTTAGTTAGTTAGTTAGTTAGTTAGTTAGTTTGTTAGTTAGTTAGTTAGTTAGTTAGTTAGTTAGTTAGTTAGTTAGTTAGTTAGTTAGTTAGTTAGTTAGTCGACAGATCATCCTCATTGCACATCGAACCATTCAGTCCATAAGTGCTCGGATCCCCTCCTCAGCAAATCCCGCAGCGGGTAGCGGCTCATGACACCAGTTCTGTGTTGGTTAATCAATTTTCTTTGGCTTCCTGCGTAGTGTTGTTGTTTGGCAACACCTCTTTTAAATGGCACAATACTGAACGTAAACATGCTCAGGAATCACGAGCAGCCAAAAAATGCTGCATTTGACTGCGACGTCCTGTAAAGAATATGCTACAAAAACTGTCTCAAGCCGTCATTATTTTAACTATTTATATTTCTACCTTTGAAATAACAACTGCGAGGACATAACAAGTAAACGAGCTGGCATGTGATAATACATATGAGGCGGCCAAAGAAACCACAGTGAGGTACATAGTAACTTCTTCAGAAATATAAATAGGGAATCCCTAAGGCCACTAAGACAGGTCATAAACCAATTCGCAAGTATTGATTGGCGCTCATAGAAGCAGAAGACGAAAGTAGAGACTAGAGGGCGCACATAAACATTGGAAGTTATAGTCACCGACCGGGATTAGAACCTGTCATCTTCAAATGATGACAGCGCTTCCCTGCAGGAACACTTGTACTTCGGCGCATGACCAGCTAGATACCCCTTTAATTGAGTGTCTATTCTGGAACAGAAATTCGCGATCACGACTCTATACTTCTCCATTTTCGTCAGTGCCCGGTCTGTAGCAGATATTGACAGCCACGACTCTTCACTCATCTACGTCGCTTGATAGTTTCGTTAATTTGACGTTGCTTATATCCTTATTTATTTATTCTCTGCTTAAGCTTTCTGCATGCACCTTTCTCTATTTCCCTAGGCCTTTCTTGCCTAGTATTTCCAATATAAGGCTAATTTCTATATGCCGTCATCTTTTTTTATATGCTCCATAAATTATGTATCATTTTGTAACTGTTTTGAAGCGTGGTCGAATAAAACCTAGAAATGTCAAAACCCCAGCGTTTGTTTTCTTCTCTGTCTACAATTGTCTGAAAAGTTACATGCATATCCTATACCTGACGTCGCAGTCAACCCTCAACATTTTGGCTATTCGTGATTTACTAGTCTAGTTTACATTCGGTAGTTTGCCAATGCTTTCTGAACAACTGACGCTCTTACCACTGTATCAACCAAGGCGATCTCTTCCAAATCGCATGCAGCTGTGTTTCGAGCGCGGTCTGTGGAATTACGAATGGCGCTCGCCACACAATCAATATCACTACACTCGAGACATGATCAGGCGTGCTTCGTATCCCTCTTCACAAGCTACAAGTAACAAGGTGATTACAAGTCTTCATAGCTTTTACTCTTAGCTTCAAGTATCATCCAGACCTTCTTTTACCCCCTTTTAAGCTAGTATTCCCAGATATGGATGCTCCGTCTGTTCAGCTGCACAATCCGTCCGATTCCAGAGATCGTTCACTACATCACCTTTATCATAAAGTAGCTGTCCGCTCAGACTTCAGAGGAGCAGCAGCGGCTAATCTACCAGCCTGTTCATTGCTCCGCACACCCTCATGTCCTGGACAGAAAATCCACCATATTCTCGTAATCTCCGTCCTGTCAAGCGAAGCTAGCCACTCCACCAGGGAAAATGCTAGTTTCCACTTTAAGAAGCATACTTTGTGAGCTCGATACAAACAATATTTCTGGTGAGCTCCCCTCCAACCATCGAAAGGCAGTCCTCATCGCACAGCTAATATTTCTATGCTAGACGTTGTAGTACCAATAGTTAAAGTTAGTTGCATATCCGTTAACCCTTACAGGACGTTGCAGTCAACACCAATATTTTTTTTTTTTTTTGTGGTTTGTTTTGCTGTTGTGACCTCTTGGCAAGTTTACGCTCAGTAGTTTTCCATTGCTTTTTGAACGACCGGCACCCATACCATTTCGTAAAAAACCAACACAATGCGGTCTTCTGTCAAATCTCCCGCAGCTGTGTTTCGAACGCGGGCATGTGGAATTACGAACTGCGACCTTATCACCTTCGCCACGGAGCAAGGAGAAGTACTCAGAATATGCTAACCTTTTAAGACAAATATTCTGAAGTCTTCATTATATATGTAAAATGACTATTTGTATGCTTTCAGGGAAATGCAGCTTTCCTGGCCTTGCTGGGACATTAGTGCCAATCTCAAGTGTATCTTCCTGGCAAGTCTGTACATGTATATACTAAACACCGCAACCGCTCAAAATGTTACCCAGGCAATCAATAGTTCGGATATACCAACTTCGCTAAGTCAGTTTAACGAAACAAGGAATGGCTCTGATATACTGATGTCCTTCAGTTCTGTCACCAACATGAGCAACAATTCAAGTATTTTAGCCTCATTGAGTCCCTTTACTGAAGCTACCAACAATTCAACTACTACAACGCCAAAATACACAATTACGCAAGCAAGCAACAAAACTGTTGTGTCCTTATCACAAAGACCGTTTAAATCTCTGAAGAAGAAAGGGTCTTATATTAGGTCGAACAACAGTCGCAGCAACATATCGCCCATGGATGCCTTTGTACTGCATTTCAAAGCACTTAAAAAACTGCGGGGCAACAGCAAAAAAGTGTCATCTTCGCCATACCAGAGCCAGCTGGTGAAAGTCAAACAGTACCTGGCTGGGAGTCAGGACGCTCCAGAAGATGCTACCTCCGGCCATTTGTCATCTCACCCACGAGGTATGTCGTCATAGGCAATCTACATCAGCATCGTTCTACAACCATGCCCCCTTTCTGTTTATCTTCAAACTACATCTCTGCTTTCTTTTATCATCATACAACGCCTCTGATATCTTTTTATTATCATCATACTATCGCCTATACCTCTGTTCTTACCCTTATACTATCTGTTGCTGTAGCCGCTACTGCCTGATTCTGGTGACCTTTCTTTACTGCAGTTTTCTTTCTGCCTGTACTGCTGTCTTTTCCGAAACAATACATTATATTATGTCAAGTAATCGGGTCTGTCTGTCTGTCTGTCTGTCTGTCTGTCTGCCTGCCTGCCCGCCCGCCCGCCCGCCCGTCCGTCCGTCCGCCTGCCTGCCTGCCTGTCTGTCTGTCTGTCTGTCTGCCCGTCTGCCCACGAAATGCTTGATTTATTTCGCCTTCGAAGCTATCCTGAGAATGTTCTATCTACAGCTCTTCACCGCTGCCAGTCCATCCAGTCTATCAGTCGCACTGAGGCGCTCTCCTCCAGGCCGAAACCACGAAATAATAGACATGTCCTCTCACTTACTTACCATCCCCACAATATTGCTGCCAAGAATATCCTCTTGAAACGTCTATCCATTCTCCGGGCGGACCCGACCACTCGTGATGTCGTCTCAGAGGCCCCTTTGGTGGCGTGTAGGCGAGATCGTAACCTCAGAGATGTGTTGGTCCATAGCAGTCTACCCCAACCTCACAAGTCTCTTCCTGGCACGGTGGCTTGTCTTCGATCGCGTTGCAAGACCTGCCCACGCGTACTTCAAACCCAGAGTCTGACATTCCCTAAGACGACCTTCCACATCCGTGAGGGTTTCTCATGCATCAGTCGCAACGTCATCTATGCGATTACCTGCACACGGTGCGACATGCGATATGTCGGTGAGACGGGCTTAAGGCTTGGTGACAGATTTAGACAACATCTTTCTGATATCACCAGCGGCGCCCACAAACCAGTATCCATGCATTTCAACAGTCCTGACCACGTGGCATGGCCCACATGCAGGTCACGGCCATCAAATCATGCGCATCCCACGAACGGGATCGGAAGACATTGGAACACCGTCTCATCTTCCAGTTAGGCACACTCTCCCCTCACGGCCTCAATGTCCAACACAGCTTCATTTAATTTCCTAACCACACCCACTCCCACCCCCTAGCTTACAGTCCACCATCGAGGTACTTGCAGGTCCTTTATAGGACGTCGCAGTCAACTTTCTTGGCAGGTTTGCGTTCGGTGTTTTGCCATCGTTTTCTGAACGACCACGACTCATGCCCCTCTGTGAGGACCAACACAATGTAATCTTCCGCAGCTGTGTTTCGAGCGCTTAACGAGAATTGCTAATTGTGAACTGCGTCCGCGACATCTTTGCCGGTCCTAATTTTCACTTTTACGCCCACATGGGCGCTTCTCCACCCCCACTCCCCTCCCGCTTGACCTTTGACCTGTGTACCATACATCCGGTCTATTAATCCACTGACAGCCCTAAGCGTGTCAGTCTTTCCAAGCAAGCGATTCAGATAAGTACTTTTAATTAGTTTAATATTGTCATAGTGTGTTTCATGTAGGTTTGTGTCGGTTTGTATTTGTTTGTCCTGCGCTGACGAAGGCTTTGGCCGCAACGTCCAATTTGTCTCTTGTAGTCGTGTTTTAGTAAAGCTCACAATCTACTTCTCGTTTTTGGGTGATTCATTCATTGTCTGTCTGTCTGTCTGTCTGTCTGTCTGTCTGTCTGTATTTCCGTATGTCTGTCTGTGTGTCTGTCTGTCTTTCTTTCTGTCTGTCTGTCTACCTAACCGCTTGTCTGTCTGTCTGTCTGTCTGTCTGTCTGTCTGTCTGTCTGTCTGTCTGTCTGTCTGTCTGTCTGTCTGTCTGTCTGATATTGTTCGAATGTGGAGTACGTTATCCCCAGGGAAGTCCAAGATTTGACAGGAAATCCTTCTGTTCGCATAGCAACGGCTGGGCTAGTCTAATCGATAATGCTTCAGTGTATTTGAGCAATCGGTTATTGTTCACACAAAATGTCATAAAGAGAAAAGCATATCACAATTAAAGGATCCTGTTGCACTCCTTGAGGTGTATCGGGCATACAGTGCTAGCCCCATATTTGCATAGACAAATGGGCACTCCATGAGTGGCGTGGTCAAATTTATGCCGGTCGACTTGACTTCCCAAGGCACTTCCCATAACCTATTTTAGCCTGGGTAGACCTAGGAGCATGGGCTAATTTATTTTAAATCCATCTAATTGTGGATTTAACACATTGCCACCGGGGGTCAAGCAATTGTGCTAGTCAAAAACATGGTGTTCCTAAATTCATTTTAAAAGACTGCAACTTGGATTTCTTGTAAGGATCATTCCGTTGTCAGCTACAAGAGAGTACATACATCTTTGATTGGTTGAAAAGATCATTCAGTTGTCAACACATCTGCGACTGGTTGAAAAGATCATTCAGTTGTCAACTACGAGGCAGTGCAACTTTGATTGGTCGAAAATATTATTCCATTGTTAACACAGCTGAGGCTGGTTGCAAAAAAAAAAAAAAACCACGGTATTTTGTCAACATAAGGTTGACTGGTTGGAATGAAAATAATCAAAACTTGTTTCAACTATCAATTACAAACAGCGTCTAGCCTCTACGCTACCGATAATTGATTGTGCTCTTGGGTTAATTTGAAGGCAATTAGGCGAGGAAGGAACTGGCACTCCAACCTTTATAGCTGTTGGTTACGATAATCTTATATATAAATTAGGATGTGCGTATTTGCGTATTTATTTATGTATCTCTGTATGTATGTATGTATGTCCTTTATGCGCTCGCGAACGGCCCATCCGATTGAGATGAAATTTTCTACACGCCTTCCTTTCATTCCAGAGATGCCAACTGTCGTAGTTTTTTTTTCTTCTTCCTCCTCCTCCCTCCTCCCTCCTCCCCCTCCCAAAAAACGTACGTCCAGGAAATGGTCTTCTACATAGACACTTCTCTCTGAGGTCCGCGATAACATATTAACCTGGTGGGATGGCAATCAATCATCCTACTACCTCCTCCCTCCTCCTCCCTTCTCCCTCTTCCTCCTCCCTCTTCCTCCTCCCTCTTCCTCCCTCCGCCTCCTCCCTCCTCCCACTCTCTACTCCTCCTTCCTCCTCCCTCCTCCTTCTCCTCCCTCCTTCTCCCTCTTCCTCCTCCCTCTTCCTCCCTCTTCCTGCTCCCTCCGCCTCCTCCCTCCGCCTACTCTCTCCTCCTCCTCCCTCCTCCTCCCTCTCCCTCATCCTACTCCCTTCTCCTCCTCCTCTCCTCCTCCTCTCTCCCTCCTCCTTCTCCCTCTTCCTCCTCCCTCCTCCTCCCCCTCCTCCCCACCCTACTCCTCCCTCCTCTTCCTATCCCTCCTCCTCCCTCCTATTCCTCCTGTCTCCTCCTCCCTCCTTCTCCCTCCTCCTTCTACCTCTTCCTCCCTCCTCCTTCTCCCTCCACCTCCTCCCTCCTCCTCTCCTCCTCCTCCTCCCTCCTCCCTCTCCCTCCTCCCTTCTCATCCTCCCCCACCTACGTTTCCTCCTCCTCCTCCCTCCTCCTCCTCCTTCTCCCTCCTCCTCCCCCTCCCTCCTCCCCCTCCTCCTCCTCCTTCACCCTCCTCCCTCCTCCTCCTCCTTCACCATCCTCCCTCCTCCTCCTCCCTCCTCCTCATCCTCCCTCCTCCCTCCTCCTCCCTCCTCATCCCTCTTCCTCCTCCTCCCTCCTCCCTCCTCCTTCTCCCCCTTTCCCCCCTCTTTCTCTTAATCCCTCCTCCTCCCTTCTCCTCCCTCCTATTCATCCCTACTCTCCTCCTCCCTCCTCCTCCTCTCTCCGCCTATCTCTTCCTCCCTCCTCCTCCCTCCTCCTCTCTTCCTCCTCCCTCCTCTCTCTTCCTCCTCCCTCCTCCTCCCTCTTCCTCCTCCTCCTCCCTCCTCCTTCCTCCTGCTCCCTCCTCCTCCTCCCTTCTCCTCCCTTCTCCTCCTCCCCCTCCTACTCCTCCCCTTCCTCCCCCTCCTCCTCCCTCTCCTCCTCATCCCTCCTCCTCCATTCTCCTCCTCCCTCCTCCTCCTCTCTCTACCTCCTCCCTCCTCCTCCCTTCACATTCCTCCTTCTCCCTCTTCCTCCTCCTCCCTCCTCCTCCTCTATCCTCCTCCCTCCTCCTCCTCCTCCCTCTACCTCCTCCCTCCTCCTCCCTTCACATTCCTCCTCCTCCCTCTTCCTCCTCCTCCCTCTCATCCTCTTCCCTCCTTCTCCTCCCTCCTCCTTCTCCCTCTTCCTCCTCCCTCTTCCTCCCTCCGCCTCCTCCCTCCTCCCACTCTCTACTCCTCCCTCCTCCTTCTCCTCCCTCCTCCTCCTCCCTCCTCCTCCCTCTTCCTCCCTCTTCCTGCTCCCTCCGCCTCCTCCCTCCGCCTACTCTCTCCTCCTCCTCCCTCCTCCTCCCTCTCCCTCCTCCTCCCTCTCCTCCTCCTCCTCCTCCTGCGATCTCCTCCTCCCTCCTTCTCCCTCTTCCTCCTCCCTCCTCCTCCCCCTCCTCCTCCACCCTACTCCTCCCTCCTCTTCCTAATCCCTCCTCCTCCCTCCTATTCCTCCTGTCTCCTCCTCCCTCCTCTTCCCTCCTCCACCCCCCTCTTCCTCCTCCCTCCTCCATTTACCCAAGACAGACAGACATACAGATAGTCGGGAACGGGATCTTATATGACTACTTATATGATTTAAATGAGATGCTCTCCACCATGGGCTGGGCCGGGTCAGACAGACAGACAGACAGACAGACAGATAGATAGACAGACAGACAGACAGACAGTCGGGAACGGGAGCTTATATGACTACTTATATGAATTAAATGAGATGCTCCCCACCAGAGTCTGGGCGAAGCCGGGCCGTGTCAGCTAGTCTTATATATAAAAAAGGATCTCCGTCCAAATGTATGTCCTTTATGCGTTCGCGAACGGCCCATCCGATTGAGATGAAATTTTCTACACGCCTTCCTTTCAATCCAGCGCTGACAACTGTGATATTTTGTTAGTGTGAAATCGCCTGCTTACTCAGTATTATTTCATTTTTCATTTTTCATCATAATTTCATATATCACAGGGGACCTAACTCTGTAAAAGTTATTTCAAGGGGCATAACTTTTCTGTATAACTTATAGTCATATTGTGGCATCGTTTTCAAGGATTTATAAACTCTTTGTCCATAGTTATATACCGGCATATGAGTTATAATAAATAATGATACAATCTGTAAGGCATTTTCAAAGTTTTCATAAAAATAATGCACAATGCATAACATTGTAACTCATCTTTTTTTGCTTAAGAAGTTACTGTAGTCATGCAGGTGATTAGAAAGAGTTTTCATTAAAAATAATGGATGGTGTGTGGAAGGACATTCTTTTAAGTTACTTTTTTTGTTGTATGAATTTAATGAGACGCTACCCGCCAGGAGCTGGGCGAAGCCACGCCGGGTCAGATAGATAGACAGACCCACCTTTTCGCTGCAGTTGTCTACTCCTCCTTTTCCTTCTTCTGCTGATGCTGCTGCCGCCGCTCCATTTACCCAAGTTAATTGTTGGGGGAAGATGTAAAGATCTTTCAAGTGCTCTTTCTAATGCTTTTTGTAAGTTGGTCTTCGTTTATCTAAGGTTGTTCTAACTGCAACCAATAAATGATTAGACAGACAGGCAGACAGACAGACAGACAGACAGACAGACAGACAGAGAGGGAGGGACGGACAGACAGACAGACAGACAGACAGACAGACAGACAGACAGACAGACAGACAGACAGACAGTCGGGAACGGGAACTTATATGACTACTTATATGAATTAAATGAGATGCTCGCCATCAGGGGCTGGGCGAAGCCGGGCCGGATCAGACAGACAGACAGACAGACAGACAGACAGACAGACAGACAGACAGACAGACAGACAGACAGATAGATAGTCGGGAAGGGGAACGGGAGCTTATATGACTACTTATATGAATTAAATGAGATGCTCCACACCAGGAGTTGGGCGATGCCGGGCCGGGTCAGACAGACAGACAGAAAGACAGACAGAAAGACAGACAGACAGACAGACAGACAGACAGACAGACAGACAGACAGACAGACAGACAGACAGACAGACAGACAGACAGACAGACAGACAGACAGTCGGTAACGGGAACGAGAACTTATATGACTACTTATATGAATTAAATGAGATGCTCCCCACCAGGGTCTGGGCGAAGCCGGGCCGGGTCAGCTAGTCTTATATATAAAAAAGGATCTCCGTCCAAATGTATGTCCTTTATGCGTTCGCGAACGGCTCATCCGATTGAGATGAAATTTTCTACACGCCTTCCTTTCAATCCCGCGCTGCCAACTGTGATATTTTGTTAGTGTGAAATCGCCTGCTTACTCAGTATTATTTCATTTTTCATTTTTCATCATAATTTCATATATCTCAGGGGACCTAACTCTGTAAAAGTTATTTCAAGGGGCATAACTTTTCTGTATAACTTATAGTCATATTGTGGCATCGTTTTCAAAGATTTATAAACTCTTTGTCCATAGTTATGTACCGGCATATGAGTTATAATAAATAATGATACAATCTGTAAGGCATTTTCAAAGTTTTCATAAAAATAATGCACAATGCATAACATTGTAACTCATCTTTTTTTGCTTAAGAAGTTACTGTAGTCATGCAGGTGATTAGAAAGAGTTTTCATTAAAAATAATGGATGGTGTGTGGAAGGACATTCTTTTAAGTTACTTTTTTTGTTGTATGAATTTAATGAGAACTTATATGACTACTTATATGAATTAAATGAGATGCTCCCCACCAGGGACTGGGCGAAGCCGGGCAGGGTCAGGCAGACAGATAGACAGACAGACAGACAGATAGATAGTCGGGAACGGGAACTTATATGACTACTTATATGAATTAAATGAGATGCTCCACACCAGGAGCTGGGCAATGCCGGGCCGGGTCAGACAGACAGACAGACAGACAGACAGACAGACAGACAGACAGACAGACAGACAGACAGACAGACAGACAGACAGACAGACAGACAGACAGACAGACAGACAGACAGATAGTCGGGAACGGGAACTTATATGACTACTTATATGAATTAAATGAGATGCTCCCCACCAGGGACTGGGCGAAGCCGGGCAGGGTCAGGCAGACAGATAGACAGACAGATAGACAGACAGATAGACAGTCGGGAACGGGAACTTATATGAATTAAATGAGATGCTCCACACCAGGAGCTGGGCAATGCCGGGCCAGGTCAGACAGACAGACAGACAGACAGACAGACAGACAGACAGATAGACAGACAGACAGACAGACAGACAGACAGTCGGTAACGGGAACGAGAACTTATATGACTACTTATATGAATTAAATGAGATGCTCCCCACCAGGGTCTGGGCGAAGCCGGGCAGGGTCAGCTAGTAGTTCATAAATAAACGGACATGTATAGGTTGGCTCTCATAGAAATAAAGGAAAGCAACGATTGGAGGTCGACCTAGACAACATACACATTGAAAGCTTTTGTTACCGATCGCTAAACAATACTTGCGTTTATTTATGAACTGTCTTAGGGCCCTCAAAGGGTTCCCCAATTAATATTTTGATTAGTATAAATAAGAGTGTTTGGCATATGTACATAATTATTATTGTTTTTTTTCCGCGTTTCCATCCTGTTTCAGGATATTGCGGTCAACATCAGCATCTTTCAGCTGTATGTTGATTCCTAGGCTAGATTACGCTCATCAGCACGCCACGACTTTCTGAACGACTGGCTCCATACTCTCATAAGTCACTGGCACGACTCGAACCGCTTCCAATTCTCATGCGTTCACGTCAACCACGAGAGTATTCGGTGTTACGGAGAAAGCTGCTAACACTCGGCCAGGGAATTATTATTATTATTATTTTTATTTTTTTTGCATTCGCTCGCTTTGAACTCAATCGTAATCCATACACCTACTACTACTTCTAATGTAACGGGGTGCTTTTTTGCATGTAGATTAGCTTTCCCTATTACCAGTGTCCCTCGCCATCAGGCGAGATCACTTCGACTTCTGAGGTACATGTAATTTACGTCCCCAAGTCAAGGATTAGAAATCAACATTTTAGTCCAACTGACCGGTGTAGGGGTTGAACCTGCTAGTTCAGCATAATAAAGTTAGTTGCATATCCTTTGCATGACGTTTGCAGTCAACGCCAGCATGTTTTGCTGTTGTTGATGTCTTGGCAAGTTTACGTTCAGTAGTTTGCCATTGCTTTCTGAACGACCGGAATCCATACCATTTCGTTAAAAAAAACACAGCGCAAAGCGGTCTGCTGCCAAATCGCGCGCAACTGTTTCGAACGCGGGTATACGGTATCACGAACCGTGTCCGTAACGCCTTATCCACGGATCACGGCCTCAGCATAGCGGATGTTTAAGAACGCGCGATCGTATCCATTCGACTATGCTAACCTCTCATAATTATTTGTATTCCACGTGTCGTTGTGTCAAAAAAAAAATGTAGTTACAATAAAAGGAACACCTGCTGACCTTGATCATTTAACCTATTAAACTTGAACTATGACCGGAAGGTTAATCTTCAATTGTGCGATGTTTGTTTGCCCACTCCACATGTCAGAAAATTGTCGCTTTACCTAATGCTGGTTAGCACGAATCTAACAGATACGCGACCCTTGCGCGCTGTTGGCGATGTCAGCGCTTGGGTGTGATAAGAGGATTTATTTTGTGCCTTGGTTGAATTTTATATTGGTAAGCCGTGGTTTTAGAATAGTGTTTTTGCACTTAAACTGTGATTCTACGTTTAAACACAGAAGTCGCAAACAATATGTTGCACGATTTGTTGCCTGGCATATTTCGCTGCATCTCGTCAGGTGCATATGAAGAGTTATATATTATATGAAGTGAATAAAATTTCTTGCAGTACAGTACTGAGATACTGGTTTTCTTGCATTATCGAGCTACTGGTTTTCTTGCATTGTTGAGATACTGGTTTCCTTGCATTATTGAGATACTGATTTTCTTGCAGGACTTAGATACTCGTTTTCTTGCACTACTTGAATATTGGTTTCCCCGGGAAGGTTAACCCAGTCTACAAATGCCCGCAGAAGCCGGATGTGTCGGCCTAACGGCGCAAGAACGCAACTCTGCTGTAAACAGGCACAACGCAATCACGTCCGGAAAAAAAACTCTCCGGATAAACGCAGAAAAAGAAGAAGAAGAAGAAGAAGAAGAAGAAGAAGAAGACGAAGAAGAAGAAGAAGAAGAAGAAGAAGAAGAAGAAGAAGAAGAAGAAGAAGAAGAAGAAGAAGAAGAAGAAGAAGAAGAAGAAGAAGAAGAACAAGAATAACAACAACAACAACAACAACAACAACAACAACAACAACAAGAAAAATACTGGCTTTCTTAGCCATTCAGGGGATGTCCCACTTTATTCCACGACAATTCCCAATAAATGCCGTCTGTCTGTCTGTCTGTCTGTCTGTCTCTCCGCCCGCCCGCCCGCCCGTCCGCCCGTCTGTCTGTCTGTCTGTCTGTCTGTCTGTCTGTCTGTCTGTCTGTCTACTGGAAAGTGCTCACACAATGGATTTTAAATTCAGAATATTTCTGCACTGTAAATCGCCCTAGGTGTGTAGGCTACAGATTAAGCGGTAGGTGGTACACTTAATGAAACGAAGATAAATACCTGGTCATGGAATTAACTAACGGTAGCCATCAGGACGTATCAACGTGTTAACTTCTTAATAAGTTCGCTTCATGTCCTTTTGCATGTCGCTGCAATCAACCCCGGCACTTATTAGCTCTTTGCGCGTTACTAGCAAATGTATTCTGTTCAAAATGTCAGGTCTTATAGTCAGCCATGACTGAACTACTGTATGACAGTGGAAGGTACTACCTGCTTTCTGTTAGCGCTGAATGCTCATCAATCCTAACATCCCACCCACATTGTGCCACCGGCTTCGGGGGTGGTGGAGGAGCAAGTGGGAGAGTACAAGTCTTATCCTAGTGCGAGTAAATGCAACCTAAAGGCTAAATGTCATGGCAGTGCAGGCGACCAGATGCTCCGATAGACGGACCGTTAAGAGCATTTCTTTGTTGATCCGGCAGCTTCTGCGCTTGTTTTGTTCCAAGCGTATTGATGTTACCTTTCCTGTGGAGTAAACTAGGCAGGCTGAGAGAGGGATCATGCTGCATGGGCAACGCATGGTCTCTAGAATTCAGCTCAGGCGTTGTGCTATGGAGAGGAATAATTCCATCTCCGATCCCTCACATGGGTTGTAGCTATTGTAAAGCACAATGTACAAACTGTCGTCTGTCAGGGCGGCAAGGTGCCAGTAACAGTATTACGTCCAGTCGTTTGCCATTGATTTCTGAATGGCCGGCTTTCATAGAACCTAAATCAGCACAAAGCGATATGCTTCCACATCGCCTGCAGTTGAATAGAACCCTCGACCCGGTGTGTTGGGGAATTGTGACATTGCGTTCATTAATCCCAACCCACAGACGCCGACTGCGATGACTTGTTCTTCAACAGTGTTAAGTAATACATGTTTGTGGGAGCCTAGGTATCCTACTGGCTAGACGCTTGCCTCCCAGCCCCGTGGCCATGGGTTCGCATTCTCCTTCTTCTTCTGCGTTTATCCGGAGTGGTTTTTCAGACGTAATTGCGTTGTGCCTGAATACAGCAGGGCTGCGATACTTGCACCTTTCGGCCGACACATTCGAATTTTGCGGGCATTTGTTGACCGGGCTAATTTTCCCAGGGGTTCGGATTCGAATCGACATGAATTTTAAAAATTAATCAAGCCTAAAATAGGTACCAGAAAAAATTATGGGAATGTGAGTTGAGCCAAACTAAGAAACGACATCACAGCACTCTGGACATTCCCCCACGGGCTCCGTCCCCTTGTTCAGCAGCCAACGAAGAGTCATACTGCTAATGGTTCCAACTGCCATCTGATTTAAAGTTCTCCTGGTCTTTCCTCTCAATTTTAAGATTCATGTAGAGTCCCTGCCGATCCCCCGGCCATATCATTCTCTCTACATACGGGTGCTCAGTCTGTTCCACCGCTTTCTCCACATGGTCCCACAGACGCCCGACCACCGGTCCATGGGTAATCTACCACTGAGAGATTGGTTGCGCAGCTACCATGTCTCACTCCCAAACTATTGGAAGTAAAGGCGGCGATATGATATTGACCACATTACCCATCGAGTAGCGACTGGTCTATAAAATATGAGATTAGCTCCACATACCCAGTACGACTCAAGGTGTGGAAAATGGTCCTTTTTATACTTATAGATTTTGATTTTTACACCTTTGCTGGCAAGGCACTTGATGATGATGATGATGATGATGATGACCTCTGATAAGTCGTCTCGTGACTTTTCGTTTCTTCCCCTTCTGTCAGCCAAAAAACAAAAACAAAAAACAAGCGAAAATGACCACCTATAATGATAACAGAAATTCCAGAAAGGCTAAGAAGACCAATATATAAGTATTAAGTAAGTCACAATGAAATGCAGAAACCAAACTACATCAGTTTTCAAATAGCACCTATCCTAAAACATTCATGCATTTAACATGCATACAAAACAAACGCTTTATTCTCCAAAATCCTGTGTTATCAGTGCCAGACATGGACATTTCTAGAATAATACAGGCGTTCAATCACATCATTTGAGATTAGATGCATTATAAATGCAGCTAGAAAAACAAGAAGAGACACAGAGATAAATGAGAAACTAAGAACAAGTGTAAGGGTAGCATCTATCACTGACTTTATAGAACAACGAATAAAATAGCTCGGACATTTAGCTAGAGTGGAACAAGATCAACCAGTGACTAGAGTGTTCTACATGAGAACATCTGAATACAAGGTGAGAGGACGACACGGAAAGATCTAGCTACATGGAGTAAGAGAGATATTGGAGAAATATGACGTTACTACAAACAACAAAACAAGTGAAACACAGAAAATTACATCCGCCTCCTCTATTGTGACGTTTCACGACAGAAGCGGTAGGACAATAGAAGGAGAAGTCTACGTGGGAAAGAGAGGGACGGGGAGAGACCAGGAGAGAAGATACTAGACAGTTTGACATCATAGCATGGAGGAACAGCAGTATCAGAGATGTTTAACAGCACACGAGACGGAAGGCTGTGGACAGACATGATCAGCAGTGCCCCACATCAGGGACTATGGGGTGAAGAAGTCGGCAAAGATATCCTGTGCACGTTTTGAGGCGTGTTGAGTTTGTGGTGCCAGATGCAGATTTCTACAGACCAATCGGCATTCCATGACTGATGTCATTAACTAATTCAGTGCCAAACAAAACGTAGGATTGGACCAAACTTGACACACAATCAAACGAACAAGTATTCTAATGTAAATTTCCGCTAGCTGAGCATTGACATTTCGGAAGATACCGCGAAACAAAACAAATGACACGAGACTCTTCTTCTTCTTCTTCTTCTTCTTCTTCTTCTTCTTCTTCTTCTTCTTCTTCTTCTTCTTCTTCTTCTTCTTCTTCTTCTTCTTCTTCTTCTTCTTCTTCTTCTTCTGCGTTCATCAGGATTGTCTTTTTTTAGATGTAATTGCGGTTTGCCAAGTTTATTTGCGCCCTTAGGCCGATAATTTCGATTTCTGCGGGTGTTTGTTGACAGGGTTAACTTTCCCAGGGACACGAGACACTAGTATGGCGATATATCGTCCGTCTGTAGAAATGAGAGGTCGCACTTGACGACATATAGTATCTTTCGGCACCTAATTAGTTAATATATAGCCGGAGGTTTTTACTTCCCAGAACATTTCCTGACATACATTTTGGGCTGGGTCGATCTAGGAGCTGATGTCAATGAAGATACGAACACAAGACTACCAGGCCAGAAGGCTAGCTTAGCTGGTTACTGTGCCAATGCTGCTTCCATAGAAGCACTCATTATCATCATCATCATGTACCATGCCGATAAGTGTGGGCGGTCATGTTTCGCCATCTCACACGATCACCAGAGTCGTGGATCAGTTCTGTGTTTTTGTCTCGACCCTGCTATGTGGCCAAGCCATCTAGATAGTTACCCGTCTGCCTTCCTCTTGTTCTTTTCCCCTCAATCTTGCTGGTTGTCGGTAAGTTTATTTCTTCTCATAACGTGCAGAATAAATCATAATTGCTAACGTCTAATTTCTCTAATCAGTTTACGGTTTTCACTTGTTTCTTGTAGAACTTGCTCATTGGTTTTTCTGTCTGTTCATGGTATTTTTTTGCATTTTCATCAGAAACCACATCTCCACTGCCATTAGATGTTTTTCAGCTTGTCTGCTCATTATCCATTGATTTAACATGCACATGAACATTGGTGAATTGTTAATGTAAACGAACATTTGTAAATTTTATGAAATGATTTCACATGAACACGAAACTTGGTGAAATTTTCTAACATGATTTCAAATGTACACAAACATTTGTTACATTTTCTAGCATGATTTCAATTATACAGAACATTGGTGAATTTCAAATGTATACACACATTGATGTAATTTTCTAACATGATTCAAAATGTACACGAACATTGATGCAAAGTTCTAACATGATTCCAAAATGTGCACGAACTCTCTACAACAGGAAAGCCAAAGAAACCAATCTTCTGCTACTTTGGGTCGTCAGCCAACTCCCGCCCTAGTATCGGCAAGTTCTGGCCGGAGCACATCGACCCCTTCCTGTGTACCCACCTGGTATTTGCCTTTGTTGACATCACCGAAGATGGGACAGGACTCAAGCCAAACAACTGGAACGACCTGGGAGAAAAAGGTTTGTGTGTTTTGTCTACACTAGTTAACTGATTAAGTATTTCAGGATCCTCGCCGTTGCTACGGAGTTCGTGCATTTAGCTGAGTTTCTCCAGACTCAGGTTTGAGTTAGGAGGAAAACGGAGCACTTATGGGGTTAAACCCGTGTGCCGTGATGTTGATCCGACTAAAACTAAAACTAAAACTGATTAAGTGAGGTGGGATGATTAATCTTCTTAGTCGATTTCTAGTATCTGCCGTGGGCTTATATATCGCCGAGATGTTGTCGTTGTGTTATTATACAACACCCCTACTTCCCATTTTCCATCATCCATTTTTGTTTGGTCCATACCTACTTTTTCTTTTGCACTGTATGAATTAAGTTAGCTGTATATCCTTTAAAGGATTGTCGCAGTCAATTCCAGTATTTTTTGGATGCTTGTGATTTCTTGGGAAGTTTACGTTCAGTAACTTGGCATTGCTTTCTGAACGACCGGCACACATGCCATTGTATGAAAACTTATGCAAGGTGGTCTGCTGCCAAATCTCCTGCAGCTGTGGTTCGAACACGGGTATGCGGGATTACGAATTGCATTCGTAACCCCTTCTCCACACCGCCGGTTGTCTTCACGAGCATTAACAAATGTCGTGTTCCTTTGCAGGACGTTACATCTGTAGCTACCACAACTGTACCTAACACACCTGTGTCCTTTTTTTTTCGCTCGCTCGCTCGCTTTGAACTCAAGCGTAGTCCATACACACTATTTATAGTAGTGATGAACTAAATTTTACGCTTGGATTAGCTTTCCCTATTAACATTGTCCCTCGCCAGCAGGTGAACCCACTCCGACTTCAGAGGTATTTGTAATTAACGTCCCCAAATCAAGAACGACAAGTCAATATTTAATCCAGCTGCCCGGTATCGGGGTTGAAACGTTTACCTCGGCATCAGCACACCGGATGTTTAAGAACACGCGTTCTTATCCATTCGGCCACCTGCACACCTGTGTCTGATTTACGTATATCTAACACACCTGTACCTAACACATCTATACCTAACACGCCTGTAACTAACACACTTGTACCTAACACACATGTGTCTAACACACCAATACATAACACACATGTTTCTAACACAGCTGTGTCTAATACACACGCACTCACATAGTTTATCTAACAGGTGTTTCTTCAACCCCAGGTCTGTACGCGAGAACGATGAAGCTGAAAGAAAAGAACCCCGACTTGAAGATTCTTTTAGCTGCAGGAGGATGGAAGATTGGATCCAAACCCTTCCTCCCAGTCATAAAGAGTGAGGAGACATGGAAGACATGGGTGGCCAATGTTGTCGCTTACCTTCGGAAGTGAGCACAGTTTTATGTCATGTGTGTATGTGTGTATGTGTGTGTGTGTGTGTGCGCGCGCGCGCGTGCGCACGTGAGGTTGCTGTGGAACTACAAACCGAACTCAATCGCATAAGCATAAGTACTTGGTGTGTTGAAGCTGGGGCAATGGTCAACCCAACAAAGACAACAGTGACATGGTTCTCGTTGAATAATCATATTGTCAACACTCCAACACCAACAACACCAACTGTAAATCTGTGTTCAGAGACGGTGGAAAGAACGCAGGCAATGAATTACCTGGGGATACGTTTTGATCGAAGCTTTGCTTATAATGAGCACATAGACCAGGTGATAACAAAGGCCAAGTTTGGCTGCGATACAGGTGATGGCGGCAGCAAACTGTGAGCAGCGTCATCTATGTCTTCTATACGAGGGGCTGGTCATGTCTGTTTTTGAGTATGCGATGGCGATCCTGACTCTCCGCCGTAAGCAGATAGAAAGGATGGAAAGTATACAAAACGAAGCTATGCGCATTATTCTTGGATGTATAAGAGATACAGCATGCAGGGCGATGCACTACCTTCTTGATTTTCCAATCATTGAAGACAAAATACAAATTTGCAGAGCACGTGCCTACCTCAGAGTTAATGCAAACACACAACATCCACTGCATAGTGAAATTATGAAGGTGAAGGGCAGCAGGTTAAAAAGAGGAAGGTCGTGGAAGGGTCAAGCCGAAGACATTCTCCAACGGGTGTGTCCACTGGAGGACTTAGAACCTGGCGAGGAGTGGGTACAAGTGCCAACAGACTTCTGCACATCCGTTTCAGTTTGCATCCAACTAGATAGAAAATGCAGACAAGAAAATCCGGCTGCTGTTGAGGCTGAAGTACAAGCGTTGATTTTTGAGAATTCTTTAGAGGCGTGTACATGTATATATGTGTACTTGAACATGGATGTGATGTGCGTTGTTGGCGTGAGCATCTAAGCTCGGGTGTGCCTCTGTGCGCGTGTGTACATATGTGTGTGTCCCTCGGTGTGTGTGCCTCTGTGGTTATGTCTTTGTGTGTGTGTGTGTGTGTGTGTGTGTGCCTCTGCGTGCGTGTGTGTGCATCGGAATCTGTGTGTGCCTTTCTATGTGTGTGCATCTGAACACAGGTGTCTATGTGCATTTGAGAACGGTTATACCTCTTTGCATCTGAAGATGTGTGTGCCTGTCTGTGTCTATCTGCGCATGTGTGTGCCTGTTTGTGTGTGTGCATATATCTGAGAATGTGTATTCCTCTGTGTGTGTGTGTGCGTGCTTTTGTGTGTGTGTGTGTGGGTTCACCTATGCTTGTGTGTGCCTGTGTGTATATCTTAGTATGCGTATTTCTATGTGTGTCTATGAGCATGTGTGTCTGTGCACCTGCACATGAGTATGTGTGTCTGTGCACCTGCACATAAGTGTGTGTGTGTGTGTGTGTGTGTGTGTGTGTGGGTGGGTTCACGTATGCTTGTGTGCCTGTGCGTATATCTTAGTATGCGTATTTCTATGTGTGTCTATGAGCATGTGTGTCTGTGCACCTGCACATGAGTGTGTGTGTGTGTGTGTGTGTGTGTGTGCGTGTGTGTGTGTGTGTGTGTGTGTGTGGGCTTCTTGGTACGGGGGTGTGTATTTGTGCATTTTTAATTGGTGTAGCTAAGTGTGCGTGTGTGTGCGTGTGAATCTGAGCATGGGTACCCTTGCGTGTCTGTCTATGTATATGGGTGCGTGTACATGTGTGTGTGTGTGTTTGTGAGTGTATGTGTGCATATGTTTGAGTATGTGTGTATGTGAGTGTTTGTTTGTGTGAGTGTGTGCATATGTGTGACTGTGTGTGCACGTGGTTTATGAGTGTTTTGAGTATATATGTGAGTGTGAGTGTGTGCACGCTTGAATGTGTGTGTGTGTGAGCGTGTGTGTGAGTGCGCGGGTGTGTTTAGATATCTTTAAAAAAAAACTTCTGTACCGTATTTGTACCATAGCTGGTATATTCAAGGGAGTTTAAGCAATGTCTAGGCGAACAAGCGGCAAGTACAGAAATACAACGCTTGCCTGTCGTCGAGGTTACCGTGTGTTCGAATCCCTGAGGAGACAGGTATTTTTCTTTTAATTGACCGGTATCCCAGGTATCATCATCATGTGCCATGCCGATAACAGTGGGTGGTCATGTTCCGTCATCTCACTCGCTCATCAGAGTCATGAATCAGCTCAGTGTTCTTGTTTCGACCATACCACGTGGCCAAGCCATCCTGGTATTTACTTCTCTGCCTTCCTTTTGTTCTGTTCTATTCAATCTTGCCAGTTGTCACCAAGTTCTCTAGTTTATTTCTTCTCATAGAGGGCTCCACAAAATCTTAAATGTCCACGTCTAATTTCTCTAATCAGTTCACGGTTTTCATTTGCTTCTTGTAAAACGTGCTAATTGTTTTTCTGTCTGTCCATGGTTTTCTTTGTATTTTAATCAGAAAACAAGTGTCCATTGCAATTATGTGTTTTTCAGCTTGTCTGCTCATTGTCCACATTTCCTATCCATACAAAAATACAGGTTATATGTAGCACTTTAACACTCTCATTCTCGCTGTAAATGACATATTTTTTATTGGTCAATATTATTTTCAATCACATCGGTTCTTGTTCTAATCTCTTCAAAATAACAGGTCTACTATGTCTAAAATGAGTACCAGAATTCTTGTCGATAATCTTAACATCAGTGAATGTACAAACTGATCTACGGAATAGAATTTCCCCCTGGTACATTAGGGATACACAAAGTGGAGAGTGGAAAAGAAGAAGTAACAAAGACATTTATGATCTGTTTAAGTCCCCGCTAATCACTGGTATCATGAAAGCTAATAGACTGCAATGGCTGGGGCATATAGAAATAATGGAAGATCATAGGGAAACAAAACTCGCTTACACTCAGGAAATAAATGACCGTAGACCCCGAGGTAGACCAAGAAGACGGTGGAGAGATAATATACATACAGACCTACAAGCACTTGGAATCAGCGACTGGAAAGAGAAGGTCAACCAGAGAGACGAAGGGAGACGGTTTGTATCTGCAGCAAAGAACCTCAATGGCTCGGAATGCTGAAGAAGAAGAAGACATCTGGCCAATCGCATTATGTTTCCGGTCTTGACAAGATGACGTAAGAAACTTCCGTATATGGTAAAAGGCATAACAAGGCCCACACCTTCTGTCGAGGGTGTTGACAGAGGGTCTTCCACATTCAGAAGATAACATGTACCAGATGTGCATACCCAAGCCCATGCCTACGGCACTATAATTGTCGAAGAAGGCTCAAGGGAGGAAGACAACAGGTACAGGAAGAATGAGCCATCTTTAGGAAATACAGAAATGGTTTCCGTGAGGGTACAGTGCCCAAGATAAGAAACAAGGCCGTATCTGCTGCTTCACCTGCTGTCAGTAAAAAATAAACATTTGTTGAAGTCTATTAAAAAAATATATATAGATACACATGATTTAAAACGTATAGAGACATTTTAAATGTGATGTTTAAATAAAATGGCGGTTTCCTACTAGATTTTCACACCAACTCTATGCTACCAATGTCAATCTTTGACATTATCCAAATCAAACTTAACGCAAAATCAACACCTGCAAGATTATATGCTTGAGAAGCGCTGCCAACTTACCTATTCATGATCGGGTAAGAAATGATGTTATCAGACAGACAGTGGGATCAATATCTTCTGCCACATATATTTAAAGGGACGCAGAGGTGTTTCCAAGGCACCAGGGCCAGGTTCTATACTGGCCAAGACCTACTAACACGTCCTAGTCGTGCATCCTGGGCAACAGGTCCCTTCGGGGTCCTGGCTAAAGTAGTAGGATCGCTGATTCCTCCAAAGTCGGAGAGTATCTGCCCTCACGGCGAGGAACCACCAGTCTGCACACCAATAAGCCAGACATGGGATGACAGATACTCACGCAAACTTCAGGTCTGGTATGACATCACACTGATGTTGGACAACAGGATGTCTGCATCCGTCATACAGGACTTCGCGTTGGAGTTCACAGCCAGCGAACGCAAGCAAGCAAGCATACATTTAAAGACGAAATATTAAATGGTTCGGTCATCTTAATAGAGTGCACACCAGAACCACCAGCAAGGCGATACATCAAAGGACATCTGATACGAGAGTAAGAGGACGCCCGTTCTTTGGCAGAATTCCCCCACACCTGCCCCTATGTTCTAGGTCAGAGGTGGGGAACCTTTTCTCTTTCAAGGACCATTTGGATATTTATAACATCATTCCCGAGCCATACAACATTTATCAACTTGAAAATTAGCCTTCTATATTTGGTTAACCATTTAATTAACTTACTCTTAATTGATTGCTGAAGCTGGTTCTCTTCAGCGAGGTGTGTGATGGTAGCTGGTATTGATGATGTTGCTACTAGATTTGTTGATGATGAATATTATAAAGCTCCTAGATATATTGAATTTCGAGTCCAGCTTGCGGTTTCCTTGACATGGCCAGAACAAATGATTTCGCGGGCCATATAGGGACCGCAGGCCGGACTTTGCCCTGATCTAGGTATTGAATCCAGGCTGTCTGTAATACCATGTGAACAATGTCTGTCACAATGTCTGTCACAATGTCTGTCACAATGTCTGTCACAATGTCTGTCACAATGTCTGTCACAATGTCTGTCACAATGTCTGCCAGATACAACTTTGATGGCTTTGATATGGACTGGGAATTCCCAACGTGGAGAGGGAGTGGCCCAGAAGACAAACAAAAGTTCACGTTGCTGATGAAGGTAAGTAATCTTCTTCTTCTTCTTCTTCTTCTTCTTCTTCTTCTTCTTCTTCTTCTTCTTCTTCTTCTTCTTCTTCTTCTTCTTCTTCTTCTTCTTCTTCTTCTTCTTGCTTGCTTGCTTGTGTTCGTTGGCTTGAGCTCCAACGCGAAGTCCTGTATGTCGGATGAAGGCACCTGTTGTCCAACATCAGTGTGATGTCATACAGGACCTGAGGTTTGCGTGAGTATTCTTCTTCTTCTTCTTCTTCTTCTTCTTCTTCTTCTTCTTCTTCTTCTTCTTCTTCTTCTTCTTCTTCTTCTTCTTCTTCTTCTTCTTCTTCTTCTTCTTCTTCCTCCTCCTCCTCCTCCTCCTCCTCGTCTTCTTCCTTTAATCTCCCTATATGTAAGTACTTCTTCCTCTTCTGCCTTTCATCTCCCTATATGTAAGTACTTCTTCCTCTTCTGCCTTTCATCTCCCTATATATAAGTACTTCTTCCTCTTCTGTCTTTCATCTCCCTATATGTAAGTACTTCTTATTCGCCTGCATTTCATCTCCCTATATGTAGGTACTTCTTATTCTTCTGCCCTTCATCTCCCTATGTGTAAGTACTTATTCCTCTTCTGCCTTTAATCTCCCTATATGTAAGTACTTCTTCCTCTTCTGCCTTTCATCTCCCTTTATGTAAGTACTTCTTCCTATTCTGCCTTTCATCTCCCTATATGTATTTTTTTCTCTTCTGCCTTTCATCTTCCAATATATAAGTACTTCTTCCTCTACTGCCTTTCATCTCCCTATATGTAAGTACTTCTCCCTCTTCTGCCTTTCATCTCCGTATATGTAAGTTCTTCTTCCTCTTCTGCCTTTCATCTCTCTATATGTATTTTTTCCTCTTCTGTCTTTCATCTTCCAACATATAAGTATTTCTTCCTCTTATGCCTTTCATCTCCCTACATGTAAGTATGCATAAATCGGCTATTGTTTATTTCAGGAACTGTACGAGAAATTCGCCGAAGAAGCCATTTATTCAGGCAAAGACAGATTGTTGCTAACTCTGGCTACAGCATCTAGTGCGTTCTACGCTGAGAAATCCTATGAGCAGTCGGAAATCCACAAGTAATTTTACAGTTTGTATTCTTCCCCCAGGTTTTAAGTTAGAGTCTGAGGTCAGTGAAATGCCACAAGCATGTGAATGAAACGGTTTAAATGGAGATTTAAGGGAAAGAAAATCGACTGTATTGCGGCGGGTGTGATTTCGTCTCTTTCCGAAGGGCGGCTCGTTGAAAACATCGCATCGATCACAAACTCCATAGCTCCAGCGATGACCTCCAGAGATCTCCAAAAATTACAGTTGTTAACAGAGTGCCTGAATATGAAAAAGAACCCAAGATCTTTAGCGTGTGGGGCAGGCGGTTTGATCACTTGGCCAGGGAGGGAGTGCAGCCTAATCCTAATCCCAGGCAGACCTAGTAGGCCGTGCTGAACCATGACCTGGTGACATGCTGACATGCTCCTCTCCACTGCCGTGAAGTTTCAACCTTAGTCTTGTACAGGCTGCTGGTTTCTGGGCTTATAGAGGGGAAAGGTCGTTCTGTAATACAGTCCATGGAGATGATACTTTGGTTCCCAGCGCCAACAGACGTCAGCCCTTTCAATGTCTAAACGATTTCGGCTCCAATGCATTGGAATTGAGTTAAAGCTCATAGGATTCTGTTATCTGTTATTTGTTGGTGTATCATCCTTGCAGTCCATAGGTGCTCAGATCCTCACTCCAACATATGCATCAGCGTCCGGCAATTAATAGTGCCAGTTCTGTGTGGTTTGACGAGGCCCCTCGTTCTCTCAATATGCCTCTCGTATCTGGTAGTCCGAATTCTTACTCCCGAGTCTCTCATTCTGGACAACGATGTGGTTTCACTGGTGTCAAAGTCCCCCACTATCAGCTCTCCAAGGGTTTGATAACATCGGCACGATCCATGGGCTGGCCATTTGCACCTGCAAATATGAGTTATTGCTGGACATGTGGTGAGAACACACGCAGGTGTTGTGCTCGCCCATGTAAGAAATTAAGCAGTGTTATCTTACTGACTGCCAATTATTTCACCTTGAGGTTGGCTGACATCCATAACGACACAATTGTAGTGTTCTTTCTAGTCATTAGTCATTAATCGCGGTTCCAACTTCACGGCAACGGGTTGTTACCATTATGCTCCGTTCCTGTGCCAGTGAATATCTAACAAAATGCTCCTCACTGCCCATGTCAAAAGTAGAACAGACAGGGGTCTCGACAAGCTAACAGCCTGTACAGGTACACTGTGCATAATGCCGTCGTCGGAATGCCAACACAAAAGTCCTCCACGGAAAGTACAGTTCATCGTCGATGGAAGCGGCAGTTATTAGAAAACCAGCAGCCACCATTACTGCATTAAAAGTCGAGAGGGTCAACTTCATTGCCCCGAGTTTTATCCCATATGGCTCGGTCCCTTTTCGCAGAGCGGCCCGCTGAAAGGATCGCACAAAGCACGAATACCGTAGCTCCATCGACGACCCTCAGGAATCTCAGATAAAAATACACTCGTGAACCGAAAAGGCAATCCAGTCAATTCAGCGACAGGCCGACCGCCACTACAGAATGTAATCTTTCTACATGCCACTGTGACCTTAACTTCCATCATGCCTGTGAGCTAAGCTCACCACACTACAGAATGTAATCTTCGATTATAAGAATATCTTCACATGTATTATTAGGTGCTCATAAAAGTAGATGAAAGAAATATAAACTATGGGAAACACTGGACAGCGTCAACATTGAAAGCTATAGTTTCCCAGCCGGGATTCGAACCTGTCACCTCCAAAACATGTAAATTTATTTATGAATGTATTTATTTATTTATGAGCTTTCTTGGTGACCTCACATGGTTCTCCAATTTATATTTCTGTATATGAATGTAACTGCATGAATAATTAATAAACAGATGGTGTCATATTAATATTAACCAAAAATATCAATATATCATGTATGTATACACAAAACACCCAGGAATTAGTCAAATATGACTAAGCTACCGTACAACAATAGAGATACTGCCTGTTTTCTATTAGCGCCGAGTGTTGGGCTGCGCTCACCAAACCCGACATTTCACATTGTGCCAGTGGCTACGGGCGTAAGAGCGCAACTTGGAGCCTACAAACCTTATCCTAAGGTCTTAAGATTTGGTCGGCAACTGGTATAGGATCAAAGCTCGGACCGGCAGACAGTTTGAACATTGCTTTGCTGATACGTCAGTTTCTGCAGCTTATTTTGTTCCAGACGTATTGGTGTTACCTTTCCTCTGGAGTAAACTAGACAGACCGAGAGAGGGATCATGCTGGATGGACAACATACGGTTTCTACAATTCACGTGTATTACACTTGCTGGACTGACAGGCACGCATCACCATACTGGACCTTCATTCGCCAATGAAGTTCTGTAGGTTTCACCCCTTCACTGATTAAAAAAACAACGGATAACAGAACGCTGCTCCTCTTTGGTGCATGTCAAAAGTGGGGCGGCCATCTTTAAACTGTTCTAATGACGTCATCGTGTTCGTCTTGACTGTGATATCACGTGCGTAACACTCTTGACATTCTTAATAAAACTGTTGACAGGTTACAAGACAATAGCGTGATTATAGTAATTTCTATCACACTTTTAAGGTTTTCATTTGAAACCCCTTCGTATATAACATTCAAACTAGAACAAATGGAATCAGAAATGAAATGTTCTAGTTTGACAGCGTGGATGCTGTTTATTTCTCTAGGTACTTTGACTATATGTTGTTGATGACCTACAACTTCCACGACTCAGGATGTTGTTTATTATCGAGGCCCTCACCTGTGGGACTTGGCTGAACGCCTCTAAGCCGGGTCCCTTGGGTTCCAGGGTCTGGCCATCACTCTCCATCTGCTCGTGGTGGCGAGGTCTCGGAGGTTTGACGCTGTGCCGCCATCGTCTGCAGCCTACCTTGTGCCAGACGTATTGGTTACCCATTCCTCTGGAAAACACAAGACTAGGCCGAGAGAGGGGACATGTCGTTTGGGCACCACATGTTTCTCTGAAGCTCTGCCCAGGCATTGTGATGGAATATTGGCCACATTCCAACTCACAAACACACAAACTTTGGTCTGTCAAGACTGCAAGGTGCCACTCACTCACATTGACTATATGTTGTTTATTTCTGTAGGTACATTGACTATATGTTATTTATTTCTGTAGGTACATTGACTATATGTTGTTAATTTCTGTAGGTACATTGACTATATGTTGTTTATTTCTGTAGGTACATTGACTATATGTTATTTATTTCTGTAGGTACATTGACTATATGTTATTTATTTCTGTAGGTACATTGACTATATGTTGTTAATTTCTGTAGGTACATTGACTATATGTTGTTAATTTCTGTAGGTACATTGACTATATGTTGTTGATGACCTACAACTTTCACGGCTCAGGGTGGGAGAAGCAAACTGGTCACCACAGCCCTTTACTGCCTCACCCACTTGACCCTGAAGGTGAACAGAGAGAGTTGTACATTGTAAGTATCTGTTACATGACTGCACAGTGTAAGTATGTGTTACATAGCTACACAACTGTACATTGTAAATATATGTTACACAGATAGATAACTGAACATTGTAAGTTTATGTTACATAGCTACATAACCGACCCTACATTGTAATTATGTTACATACTACATAAGACCAGTTCCGCGGCGAAGAGGTTCCGGGCGCAGTTCGTAATCCCGCAAACCCGCGGTCAAAATACAGCTGTGTTGGTTTTTTACGAAATGGTATAGGTGCCGGTCGTTCAGAAAGCAATGACAAACTACTGAACGTAAACTTGCCCAGGAATCACGAACAGCCAAAAAAAATGTTGGGGTTGACTGCTACGTCCTGTAAATGACATGCAACTAGCTTGTAACTACAGAACGGACCATACATTGTCATTATATGTGACATGTTACATAACTGAATCTACATTGTAGGTATATGTTATATACTACATAACTGACTGTACGTTATAAGTGTGCTAAATGACTACATAACGAAAACAAACCTACAGTAAAGGACTTTGTGACACTCCTTAAGGAACATTGGGTACCTGGTGTTAGCCTCATATTTTTACAGACCGATCAGCGAGAGATGGATGACGTGGTCAAAATCTCACCTGCCGCTTTTATATCCCCGGACATGTCCAGGTCTCCACACGTTAACCTGAACCCACCTGGGAGGTCAGGTCAAATGAAAACAAATGGGGATTCGAACATATGGTCACCAGATCGGCAGGCAAGTGTGCTAACCACTACGGAAGTCCGGCTGCCAATTGTCTCCTAGTGTCACCTAAAAATGAAGATCGAAGCAGTAAAGGGCAATTTCAAGTGCTCCAGATGCCCAATTTGCCACAAGGCAAGAGAAGGGGCCCGCTGTTGTACTTTGATATTGGGAATAGCGGATCAGTACACGATGAGTATCTTGTTCTTTTCTGGAGTTCAGACGACTGGAGAATGCATAATGGTTCTCTTCTGGGGTTCAGGCGACTGGAGAATACATAATGGTTATGTTCTGGGGGTTCATGCGACTGGAGAATACATAATGGTTATGTTCTGGGGTTCAGGCGACTGGAGAATACATAATGGTTCTCTTCTGGGGTTCAGACGACTGGAGAATATATAATGGTTCTCTTCTGGGGTTCAGACGACTGGAGAATATATAATGGTTCTCTTCTGGGGTTCAGACGACTGGAGAATATAATATATAATGGTTCTCTGCTAGAGTTCAGGCGACTGGAGAATATATTATATAATGGTTCTCTTCTAGAGTTCAGGCGACTGGAGAATACATAATGGTTATGTTCTGGGGTTCAGGCGACTGGAGAATACATAATGGTTCTCTTCTGGGGTTCAGGCGACTGGAGAATACATAATGGTTATGTTCTGGGGTTCAGGCGACTGGAGAATACATAATGGTTCTCTTCTGGGGTTCAGACGACTGGAGAATACATAATGGTTCTCTTCTGGGGTTCAGACGACTGGAGAATATATAATGGTTCTCTTCTGGGGTTCAGACGACTGGAGAATATAATATATAATGGTTCTCTTCTGGGGTTCAGGCGACTGGAGAATATAATATATAATGGTTCTCTTCTAGAGTTCAGGCGACTGGAGAATATATTATATAATGGTTCTCTTCTAGAGTTCAGGCGACTGGAGATTAATACATGTTATTTCCTGGAGTTTAGACGACTGGAGGACACATACTTGTTCTTTTCTGTAGTTCAGACGACGCACATGTCTTTCCACAGATCTCGGTCTGTGGTGTTCTTGATCAACTCTGCTGATGATATTCCTCCATGCCAACGTCTCAATTCATCCAGCATAATTTCTCTTGGTCGGCCTCTGCCTCTCTTCCCCTTGATCTGTCCTGTTGTCACGATGTTCTCCAATACATACTTGTTATTATTTTCAGCTGTGGGCTGTCAAGTACTGGTTGAACTTTGGAGTTCCTAAGGAGAAAATCATTCTGGGACTTTCCACTTATGGTCTTGGCTGGAAACTGACGGACATCTCTCAAACTGGCATCAAGGCACCAGCCAATGGCGGGTCTTCGAAGGGAAAGTACACTGATGAATCCGGCATTCTGTCATTGTACGAGGTATGTAGACAGGCAAGGTTGCAAATGAACTGAGCGTCATAGATTGTCTTTGTAAAGTGTCATGTCGTGTCATTTTATTCAGTCTTCTTCTTCTTTTGTTCTACTATACCGATGAATCCGGCGTTCTGTCACTGTACGGTGTATATAAACAGACAAGCTCAATCATGAGCTGAGTGTCATAGATTACATTTGTATAGTGTCACGTCATGTCAATTTATTCAATATTATTCATCTATACACGTATTGTTTGACGCTCATAGAAATAGGGGTAAAAATTAAAGACTAGAGGACGCACTAGACAACATAAACATTGAAAGCTAAACTTAATTTGTTTCTGTAGTCCTACTTATTTTGCAGTGAAATGTCACCACGCTGTAGCAGTCATCAAAATCAAGGAAATGGCCGCCGAAGTCCAACTTCCAGTCAATGGTAGTAAAGTAGCCCAAACCCACAAGCCCAAACCCACAACCAAAGTAGCCCAAACCCACAACCAAAGTAGCCCTAAGCCACAACCAAAGTAGCCCAAACCCACAGCCAAAGTAGCCCAAACCCACAATCAAAGTAGCCCACAGGCAGAGGTGGCTGATTGTATAATGTGCCTTGTCTCCCCTGTCTACCTGGGATCGTGTGTATAGTGCGGATGATAGATTATCACGGCAGGGAGAGAACGGTGCTGCACGGCGAGACTAGAGGATCTGGCCGACACTCAGGACTCGTAGGACAGACTAGACGGACACATAATCAGATTTCTTCTAGTACCATTAGTACTGGGACTCTTCGCTGGCTGTTGCAGATGAGGACGGAGCACGTATGGGGATGTCCCGAGTGCTATAATATCGGTTCTTGGCTCATCTCAACTCAACTTCAGAGCGACCCAACTTAAATTTTTATTTTATTTATTTTTTGTTTGTTTTGCATATCCTATTTACAGGACATCGCTTTCAACACCAGCATTTTACTGCTGTTGTTGATGTCTTGGCAAGTTTACGTTCAGTAGTTTGCCATTACTTTTTGAACGACCGGCTGCCACACCATAACGTTAAAACCTAGCGCGACACGGCCTGCTGTCAAATCTGTCGCAGCTGTCTTTCGAACGCAGGTAAGCGGAATTACGAACCTCGCCCGTAACGCCTTTGCCACTGAGATCGGCCAGTTTGACTTTTTTTGCATATCCTATTTACAGGACATCACTGTCAACACCAGCACTGCCGTTGTTGATGTCTTGGCAAGTTTACGTTCAGTAGTTTGCCATTCAATTTAAATTAGGAACCAGAAAATGTCTTGGGAAGTAAACACGGCCAGCGGGACATTGACCACCACCACCTCTGCAGTGGCCATTGGTCTATACCAGTGGTTCTCAACCAATGGGGAATTTTTAGGGAGGAAATATGAAAGGGGGGGGGGGATGACGTAATGAAAATATGGTGAAGAGGGGCATGGCCAAAAAAGGTTGAGAACCACTGGTCTAGACAATCATGGTTCTAGAACCATATGGCCAGCACACATTAAGGGGTGCAAAGGGGTCATTTCCAGGTTTTGTTGATCGGACATCTTGGATGTCGAGACAAGAACATAGTTCTATCTGATTTTTGTTTTGTTTTTTAAAATTATTATTGTTTTTATTATTCTGTATTTCTTATTTGTTAGTTAAAGACTTGAATCGGTTTCGATTCAAGTCTTGTTCGCCTGTATCTCCGTGTGTGTGTGTGTGTGTGTGTGTGTGTGTGTGTGCGCGCGCGTGCGTGCGTGCGTGCGTGTGTGTGTGTGTGTGCGTGTGTGTTTTCATTCGTCCAGCTTCTTAACTCATATATTGTTGTGTTTTTTTTAGTACTCCGGTATAAACTCGGCAGCAGTGAGCTAGTGAGCTCCCTTTATGGATACACATCTCACAGTTTATTTCAGTGGGTGTGTATTTTCTGTACATAAAACTCACTACAGATACACTGAAAACATCAATTTTTCACGCTGTGAGTCGTTGTAATGGGCTACAAAGGCAAGAGGATAACTTCATTGCACCTGGTTTTATTCCATATAACTCAGTATCTCTCCGCAAGGCGGCCCACAGAAAGCTTTATTCAAATCACGAACTCCATAGCTCCAGCGGCGCCCTGCCAGAATTCTCCGAGATTTTTTGCACTCCTGAACCGAATTAAGTACCCCAGAATCTAACTCACAACCTTTGGAGCGTGAGGCAGGCGGCGGGATGTAAGGTGTTATGGTATCGGGTCTGGCCCTATATTTTTAAAGCAATCGCCACTCAATGGGTTGATATGTTGTCAATAGGATGCCAGTCTCTATTACTTCCCAGGGAATATCCTTGTACATGGTGTATTTTTAATAACTGTGCAGTGTTTGAAAATATTGCCGGTCCAAGTTTTGTATTTACTTGTTATGTTGGATTAACTTTACTGAGGGTGAATACACAATTTGGACCGGCAATATTTTAAAACACTGCACAGTCATTAAAAATACACCGTATACTTAAGCCTGCTCCGTGGCCTAGGGGTTAGCAGCTTTCTCCGCTAACCCCGAATACTCTCGTCACGTGACGCGACGAGAATTAGCAGTGGTTCGAATCGCAAAAGTGACTTATGAGAGTATGGAGCCGGTCGCTCAGAAAGTCGTGGCGTGCTGATGAGCGTAATCTAGCCTAGGAATCAACATACAGCTGAAAGATGCTGGTGTTGACCGCAATATCCTGAAACAGGATGGAAACGCGGAAAAAAAAAATACTTAAGTTAGCTTGGGTTGCTTTATGAGCCAGCGTCATGGAAAACACAAAATCCCACCTCCAAGAGGATTTAAACACTTGATAACCGAGCCGACAGGCTGACATGCAAGCCACTGCGCTTACATTGCTCCCACGTCCATTAATAACTTCGCAATCAACCCTTGCATTCTTTTTTAAAAGCTGCTAATGATTCTCTTGAAAATTTTACGTTCAGTAATTATTTGCTATTTTCTGAAAGCCTGACACTTATACCATTGTGAACATCAACGCAAATCTGTCTGCTTTTAAATCGTCTACGGCTGACTCCGAACCCTGGGATGTCGAAATAGTACAACTGCATTCACTAAACCCTAGGCCCCGGACTCCGACGATGAGTAGTTAAAATATGCGTCTCTGGAAGTGTGTCTGTAGTAGTCATGTGCCCACGTTTGTTCCCAGATCTGTGAGAACGTTATCAACGATGATTGGAAAGTGCAGTGGATTGAGGAGCAGAAGGTCCCCTACGCTTATGGAGGCGGTGAATGGGTCGGGTTTGATTCTCCAGACAGCTTTTATCTCAAGGTAAGTGGGTCAAGATAGAATCATCAATATCATGACCATCGTCATTATAATCATCGGGTTCATCATCGTTTTCAGAATTATCTATCTGATTTTTTTCCTCAGGATTATCATCATTATCAGTTTATTCATCATCAGCAACAGCATTATCATTATTATTCCCTTTATCATCATTATCAGCACTACCATCATCATCATTATGAGCATCATCATCCCATCATCATCATCTTCTTCAGTATCATCCTCATTACCAACATCATTATCATCACTATCACCATTATCAGCATAGTTATCAACACCATCACCCTTATCACCGTCACCATCATCATCTTCAGCATCATCATCATTATTATCATCATCATTATAAGATTTTATCAGTCTAAAACTATTTAAAAGCTTAAAATTGTGTAAGTAGAGAGGGTCGACTTTATTGCACCGAGTTTACCCCAAATGGCTCAGTTTCTCTCCTAGAACGGCAAGCCACTTGCCGAGAGTATCGCAAAAAGCACGAACTCCGTAGCTCCAGTAATGCCCCTTTCCCCCCCCCCCCTTTTTTTTTCTAAGTCTCTGGGGAAATGGCACTAGTAATCTGGACAACGCAGTTCGGGGAATGAAACCACCATCTTCAGTACGCGAGCCAGACGGTTTAATCACTTCACCACCCCCCCCCCCTTTTTTCCCCCGACTGAGACTACGACTGATTCACACTTTACAGCCTTGACAAGCGATAGTACCTTACAATGCTCTTTTTAAAAAAACAGACATAATAACTACAACCCATGCAAATGTGACTGATGAGACCAATTCGTGCGGTAAATGTTCATCCACAATAGGTGCACGTGAACACATGGTAATTTCTACCATCACGCACCATCTTACGTTTCACGCGCTCAGTGTGCGACCTATTTGCAATAATTTTCCCCTTTGTCTTCATTCCATTTCTGACCACTGCCCTCCATGCAACGCGGTCAGTCGCGACTTGCTGCCAGGGAGACTAAGACTGAAGGCTAGTTAATACACTGATTAGGTTTTCTTGTCTTGTTGCCTGATGGTGGAAATAACCATATATTCACATGCATCCATTGTGAACGAACATTTACCGCGCGAATTGGTGTGTATTATTTCAGGCTGCCGTGATCGTAAAAGAAGACTTGGGTGGTGCCTTCGTGTGGTCAGTAGAGATGGATGACTTCAATGGTCACTGCGGCGGTCCAAAATACCCACTGCTGAGGACAATCTACGAGGTGTTCACACAGTCGTTAGCGGTGTCCAGCTTTGATTCGTTGAAGTCGGTCAAGTCTGCCCCTGCCGCTGGCCATCAGCACGTCCAAAGTTCATCTGCAGCCGCCAAGGACGGCCCTGGGGAGTCGCACGGCGAGGGTCATAATGGGGAGGAAGCAGCGACATCAGAACATCCTGCGGCTTCTTCGTCGGATGACAGCCAGGCTTTGGTTGGCTCTGACAAGGACACGGAGTACTCCAACTACTATCCTTATGACGAGGCTGAAGCCGTTGATGCTGGTGAGTTGATTGAAGTTACCTCTTATGAATTAGCTCTTAGATGACATTGAAACAGGTTTAAAAGGTGAAAGGGTCGACTTCATTGCTTCGGGTTTTATCACATATGGCTCGACCTTGATCCGAAAGCGTCGTACACAGCACGAACTCCGTAGATTCAGCGACGACCTCCAGAAGTCTCCGAGAAAATTACACTCGTGAACCGAACGACGTAGACGGGAATCAAACCCAAATTCTTCGGAGCGCGAGGCAGGCGGTGTAATGGAGACTCCTTCATAGATAAAAAATACAAATGTTACTTATGAATAGATGCTCCGTGGCATTGTGGCTAAACACTCGCCTGCCGACTAGGCGGTCGTGGGTTCGATCCGCAGATGGGCAAATTCGAATTTTTCAACATTAATCTGGGCTCCTACGGCGACCCAACCTAAAATGAGTACCAAGAATATCATGGAGCGTAAAGGCGACCCGCGATGTATTGATCTCATCACCGGCTGGGTACCAATTTGTTTATAAACGTAAGGGTATAGCGTCTAATGCGTCTTAATGCGTAAACAGGGTTGAAAGCAATGCTCTAACTGTCCGACTGTCAGAGCTTCCATCCTAGATCAGTTGCCAGCCAAGGCTTAGGGCCAGGTCTGCTCTGCCATGCCATTCAGTCCTTTTAGGTTATATTTACTCTCGCATTAGTGTAAGAATGAATACAAATGTACACGTACACTTAGATGAAAAAATGCACCTGTCACTTATGAATGAAATGTTTGTCACTTATGAACGGCCGGTTAGCTCAAATTTTTAGAGCGTCCTGCTAATAAAGTGAATGTCGTGGGTTCGATCTCCGTACTGTCCAGCAATATAATCCTTATGAATACAATATGAAATAACACAACGCAGTGAGGAACGTAACCTGCGCGAGAATCAGTAGAGGTTCTCGCCGCGTTGGTAATTTACGGGGTATGTGAGCCGCTCGCTCAGAAAGCAATGGCAAACTACCGAGCCAAGAAATCAACAATCAGCTGAATGATGCTGATGTTGACAGCGATGTCCTGTAAAGGATATACGAAATAAAAAATGCAGCTTTACAGAACACAATTACGGAAAA
>OY992881.1:121706120-121873620 GCA_963921405.1 Cepaea hortensis | reverse complement strand
TCTCTCTCTCTCTCTCTCTCTCTCTCTCTCTCTTCTTACACACACACACACACACATATATATATATATATGTACACACACAGGCACACACACTCACACTCCCTTACTCACTCACACTCACTAACTCTCTCACTCACTCTACAGTAGTGTGCATGCGATTATATTATACATGATAAAATCAAGTGGCATACATATGATACCTCGTAATATGAAAGATGAGAATACATAGAAAACATGATAAAATCAAGTGTCATACATACAACTTGATAATGTGAAAGATGAAAATACAAAATATGGAATGGAATGTTACAGGACATGCGTGCACTCAACTCTCTCTCTCTCTCTCTCTCTCTCTCTCTCTCTCTCTCTCTCTCTCTCTCTCTCTCTCTCTCTCTCTCTCTCTCTCTCTCTCTCATACTCCCTAATTATCTCACCCACTCTACAGGAAGGAAGAGGGGAGGGGGGAAATAACTAACACTAGAAATAGAATGCTGGTCTCCGTGGCGAAGGTGTTATGGACACGGTTCCTAATCCCGCTTACCCACGTTCGAAACAGATTTGGCAGCAGACCACGTTGCGCGGGGTTTTAACGAATTGGTATGGGAGCCGGTAGTTCCGAAAGCAATGGCAAACTACTGAACGTAAACTTGACATCAAGACATCAACGATAGCAGTAAACTGTTGGTGCTGACAGCGATGTCCTGTAAATGGATTTGCAAACCAACAAAAAATAAATGGAATGAAATGAACTCTGAAAGGGCAGTTTCATGGTGTGATGACGACATCGCCTTCCTGTCCCACACACGGAATCACATACAGGATAAACTAAACACACCTCCAACAACTGGGTCTTCAAACGTACAGCAACTCTCACTTGTGACATTTCCACCCATCCTGCCTTGCGCTATGAAGATAGTGCCTTAGTTTCCCGACTCCATTATTAGGTATACCATTGCATTTTTTTCCCCCAGAGACCTCGTGGGATTGTCGCTGGAGCCATGAGGCCCGAGCCATGTGAGGTAGCATCTGGAGCAATGAAATCAATATCGTGGCTTTAACCCCTTTATTTATAAGGGGGAAACAAAATTATTGAAAATACATCAAGCAAATAATAAACTGATCTCCCTTGGTCAAACCTCATTTCCTGTAGTGGAATCATACAAATATACGGGTAGAAATGTAGACAAACGGGAGACGCCAAGGTATAGTGGGTAGGATTCTCGCCTACCGGCCTGGTAGCCATGGTTCGAATACTCATCAAGACTGATTTTTGTTTTTTAAATTGGCCTGGGCTGACAGGTCAAACAGCCTTAAATGGGTACCAGGAAATGTCTTGGGAAATAAAGGTGACCGGTGTGGTGGGAATACACCAGCCACCAAGTGCTGTTTGGTCAATAAATACACAAAGTCGGCGATAAGTAGACTTTCTGAATGAAAGACTATCCACTGACGAAGAAGAGATCTGAATGGCTCGTATGAATCGAGGTTGTATGAGAGTACAGGCCCCAGAGATGATCTAGACTTTTAGACAGTACAATATAGCACTGTTCTAATTGTAAGTAATATTATAACAGAATCATATGTTTAGAATTTTAAATATATATAAATGATTTATTCCAATAAAACACTACGCGTCCTCCATGGGAAAAACACTGACAATCAAGAGGTTGTGCATATGCCATAGGTATTTTAAGATTTAAACTCCTAGCTTCTACTCGAGTCCTTTTTGTTTTGAATTACTGTGATATTATAGCCAGTTAAATAATCATCGACTGAATGATTCAGCCCCTGGCCTTAATTGATTTAATTTCTGAAGTGTGGCGCAGACGGGGATGTCTACCATTTAGCTCTATGATCCATTCCCAGGTTTTCGGCTATAATGTCTTCCCAAATCTGTCTTCCGCTCCTCCTCTCTGTAGGCGTTGACAAGCGCACTCAAATCCGATTTGGTATCACTGGATGCTGGACACGATCTTTATTTGTTACGGGTTTAAGTTCCTTCCCACACACTTAAACTGTTCTTCGCGTGCGAATGATACTATTAAGGGAAATGTTTATAGTCTTATTAGGTTCAAAGATAGCTTTAAATATAGTCTTCCACGCTGTTCAACCTCTTTACCACAGCCGGTGCGTTACTAGTGTAGGACAACTAAGTGGTGAAATAGAACCATAACTAATACTGACTTCAGTAGGACTTAATCAAACGTCCGTTTGGACTGCCATCCAAAATGTTTGACAGGCTGGGTCCGCTAACGCGCGAGGTAATAGAACGGACGCTGTAGCCGATTTGGCATTTTGACACACCTGGCCACTTTGCTCAGTTGTCTCTGTAGGGCCAAACTACACAACTCACATGAGTTAACTGTTTCTGATATGGCTGTAGCTTTAAATTAGATTATCGCTAAATATACCTACACACCTTCTAACGTTAAACATATTTATTATGTCAAAAGGAGAGGGGCGTCACGCAGATTCCGTCACAGTCCATAGGAGGTCATTGCTGAACTAGACAAATTCCAGCAAATCGCGATGCGAGGACAAGGTGATAGCGCTAGTTAGGACACACATTGAGATAACCTGATAGAATTATAACTTGAAAGTCCTGTCTCTGGAACCCAGAGGCGCATTACACAGAAGGAGACCTTAAAATACAAGAAGAATGGATGGAACTCACTGACACATTACATAGAAGGAGACCTTAAAGCACACGAACAAGAGAGTTAGAGACAGAATTGAAAATTGTGGGTATGCCATGAAGGCAACAGCAGGAGACACGACGACGTAGTGCGAGTTTGTTGCGGGCAAAAGCTCTGATGGGAGTTAAACGATAAATGGAGAAGAATGTGAGCATCTATAATGGGAGTTAACCGATAAATGAAGAAGAATGTGGACATCTGTAATGGGAGATAAACGATAGGTGAAGAAGTATTTGGAGATATATAATGTGAGTTAAACGCTAAATGAAGAAGAATGTGGACATATCTAAAGGGAGATAAACGATAAATGAAGACGAATGTGGACATATCTAAAAGGAGATAAACGATAGGTGAAGAAGAATGTGGACATATCTAAATGGAGATAAATGATAGGCGAAGAAGAATGTGGACATATCTAAATGGAGATAAATGATAGGCGAAGAAGAATGTGGACAGCTCTAATGGGAGATAAACCTGCATCTTCTTTATCAGATGCCACTCAGGAGGGTACTGAGCCTGACAAGGACACTGAGTACTCAAACATCTACACCTACGAGGAGGAGGAAGTTGTTGATCCCGGTGAGTAGAAATTACTACTGATGATATAGCTCTTAGATGGAAATGCACGCGCATCGTATGAATGAACACATAGTTGAAAAATACACATGTCACTTATGAGTTGAGTTGAGTTGTGTTGAGTCAAGAACCAACATCATAACACTAGGGGCATTCCTATGTGTGCTCCGTCCTCGTCTTCAACAGCCAGCGAAGAGTATCAATACTAATGGTAATGGTAGCAATATGATTATGTGTCATTCTGGCCTTTTCTCGGAGTCCTGAGTGTCAGCCAGATCCTCTGATCACTCCCTGCAGCACTATTCTCTCAAGGTCGTGATAATCTATCTGTTCTTCCGCATTATACACATTATTCCAACGGCCCCCGACTAAATCTGCCTTATCATGCATCAATACAGTGCAGGCCCAGCCAGTATGTCCTCCTGCTCGTTTCCCATCACACCAGAAATATTGTCACGTATGAATGATCGTTTAGTTGAAAAATGCACGTCAAACTTATGAATGAACACTTAGTTGAAAGATATACGTGAAACGTATGAATGAATGAATGCTTAGTTAAAAGTACACGCCTCCTCTATGAATGAACACTTAAGTGAAAAAATTTCAATAAGTCAACAGTCTCCAACAGAAAATGTCAAAGCGTATCCTTACTTATAATTTCAGTGGTCACTTGGTTCTGCAGACCTCTGCTCCGTCCTCAACTACGACCCTTCCTGCTGGTGCAGTATTGTATTCCGGATTTCACCAGTCTTACCGGCATGTAGTCATTGATGTGTGTCCTCGTACAACAGGCGATCACTTATGGACAGAATCGCGTCCCCCTTGCTCCACTTCAGTATTCCCACTATCTGCCCTTTCATTTCCACGTGTGGAGTCTCCGTGGTGAAGTGGGTACTCCGCCTACCTCACGCACCGAATGTTGTGGGTTCGATTCCGTTCAGTTCACGGGAGCAATTTTCCAGGCCTACGTCGCTGGAGCTACGGAGTTCGTGCTTTTGTGTGACACTTTCAGCAGGCCACCCTGCAAAAAGAGACAGAACTATATGGGGTGAAACCCGATGCAAAGAAGTCGACACTCTTGTTTTAAAAACCATCATTGTTTTCATTTCCACATACCCCGACATGGCCTGCTGTGAGGAACCATTTGTCACAGTGTTAATATTTTTTGCTTCTCTGAATGGTCCGGGTAATACACGAGATATGCATTGTGTGTAAACAAAAACAATACAAGCAACTAGGACAAACATGAAAGAACATCAAGCCAAGCGGAGTTTTGTTTGTCTTTCGTTCGCTCGCCTTGAACTCAAACGTAGTCCATTCACGTGCTACTACTTCTATTGTTCTGGACGGATTTGTGCTTTGTGGATAAGCTTTCCCTATTACCAGTGTCCCTCACCATCAGGCGAACCCACTCCGATTTCTAAAGTATTGTAATTTACGTCCCCAATTCAAAGACACAAAGTCAGCATTTTAGTCTAACTGACCTGTGTAGGGGATGAACCCGCTACCTCGGCATCATTACATCGGATATTTAAGAACGGACGGGCTTATTTATTCGGTTATGCTGACCTCCTGTCAAGAGGGGTGAATCTGGACAAGATCGTCATGAGGGAAGACAAAGGGGGTGAATCTGGACAAGATCGTCATGAGGGCAGACAAAGAAGTATAGTCACCCAACACAGAACTGATGTCGTCATCGCTACACGCTGAGGGAGATACTGAGGAGGGGATCTACGCGCTTAAGGACAGTCTGATGTGCAACGGGAAAGTTCAGTTGACTAACGAAAGAAATAACTTACTACCTAACTACCTACGTAGCTAACTAACTAATTAATTAGCTTGCTAGCTAACTAACTAACTAACTAACTAACTAACTAACTAACTAACTAACGAAATAACTTTCTAGCTAAATAACCACATAACTTACTATCTAGTTTACTAGCTAACTAATTAACTGACTAACTAGATAATTGAATAACTAACTAGCTAACTAACTTACATGAAAGCATCTCAGTAACTTTAAACTATTCACGATATACAGTTAATAACAGACACAAATTCTTATCCAACTTTAATTTTAACCCTATCCGTCCCAGTAGCAGACGTCCAACAGGTCAAATCACCACAGAAAAAGGAAGGAGTGCATGACTTCCTCAGATGCTACATACACACCGGAAGTGTCAGCCGGGGAGCCAGATTGCCTTAGTATGCTCTAACCAAATGTAAAAAAGTAAGAGAACGCATTACGTGATGATTTTGGATTCACAGGATCGAGCCATTTACACATCATGCATGGTTAGGGATGAAAGTTTGTTAAAAAGTAATTAGTTTCGTACCTTTTACATGAAGTCGCAATCAAGTCCGTATTTGTTGGTTGTTTATGATTTAGTCGGCAAGTTTACGTTCATTAGTTTGTATTACTTTCTGAACGATCGACGCTCATGGTATTGTTAAAAATCAACACAGGGAGATTTGCTTCCAAATCGCCTGCAGTTGATTTCGAATGCGAATTGCGTTCGTTAAAATTTTGAACAGCAGCTGACAGATAGTTGTAGATCTCCAATTTCACGACGGTAGGTAGGGGATCTCTTTTTGGAGACAATGGCTATGGTCATCGATAAGTATGGTCACTGCAAAGAAGGAAAGCAACGGCAAGCTACCTCCTTTACCGATGCCCAAAAAAATCACATTTCGTCATTTAATAGCGAATAAGAGAAACGACGTAAATGTGCGCTCTATAGGAGCAGCTTCGCTTGGTAGGGAAAGTCATGTGCAACAGGGGACTCCAGAACGTCAGAGTGCAAAGAAGCAAATATCTAGATGGTTTGGCTACATGGCATGGTCGAGACAAGAACACGGCACTCATCCACGACTCTGGTGATTGTGTGAGATGGCGAAACCTAATCGCCCACTCTTATCCGCGTGGCGTATGATGATGATGATGATGAACATTTCGCCTCAGACGCTGGCTATATTGAAAGAATCAAATGAAGAAAAGAATGAAGCTAGGCATATGTGTGAATACACAGTTAATGGAAGCCAAGATTTGGAAACCCCACTCCGATTCCTCATGATACCATCCAATTCACGTTCCGCTATTGAATATTGAATACCAGTCATGGTACACAACCCGTAATGCTATGGACATTTGCAAAATCAGTACTCGAGGTGCTCCTGTCTGTGAAATTGCCAGTACTAAGGACACTACTTTCTGAACTTAGCAGTCAGCATAAGGTCACCATACAGTTGATACCATCCCACTGTGGAGTACCCGGAAAAGACAGAGATGATCGGTTGGCTAAGGAAGGAGCCAAAGAAGAACAGCCTGATGTGCCTATTACATACCACCAAAAGAAAAGAATTATCAAATCAGTCAGAAGGCCACCAAAACCTGCTCAAGGCAACTACGACGTTATGGACAGACCAGAACAAGTCATTATTCTGCACCTCAGAACAGGACACAATAGATTAGGCAACCACATGTATACAAAATTCAAGATTGGTGACTCAGCTATGTGCACATGTGGTTTGGCGTCGCAGACAGCAGAGCACATACTCCAGGATTGCCCAAACTACAACATATCCAGGCGAACCTTCTGGCCTAGAGAGACAATGGTGGAAGATAAACTCTATGGACCGCTGAGTCAACTAAAAAGGACTGTTAGATTCATGCAAGAGACAATATTGCAGTTATGGACATATTTCAAGCGAACGAAAGAAGAAGAAGAATATTGAATAATATAAATGGTAAAGTGGTTTCTGAAGAAAATGCAAAGAATTCCACGGACAGACAGAAAGACCAATGACCAAGTCCTACAAGAAACAAATGAAAGCCGCCAATTGATTAGAGACATTAGACGTGGGCAGTCAAGATCTTTTCGGCACGTTATGGAAAGAAATAAACTTGGTAACTTGATGACAACTGGCAAGATTGAGGAGAAAGAACAAGGTGAACAGGGGGGAAGGCAGAGAAGTAAATATCTGGATGGCTTGACCACATCGTATGGTTGAGACATGGACACGGATCTGATCCACGACTCTGGTGATTGGGTGAGATGGCGAATATGAACGGCCACGCGTATCGGCACGGCACATGATGATTATGAAAGGTAGTTCCTTAGAAGATACTGTGTGGTGTGTAGTGCTAGGTCTTCATATATATTAGGTCATCGCATCTGAGATGGGTGGCCAGTTTTCTGCCATGTCGCCTGTCCTTCACAGACATTTCTTAAAATGTGTATCCATTTTATATAGCCCGACACCACTTGTATTCGGGAATAAAATAATCCTGTCTCTGCTGGGAATGGAACCCGGACCCCTGTCTTAGCAACCAGGCAGCCTAACCACTGTACCACTGAGGCGTCCTACAACTATAGGGGGGGGGGGGGTGTCGCATTCAACCAATAACGGCCACAAGTCACCTCTTGTCCAATGTCCTCATAAAGTCACCTCTTGTCCATGTCTTCGTAAAGTCACCTCTTGTCCATTGTCCTCATAAAGTCACCTCTTGTCCATGTCTTCGTAAAGTCACCTCTTGTCCATTGTCCTCATAAAGTCACCTCTTGTCCATGTCTTCGTTAAGTCACCTCTTGTCCAATGTCCTCATAAAGTCACCTTTTGTCCATGTCCTCATAAAGTCACCTCTTGTCCATGTCTTCATAAAGTCACCTCTTGTCCATGTCCTCGTAAAGTCACCTCTTGCTCATGTCCACATAAAGTCACCTCTTGGCCATGTCCTCATACAGTCACCTCTTCTTCTCCATGTCCTCATAAAGTCACCTCTTCTCCATGTCCTCATAAAGTCACCTCTTCTCCATGTCCTCATAAAGTCACCTCTTGTCCGTCCTCGTATTCTATCACGCTACAGATAAACGGCAAGAACTTAGCTGATTCAGTGCCGAAGGATACTATATCGACCTCCCATTTGGACAGAAGGAATATATATCGCCATACTAGGATCATTGAGTTATTTGATTAGTTTCGTGGCATCTTCCGCAATTCTAATGCTCAGTGAACGGACATTTACATTTTAATACTTGTTCATTTGATTGTGTGCCATGTTTGGTCCAAATCTACTTTTTTCTTTATCACTGAATCAGTTAAATCTCAGGATGGCCGCTCAGATTTTACATATTTTATCATATAAGTTCAAACAATGAGTTTTTGTGGGAATATATTTGATTACCGTTGAAACAAATCTGATATTTTTATTTCTTTAATAATTTCATAATTATTCCGCTGTTTTTTATTCTTGTGTATCTCAGATCCACTTCCTTTAAACCGGTGGTTCTCAACCTTTTTTGGCCTGTGCCCCCCTTCACCATATTTTAAGAACGTCATTCCCACCCTCACCCCCCACCCCCCTTTCGTATCAAACATTTGGCCCGTGCCCCCCTTCACCATATTTTCAGAACGTCATTCCCCCCCCCCCTTTCATATTTCCTACCTAAAAATCCCTCCACCCCTACACAGTATACGTAAATATGGAAGGTAAATACGTTAAAATAGATCTAGACATCCACATAAAACGTTATTTGTGGGTCTACTTACTTTATAAAATGAATTTTAGAAGGATGAGACGTGCATAACTGTAAAGTATGAAGGGAAAAGCAATATCAAGTAATCGGTTCTTGTATTAACGTGATCTTGAAATGATCTTCATTTCCCCCCCCCCCCATCCCCCTCACCTGGAAACCCTAAAATTCCCCGGGGGGGGGGGGGGAATTCCCCACCGGTTGAGAACCAATGCTTTAAACAAATAAAAATCTTCTCCTCACTATAGTCCATGCTGTGTGGCGTTGGTGATCATGTCTGACCACGACCTTCTGTCTCTCGTGCTTCTAATAATTTATGATACCGACGTTCCTCCATGTCGTGATGTGAAACTGTCCAAGATCTTCTCAATTGTTCTCTCCCTGCCTCTCTTTCTCTCCAGCCTTCCCGTTGTGGCGACATACTCCAGGTTTTGCTTTTCTTATGGCATGCCCAAAGACACGTAGATAGTCTTCTGATGTGAGTAACCAGTTGTCTTTGTGAGTGAACTTCTTTCAAGATATCGTCATTGTTCTTTCTATCTGTGCACGGCGTTTTCATCATCTTCTTATATATAAAAAAGGATCTCCGTCCAAATGTATGTCCTTTATGCGTTCGCGAACGGCCCATCCGTTTGAGATGAAATTTTCTACGCGCCTTCCTTTCAATCCAGCGCTGCCAACTGTGATATTTTGTTAGTGTGAAATCGCCTGCTTACTCAGTATTATTTCATTTTTCATTTTTCATCATAATTTCATATATCTCAGGGGACCTAACTCTGTAAAAGTTATTTCAAGGGGCATAACTTTTCTGTATAACTTATAGTCATATTGTGGCATCGTTTTCAAAGATTTATAAACTCTTTGTCCATAGTTATGAACCGGCATATGAGTTATAATAAATAATGATACAATCTGTAAGGCATTTTCAAAGTTTTCATAAAAATAATGCACAATGCATAACATTGTAACTCATCTTTTTTTGCTTAAGAAGTTACTGTAGTCATGCAGGTGATTAGAAAGAGTTTTCATTAAAAATAATGGATGGTGTGTGGAAGGACATTCTTTTAAGTTACTTTTTTTGTTGTATGAATTTAATGAGAACTTATATGACTACTTATATGAATTAAATGAGATGCTCCCCACCAGGGACTGTGCGAAGCCGGGCAGGGTCAGGCAGACAGATAGACAGATAGACAGACAGACAGACAGACAGTCGGGAACGGGAACTTATATGACTACTTATATGAATTAAATGAGATGCTCCACACCAGGAGCTGGGCAATGCAGGGCCGGATCAGACAGACAGACAGACAGACAGACAGACAGATAGTCGGGAACGGGAACTTATATGACTACTTCTTCTTCTTCTTCTTCTTCTTCTTCAGCGTTCCGAGCCATTGAGGTTCTTTGCTGCAAATACAATCCGTCTCCATTCGTCTCTCTGGTGGACCTTCTTATATGACTACTTATATGAATTAAATGAGATGCTCCCCACCAGGGACTGGGCGAAGCCGGGCAGGGTCAGGCAGACAGATAGACAGACAGATAGACAGACAGATAGACAGTCGGGAACGGGAACTTATATGAATTAAATGAGATGCTCCACACCAGGAGCTGGGCAATGCCGGGCCAGGTCAGACAGACAGACAGACAGACAGACAGACAGACAGACAGACAGACAGACAGACAGACAGACAGTCAGTCAGTCGGTAACGGGAACGGGAACTTATATGACTACTTATATGAATTAAATGAGATGCTCCCCACCAGGGTCTGGGCGAAGCCGGGCAGGGTCAGCTAGTTCTTCAATAAAATACACTGGCACCTTACCGTCTTAACAGACGATAGTTTGTTACATTGTGCTACACACCAAACAACCAAAAGGCATATTGACTACAAGCCATGGCGGTAGCGAATGTGACTGATCAGCACAATTCGCGCAGTAAATGTTCGTCCACAGGAGATGTCGACGCCGTGGTGAAGGTGTTCTTCTTCTTCTTCGGCATTCCGAGCCATTGAGGTTCTTTGCTGCAGGTACAAGCCGTCTCCATTCGTCTCTCTGGTGGACCTTCTCTTGCCAGTCGCTGATTCCAAGTGCTTGTAGATCTGTATGTATATTATCTCTCCACCGTCTTCTTGGTCTACCTCGGGGTCTACGGTCATTTATTTCCTGAGTGTAAGCGAGTTTTGTTTCCCTATTATCTTCCATTCTTTCTATATGCCCCAGCCATTGTAGTCTATTAGCCTTCATGATACCAGTGATTAGCGGGGACTTAAACAGATCATAAATGTCTTTGTTGCTTCTTCTTTTCCACTCTCCACTTTGTGTATCCCTGATGGGCCCAAAGATGCGTCTTAATATTTTGTTCTCACTGGTTTGTAACAAGGCTTCGTCTCCTTTCGTTGTACTCCAGGTTTCAGAGCTATACAGAACAACTGGTCTGATCAGTATTTTGTAAATTGTGATCTTGGTGTTACGAGATAGCACATTTGATTTTAGCAGGTATTGTAGTGCATAGTATATCTTATTTCCAGAGTTGATTCTAGCTTGTATTTCTTCCCTTATGATGTTGGAGCAGTTGAAGATTGTACCCAGGTATTTGTATGTTTCCGTTCTTTTAATGGTCATATTATCTATTTGTATGTGGCCAGAGTTTTTAGCTGTTCTACCAACGCAAATCGTAATCCCTCATATCGCGTTCGAAACACCGCTGCTGACGATTTGGAAGTAGACGTCTTTTAGCTGTTTTTCAAGATCTGAGTGCCGGTCGTTCAGAAAGCAACGGCAATCTAATGAACGTAAACTTGCCAATAAATCACAGTCAAAAAATGATGTGGTTGACTGCAACGTCTTGATAAGCAACTAGGTTGCCACCCCCACGCCCCCCCCCCCCCCCCAAAAAAAAACAACCTTAACAGAGGATGTATGTGAAGACATGGTAATTTCTCTATACAATATTTTTTTTTTTTTTTTAATTCGCATATCCTTTTACAGGACATCGCTGTCAACAGCAGCATCTTTCAGCTGTCTGTTGATTTCTTGGCAAGATTACGCTCAGTAGTTTGCCATTGCTTTCTGAGCGGCCGGCTCAGTGTCCCGCAAGTCACCAGCGGGGGACGAACCGCTCCCAGCTCGCTCCCGCTACGAGACTCTGCGTGACAAACGGGATTACGGAGAAAGTGTTGTAACCCCTCAGCCAGAGAGACCGGCTATACAATATAAAATGATAAAATATACAATAACAACAAAACTGGAAATGGTAGATAAAAACTAGGTCTTATTTCTCACATTTAACTTTCTTCTTCTTTCTGTTGTCCTTCACTGCCTTTTGTCGTTTTAAGCTATTTACTACTGTTATGCAGTAGGCATTGGTGGTCGGCGAACAGCAGTTCGTCCAATACAGATCCTTGATCCTCATCTGATTGTTTTTTGTCACATTTAACATTTATGTTGACAGGATCTAATATTGTCTCCCCTGTTTCTTGCCCCAGAAATCTTCGACTGCAACAGCCACGGGCTGGGAATCCACGCTGACCCCAGATCGTGCCACCACTTCATCTTGTGTATGCCAGTCACCTCCCACGAACTTGGATCTTCTCGCATGAGCTGTCCAGCAGGCACCCTGTTCGATGAGAAAGTCAAAGTCTGTAACCATGAACACAGCGTCAAGTGCCAACAATGAGAATCTTCTATTGCTAACCGCCATAATTGTATACATCCCGTGCCATAAGTTAAAAATATGATCACCTACAGCTGAAGCATACATCTTCCATGTAATAGAAACCAGCTTCTGGGTTTCATAACAAGCTTCTGATCGATGTCATGTTAATACTGGAATGATGAAAACTCGAACAATAGGTCACACTATTTATTGCCTGGCATATTTCGCGGTAGCGGGCGTGTTGGTGTGACGGTTAAGGCGTTACACTGGCAATGGCGTGGACATGGTCGGATGGGAGTTCGATTTCACTCTCGTCTTTAGCTATGAGAGGGGAAGTCTGGTCACGTATTCCATTGTGCATTCAGGGTTACAAAAATTTGATGGTTTTTACACATCAGATACCCATTGCAGATTCTTACTACGGGAGTTGTTTATTATTATTATTATTATTATTATTATTATTATCACCATCATCATTATTATCATTATCATTATTATTATTTTGCTGTATTTCGTAGGGTGCTTTAGAATAAAGCAACATGGCGAATCCATATGCGTGGAATACAGAACACATAGTCCTATGTTTCAATGTTTTAAACTGACTTTCGTATCGTTTTGTTTAAGCTACGTGAATTCCAACTTGTTTTTTCTTCATATCCTTTACAGGACATCGCTGTCAACAGCAGCATCTTTCAGCTGTCTGTTGATCTCTTGGCAAGATTAGACTCAGTAGTTTGCCATTGCTTTCTGAACGGCCTGCTCAGTATCCCGCAAGTCACCAGCGGGGGTCGAACCGCTCCCAGTTCTCTCCCGCTACGAGACTGCGTGATAAACGGGTACGGTGAAAGTGTTGTAACCCCTCAGCCAGAGAGACCGGCGAATTCCAACTACGTAAACAAAAAAGACACGATAGTCAGTTTAAAAATACCGTGATAACACAAACATTGAAAAGTAGGACAATACACTGTGTATTTCAGCCATAACGGTGCACTGTGTTGCTTTGTTCTGTGTTAACTTTCTTCTGTGGAATGTTCCTGAAAGTTCCAATGAACCGAGGGGTTAGAAAAAGACACTGGTGCTAGACGGAACAGACAGTGAGAATACTTGAGAATAATATAACTAGACACTCCCTTGTCTGAATATAACTAGACACTCCCTTGTCTGAATATAACTAGACACTCCCTTGTCTCTAACAAACAGGGCGAATGAAACAGTGGGAGACCAGAAATACACAGAGAGGAGAGTTAGTTGATTAAATGAAATAGTATGATACATCGTCTTATTCACACTTCCCGTAACTGGGCTTATAAATCAAACTATAATTACAATATCAATAAAGTATTTTCCCCAATGCAACCCCCTTTTATTTAATATATAATACAATATGTTTGCCACCATATTAACAACTTTTAAGTCATAACTGTGGCAAATCCCTACTTCTCATTTTCCGCTATCCATTTTGTTTGGTCCAAAACTAATTTTTATTTGGCACTAGATCTGTTAGAGACACAAGGATAAAAATTTGGGGAGAACATTGGGGAAGCTGCAGGAGAAAGCAAAGATCGCCCGGTTTGCCGTGAATTGGTTGAGGGACTATGCCAAATGGAGGATTATGGGTAAAAGGGAGGCCTTTAAAACAAGTAGGAGACAACGCAGTGAAATATAATACTTCCTGAAGCAGAAGCCTGCATTGGGTCTGTGATGTGTCTGCGTGTTTTTTTTTTAATTATTATTATTATATAAAGTCGCTTAAAAGTCGACAGGGTCGACTTCATTGCACCGAGTTTTATCCCATTTCGATCCCTCGGTAAGGTGTGGGATTTTTTTTTCTGTCGGGGGCAAAAAGAAAATCCTGCACAGTTCGCGGCGACTGCACTAGCCAGGCGACCTTAATTCCTCAGATTCAAAGACCCCTCCGCCATACACCGCAAGGTACTATATTGGCAGTAAATGACAGTTTTTGACAGTCTCAGTCTCTTTCCGCAGCGAGGAATGCGTCGCACAAAGCACGAACTCCGTAGCTCCAGCGATGACCCCCCAGGAGTCTCCGAATAAAATGCACTCATGAACCGAAGGACACGGTCCGGAATCGAACCCACAACCTTCAAAGCCGAATCAGACGGCTTGACCACTTCGCCACGGATACTGAGTTTTTCCATTATTTCAATACCCCTACACCGTTCAATCTCAGAAGAGAAGTTATATTAAAGTCCATCGCCTGGCTCAGATTAATTATCCAGTGACCGAGTTAGCCACAGTTCGGATATTAATTTGAAGATGACTCATGTCCACGGTGGGTTTGCACAAATCTGGCGGATGACAAATGAATGACCAAACAAAAAAAAAACAGAAAGACATAGTCAGCTTAAAGTTACCGTGGTAGACAATTGACATTACTGTGCGAACATATGTATATTTCAGCTTGATGAATTTATCTAGTTAATTCCTTTACGTTGTGTTAATTCCGCAGTATGTACCTGACGTGATGCAGCGATATATGCCAGGCAATAAATAGTGCAATCTATTGTTTGTGTCTTCATTATTCAAATTCACTACGGGAAAACATTGTTTTGAATTGCTGTGAATGTTAATATTCATTTAGTTGTTTGAGTTTATAAAACAAATTCATTTTTTTTTTTCGAATTATGTCATTGGTATTGATATCACATACGTCTATTTTGTTAAGTGAATGTCAAAAACCACACAGTCAAAACACTTGGTTGAGAAAGCAATGTTAAGTCATGTTTTTATTTTAGGCAATAGCCGTTTGAAGCAAGTAAATGGGAACAATATTATCTGATTCGCGCCAAACAAAAAGTAAGTTTGGACCAAACATGATACAAAATCAAATGAACAAGTCATTCATTCATTCATTCATTCATTCATTCATTCATTCATTCATTCATTCAGTGGCATGTCCTTTGCAGAACCTCGCTCCCATAACAACCTTCGGGAAAACCTCTCGATCATAAGCAAGATGTCCTGCGACTGATACACCCATCTGGAGATAATCCACCACATCCTGCACCCATCTTCTCTTTGGCCTTCCTCTTCCTCTCTTCCCAGGCATATACCCCTTCATTATTGTTCTCTCCAAACTTTCGTGACGTTTCAGGTGACCAAAATAGTTCAATTTTCTTTGTTTTTATCGTCTTTAATAGCCAACCTTCTTCAATATTCAGCTCTTGAAGTATGGATGCATTTGTTCTTTTCCTTACCCAAGATATTCTTAGAACTCGTCTATAACATTTATATTCAAAGGCATTTTATGCGCTGTTCAGCTTGTTTAGAAGTGTCCAGGTCTCACATGCGTATGTTGCAATGGAAAGATGCATGATCTTAAAAATCTAATTTTTGTAGTTCTGTGTGTCCCATTCCATAATTTATTCAGTTGTTTTAGTCTTTGAAGAGCAATTGATAGTCGCCGTTTGATTTCTTTCATTGTGTCACCATTGTTGGTATTCAATGACCCAAGATATTCAAAATTTTCCACTACCTCCATGTTTTCCTCATTAACATATATTTCTTTCTCCATAGTAGTTTTATCTGTATGCATTATCTTTGTTTTTGCTATGCTAAGATACAAGTTGTGATTTTCACTATTAAATTGGGTTGAGGCTAATAGGTTTTCTATACCAGTCTGTGTTGTGGATAGCAATACTGTATCATCAGCATATCGAATCTCTGGTATTTCATGACCACCGATATTTAGGGCATCATATAGCTCCCTGTTTATATCATCTCTTACATTTCTCATTATATCTTCGGCGTACAGGTTAAACAAACTGGGAGAGGGCGTGGGGGGGGGGGGGGGGAGCACACATCCCTGACTGACTCTTTGCTTGATGTCAAACCAGTCTGATGTCTCGCCATCTATTCTAACTGCTGCTTGTTGGTCTAGATAGAGCATTTTTATGAGTTGTACTACATGTGGTGGAAAGCCCATATTTCTCATGATTTCCCAAAGTTTCTGATGTTGTACACAGTCATATGCCTTTGAATAATGAACAAATATTATATTATAATGTATTTTCCGTTCACTGAGCACTGAAATTGCGGAAGATGCTAGGAAACGAAACAAATACCACGATGACCCTTGTATAGCGATACACTGAATCAATTAAACATGTGAACTTTTCGCCTATCTTGGAACAGCCACAACATCGGACGAAAGATGGACGGAAGATGGAGCTTAGAAATTATTACCCCTCTTCATCATCATGGTTTGTTCTCTGGTTGCGCGTCCTTTGCAGTAGCTGCGATCAAACCTCTCTTGGTTTCATAGGCAATTTTGCTTTCAGTAGTTTGCCATTGCTTTCTGAACGAGAAGTCAAGATTGAAGTCCAACTGCCCAATTTAGGGGTTGATCTAGCTATGTCGCACTTAGCGCATCGGAAGTTTAAGGGCTAGAGCGCTTTATTCCTTTCAGTCAATGCTTTGGACCTTCACATTAATGCCCCTAATAGCCCAGTAGCCATGGCATCCCCGTTCAGCGTTTGATGGAGTGAAGTTGACTGGTGCCATATTTTCTCAATTCACTATCGTAAGCTGGGCAATAACAAGAACCGCCATGATATTAGAAACCTACACATATACCATTGTATGAAAACCAACGCTAGGCGGTCTGCTGCCAAATCGCCCACAGCTATGTTTTGAACGCGGTATTACAAATCACTTATATATTTTAAAAGATCCAGCCATTAACGGATTCTTTAACAGGGGCATATTTCCACATGCTTTAGACACCAGCACCGTATACAAATTAACATGCCACTGGACATGGCTGCTGGTAATGTTCAGCTTCCTTCTTGCCACAGTAAGTGGCGTTCCTTCTTGCCACGGTAAGTGGCGTTCCTTCTTGCCATAGTAAGTGGCATGATGGTGTCTTATAGTTTACAAGAACACTTCCGGATCCTGTTTCCTGCCGCCATGCTGTGCAGACGAGGATAAAACAGGCTGATAGTCCCCCAGAACTGTGCCATGAATGCTTTCTTTGTAAATAATGTTGATTTGTGTTGTGGTTATTGGGGATTCTGTCCCCATTATGAGACAAATAAAATGACAATATGTTTTATTGTTGATGTACTGTGTCTTTTCATTGTATTGTGTGTATGTGTGTGTGTGTGTGTGTGTGTGTGTGTGTGTGCGCGCGCGCGTGCGATATCTCCATGGTGAAGTGGTTAAGCTGTATGCCTTGCCACTGTATCGTTCGGAGGCACGAGTACAGTTTTTCCGGAAATTCCCGTGGGTCATCGCTGGAGGGACGGAGTTTGTGCTTTATGCGATGCTTACCGGAGAGAGCCAGAAAGGTGGGCTAAAACAGTAGGTTTAGATCAAACATGGTGCACGATCAACTAAAGATGTATTATAATGTAAATTTCCGTTCAGTGACTGAACGATAACCATTGAAACTATGGTAGCTACCGCGAAATAAAAGAAATAACACGATGATCCTAGTACGGCGATATATCGTCTTTTTGTACAAATGGGAGGTGCCATTTGGCGATATATTATCCTTCGGTATTGAATCAGTTAAAAGACAAGAGAGTCTACTTCATTGCGCCGGGAGTTATCCCCTATGACTAGGTCTCTTTCCAAAAGGATGCCTGCCGAAAGCGTCGCTCAAAGCACAAACTCCGTAGCTCCAGCGACGACCCCAAGGAGAGCCCGAGAAAACTGAACTGGTGAACCGAACGACTTGGCCCGGAATCGAACCCACAACCTTTGGAACGCGAGGCAGACGGAGTAACGACTTCACCACAGATACTCCCGGCCTTTGCTTTAGATAAGGTAGTTTATGGTGTGGGTCCATCTCATCATGACCGCTTGTCGTGTGGACGTTTCCTCTGTTGCATGTCTGGCGGTGTCCATCTCATCATGGCCGTTTGTCGTGTGGACTTTTCCTCTGTTGCATGTCTGGCGGGGTCCATCTCATCATGGCCGTTTGTCGTGTGGACGTTTCCTCTGTTGCATGTCTGGCGGGGTCCATCTCATCATGGCCGTTTGTCGTGTGGACGTTTCCTCTGTTGCATGTCCGACAGGATCCATCTCATAGTGGTCCTTTGTCGTGTAGACGTTTTCCTTTGTTGCATTTCTGACGGGGTCCATCTCATCGTAGTCCTGTGTCGTGTAGACGTTTTTTCTCTGATGCATGTCTGACGGGGTCCATCTCATCATGGTCCTTTATTGTGTAGACGTTTTCCTCTGTTGCATGTCTGACAGGGCCCATTTCATCGTGGTCCTTTATTTGTGTAGACGTTTTCCTCTGTTGCATGTCTGACAGGGCCCATTTCATCGTGGTCCTTTGTAGTTGCGAGGTTTCCCTCTTATATATACCTGGCAGGGTCCACTTCGTCGTTGTCCAAGTTTGGCACCCACATGTTGCCACAGGAAATCTGCATGCAGTAGATTATAAATCTAGATGCTCACCTGCCGGACTAGAGGCCAAGGGTTCGAACCCACATTGGGCTTGATGTTTAAACTGACCTGTTTCCGGGTCGACTCGGCCTAAAATGGAAACCAGGTAATTGGGAAGCAAAGGCGGGCGGCTTAATACTAACCACGTGACCCACCCACAGCTGTCTGACTTATTGACATATGAGCCCAGCATCATATACCATGGACAGACAGAAAAACCAGTGACCAAGTACTACAGGAGACAAATGAAAATCGTAAATTGATTAGAGAAATTAGACGAAGACAGTCACAATTATTTGGACATGTTATGAGAAGAAATGGGTTGGAGAACTTGGTGAAAACTGGCAAGATCGAAGGGAACAGACCAAGCGGACGACCGAGAAGTAAATACCTGGATGGCTTGGCCACATGGCATGGTCGAGACAGGAACACTGAGCTGATAAACGACTTCGGTGATCCAGTGAAATGGCGAGTCATGACCGCCCACGCTTTTCGGCATGGCACATGATTGATTGATCATATACCTGTGTAAAAGGGTCATTGTCCTACATTATACACAACACACGTTGCATATCCTTTGCCGTTGCCATCAACCCTAACCTCAGCTGGATTTTCTAGGCAATTTCATGTGTAGTAGCTTGCCATGGCTTTCTGAACGAGAAGTCAACATTGTAGTCCAAATAACCGACCAGTATAGAGGTTGATCCCACTACCCGGCCGTCATCGCACCGGAAGTTTAATAGCTAAAGCTATCTTATCAGTTTTGTCACATTAACTGCTTCACGGGTATACATTCATTCATTGGCACCTTGCCGTCTTGACAGACGATAGTTTGTGCTTTAAAAAGGCATCATAACTTTTACCTATGGCGGTAGCGAATGTGACTCTTAAGGCCAATTTGAGCTGTAAATGTTCGTTCACAATGGGTGCATGTGAACACGTGGTCATTTCCACCATCATGCACCATCTTACGTCTCAAACGCTCGGTGTGTGACTTATCTGCAATAATTTTCTCCTTTGTCTTTATTCCATTTCTGATGTTTGCCCTCCATGCAACACGTTCAGCGGCGACTTGCTCCCAATGTGCATTATCAATGCCTGTATCAATCATGTCCCGCTTACACACATCTTTGTATCGTAGTAGAGGCCGACCCTGAGATCTCTTACCCATCTGTAATTCACCACAAAAGATGTCCTTTGGTATTCTATTATCATCCATCCTCCTAAGATGTCCTATCCATCTAAGTCTACGAAGACTGAGCATGGAATAGACCGTCACACAACCTGATCTTTCCAATACTTCAGTATTTGTGATTTTGTCTTGCCACTTAATACCAAGAATTCTTCGCAAACGCCGCATTTGAAAGCTGTTTAAACGTTTCTCTTCGTGTGAGTAAGTTGACCAGGTTTCACTGCCATAAAAAAGAGTACTAAGGACACAAGCTTGATATACGAGGAATTTTGTTTTGGCAGTAAACTTCCTGTTCTCCCAGACTCTTTTTCTTAACCTGTTCATTGTTGTTGCTGCCTTACCAATCCGGATGTTGATTTCCTGATCTAGGGATAATTTGCTATTTACCACTGATCCTAGATATGTAAAATGGTCTGCCATCTCTAGTTCGGCGTCATCAATAAAGATTGATGGTACCCCATGTGCACCTTGTGATATAATCTGTCTTCATTTTGCTAATTGTTAAACCAAATTCAGAAAAAGCATTGGAGAATGCAGATAGTAGACATTGTAATTCTTCTTCACTGGTATACATCAATGAAAATATAGGGTGTAGTTTATATGACTGTGCAGTGTTTGAAAATATTGCCGGTCCAAGTTTTGTATTCACCCTCTATAAAGTTCATGCAACATAACAGGAAAATACAAAACTTGGACAGACAATATTTTTAAACATTGCAGTCATTAAAACTACACCCTGTACTAGACAAAGACCAGACAAACGCCACTTCTCCGTGAGGATAAAGACAAATCTGTTTATTTGATACCCGGTACACAAAGGCTACATATATACATAACTAACACATAAACAGCGCTAAGGTAGGTTCTCTCTCAGGGAGTATACGTGCACACTCAACACAACAATGTCCACTGACATCACTTTGCTGGCAACCTACATGCGTGCACACTCACTACAATACTGTCCACTAACATCAGGCTAATGGCAACCTATATGCGTGCACACTCACTACAATACTGTCCATTGACATCAGGCTAATGGCAATCTATATGCGTGCACACTCACTACAATACTGTCCATTGATATCAGGCTAATGGCAACCTACATGCGTGCACACTCACTATAATACTGTCAATTGACATCACGTTAATGGCAATTTACATGCGCGCACACTCACTACGAGACTACTGTACTGTAATGACTATTGCCTTAAAGAAGAACAAACATATCTACCCCATTAACTTTTCCTAGCCAAAGGTCGGATGCTTTTTTTAATAACTCTCGTGTACATCCTTGTCTCACACCTCTCTCTCTATTCATCAATCATGTGCCATGCCGATAAGGGTGGGTGGTCATGTTTCGCCATCTCACTCGATCACCAGTCGTGGATCAGCTGTGTTCTTGTCTCGATCATGCCACGTGGCCAAGCCATCCAGTATTTACTTCTCTGTCTTCCCTTTGTTCTTCTCCCTTCGATCTTGCCAGTTATTACCAAGTTCTTCAATGTATCTCTTCTCATAATGTGACCAAACAATTGTGACTGTCTATGTCTAATTCCTCTAATCAGTTTACGGTTTTCATTTGTTTTTTGTAGAACTTGGTCATTGGTTTTTCTGTCCGACCATGATATTCTTTGCATTTTCCTCAGAAATCACATTTTCACAGCCATCGGATGTTTTTCAGCTTGTCTGCTCATCGTCCACGCTTTATATCCATACAAAAGTACAGGTTCTATGTAGCACCTCAACACTCTTTTTCTCGTTGCAAATAACAACTTTTTTTTTTATTGGTCAGTTTTTCATCTTCGGGAATACCCATTTGGGGATTCTCGTGTAAGTAGGAAGTTTTTTCTCAAATCTTCATTCTCTTCATTGCTGTCATTTTTCCACCTTTTTATTCTTCTTCTTCTGCGTTCATCCGGAGTTTTTTTTTTCGGATGTGATTGCGTTGTGCCTGTTTACAGCAGAGCTGCGTTCTTGCGCCGTTAGGCCGACACATCCGACTTCTGCGGGCATTTGTTGACCGGGTTAACCTTCCCGGGGCACCTTTTTATTCTTCTCATCCCATAGTTACGCCTTAATGTTGTCACCGGAGGGTCTTCTCCGTGACTATATGTTGTGTTTTGTGTATGCATTTGTTTGCTGATAAAGGCTAATCGCCGCAACGTCCTGTATGTGTCGTAATTCTGTTATGTAAAGCTGAATTACTTTGTGTTATTTTAAATTGCCGTCTGCTTCAGCACTACACATTGTTACTGACAACAGACGGTACTGTCTGCTTTCAGTTAGCGCCAAATGTTGGGCAGCGCTTACCAAACCAGACGCCCCACATGTTGCCAATGGCTACTGGTGGAGAAGCACAGTTGGGAGGGTACAAGCCTTATCCTGGTGCGAGGAAGTGCAACCTAAAGACTAAATGTCATGGCAGGGCAGACCAGGCTCTAAACCTTGGCTTACAACTGGTTTAGAATCAAAGCTCCGTCAGTCAGACAGAGCACTGCTTTGTTAATTCGGCAACTTCTGCAGCTTCATGTTCTAGACATATTGGTGTTATCTTTCCTCTGGAGTAAACTAGGTAGGCTGAGATAGGGATCATGCTGTATGGGCAATACATGGTCTCTACAATTCAGTGTTATTAAGAGGTTATTATGTATTACATCTTTTGTTTTTTGAAACACAATGTAACAAACTATTGTCTGTCAAAATGGCCAGGTGCCAGTAGTATTCTTAGTGAGTCTTGGTGACAGATCTTTATATACCTGGGCAATGAATGTGTTCCCTAATCAATCTTCTGTTTACTTGCCAAGTTAAATGCCTACCAAGACTCTAATGATCTTCACAAGATATGGTTTAACTGATATATTTCTTTTCTGCATTGCTTTGAGATCTTGTGTATGTTCATTTATTTCTTTCAAGACATTATCCTGTGTCTTCTGAGACAGCAGTTCAACTGATTTACTTGATACTAGCCAGGACCACATTTCAAATGCCTGTTAATATTTTTTTTGCATCCGTTCGCTTTGAACTCAAGCGAAGTCCATATACCTGAGCTTACTTCTAGTGCACTGGATTAATTTTGGCATGTTGATTAGCTTTCCCTATTACCAGTGTCCCTTGCCATCAGGCGACCCCCACTTCGACTTCTGAGGTAATTGTAATTTATGTCCCCAAGTCATGGACGAGAAGTCAACATTTTAGTCTATCTTAAGGGGTTGAACCCACTACCTTGGTATCAGTACACCGGAAGTTTAAGAACGAGTGCTCTGATCCATGTAACCATGCTGATAATCCGTATTACAGAGCTATACAGTGGCTACTAATACGCTTCTAAACTCATACATAATTACTCGGGCCAGCTAACCCATGCTACTAATACGCTTCTAAACTCATACATAATTACTCGGGCCAGCTAACCCACTGAACAAAGTCTGGGAAGAAGTTGGTTATGCCAGCCAAGAGGCACAAATATAGCAGCTCTATTGTTCAGAAAGGAATGGCAAACTACTGAATGTAAACTTGCCAAGACATCACCACAGCAAAATATGCAGGTGTTGACTGCAACGTCCTGTATAGGATTTGCAACTAACTGTAAACAAGCACATCACATTATGTCCAAAACAAGGACAAACAAAGAAGAAGAGGAAGACAATGCTACTGTTGCTACAAATATATGAAAGTTCTTGTTTGTAATTTGATTCACACATTTTGATGTCAGGATTTTCTGCTTCTCTCCACAGATTGTTATTCTCTTACAATTCTAATTTTAATAGGAAATAGAATTAAACACGTCTCCAAGATTTCCTATTTCCTCTCTCGACCTTTGTCCCATATTTGGGCATGGGTCCCCCAACAACTCACCCCTGGCTGTCCTTTTCCCATTTAGAATACAGCAGGAATGACACTGTTTCACACAGTATTTAGAAATAAATATCAGAAATTTCACTTACTAAGTCTCTTTTGGAAATATAATCTGGCCAACTTTTGATACTAATTATTAAGTTTATTCTGAAAAAGCGAGCTATCTAACAGTCTCTTTTGTAATGTCAAAAACGCCAAATACTTAGCAAGCCCATCTAAAATATTGCAAAAGATATCTAACTACCAGCCAATCTGAAATTTTGCAAAAAGACAAAACTCAACTACCAGTTCATCTGAAATACTTAACAGAAACAAACAAGCCACATCAAAACTATAACAATAGAAGCAAATTAAAAATCCTCACCAACGGAAGCAAACTAAACTAACAGTCCTTGACTATGAGTATAGCAATGGAAGCAAACTAAACTATCAAGCCTCTCCTGAAATATTGCAATAGAAGCCAACTAAACAAGCAAACCACATCTGAAATATTCAAACACTACCAAATCTCATCTGAAACATCGGAAGTACTAACTAGCAAGTCTGACATATTAGTCTACAAACAAGCACACAGGAAAAGACCATGCACATGTGAAACAAAACAATGAACAGTACCAAATTTTACGAAGTGGCTAGGACACAAGGTTACATTCAAAGCAAATGTCTGTTTAATTGTACGTAAATGCGATGTTCAATCTTGCTGACATCTAATGACAGGTTTCCTCACATTCCTTGTGTTTTGTCTTTACCACAGGGTGTAGAGTGAAATCTTCTGCTTTTACATATCGTCCGCAGTTGTTTGTAGCGTGAACTGCATGTTCAGAATAATGGCGGCCGGCGCCGCAGAACAGACTGGTTTGCCTTATGCAGTAATGTGTGGCTGCTGGTTTTCTAGTGACTGCCACTTCCATCGATGATGAACTGTATTTTTTGTGGAGGACTTTTGTGTTGGTATTCTCGCAGCGGCATTATGTACAGTGTACCTGTGCAGGCTGTTGGTTTGTCGAGACTCGTGTCTGTTCCACTTTTCACATTGGACAGTGAGGAGCATTTTGTGTGATATTCACTGGCACAGGAACGGAGCATAATAGGGATGACCCGATGCTGCGAAGTTGGAACCGCGACTAACTAACTTCTTGTCTAGACTGTATACCGTTGGTCGCCACACATGTTAGCTGTCTTCTGTCACTTGTCAGTATGTTCAGCATTTAATCTTGATGTCTGAACCTGTTTCACTGGCCTTTAACTTTCCTGTTGTCTCATTTTCCAGTTTACTCCTCCTAATAACATGCCCAAAGAACGTGGCCCGTCTATTTATGATATGAGCAACCAATTTTCTACTTGAGTTGCTTTCTGAGATCTTGGATGTTTAGCATGAACACAGTCAGTCTTTATCTGCCTGACTACAGCTCCCAAGGAGAATCAAATCCCTAACCTCAGTAGCAGTCAATGAGGGAACTACAACTCAATGGAGACTCACCAGTTATTTGCTCACAAGGACTTGTAATAAATATGAACACTCTCATCAATGTTACTATCACAAACTATTAAAGTATTACTACATACACAGAACATACACACATTCGTGCTGGTGCTGTACAGGTCACGAAGTGAGAAAACTAACTCACAGCACAGCTGGAAGGTGTTTCCTATATACTCCACATGGCAAAAGAAATAAAAACATGAAAAGACGATTACAAAAGAATATGAGAAATATGCGAAAGATGGAAGGAATAGCAAATTGAAAAGCAGCATGAAGTAACAACAGGAGCTACAGATAAGAAGGTTTAGTATGAGAAGGTTGAAGATCTTTGCTTCATCAGGGGATAGAAAGCTGAAGGAGAGAACTGAACCTACAGATAGCTGCAGAGTGTCACTGAGAAAGGAAATACCTACATGAATAGCAGTTAATATAAATGCTTGGTTCCAATAATGTCATCCTCTCTCCTCACTTCATACCCACTCCAATCTCTCATCTTGTGAGATTAGATGCCAAGGGTGGAAAAGGAAATTTGAAGATTGTAGTTTACAATCTGCACCAACAAAACACATATGGTTTAAAAGACAAAAATGGGAATATGATAAATACCAATGAGGAAATGTGCAACACATGGAAAGAATATTTTATTGAATTACTAAATTGTGAAGCTCCAAGTAACATTTTCCCACAGGAAGAGGTTCTAACATGCGAACCCCAAATTGAAGAACCTACATTTGAAGAAATCCTATATGTAATCACACGACTTAAAAACAATAAGGCAACTGGGGCTGATGGAATTGCTGCTGAATTTATAAAGGCAGGTGGCCATGCATTACATCTAAAGCTATACGAACTAATAATAAAAATCTGGAGGACAGAAGAATTACCCCATGACTGGAAAGAGTCATTATTGATACCTATCTTTAAGAAAGGAGACAAGTTCCAATGTGGAAATTATAGAGGAATATCACTACTGTCCACAAGCTATAAGATACTATCCGCAGTATTACTAAATAGACTAAAACCATATTCAGAAGACATATTAGGTGACTACCAGGCGGGTTTTAGACAAAACAGATCAACAATAGATCAGATATTTATCTTACGACAAATAGCCGAGAAACATTGGGAATATAAAAGAGATCTCCATAACATTTTTGTGGATTTTAAAAAGGCTTATGATAGTGTCCATAGGAATAGTCTATGGAATGCTATGCAGGAATTTGGAATACCAAGAAAGTTAATCAACATGACCAGACTATGCATGGAAGATACTTATAATATAGTAACATATAAAGGCAGGAAATCAGACCCCTTCCAAATAACATCTGGCTTGAAACAGGGTGATGCACTATCGCCGCTACTCTTCAATCTGGCTCTAGAGAAAGTTGTAAGGAAGATAAAGGAGGAATGTGATATTGGAGGAACATCCAAGCTGCTTGGTTATGCAGATGATATAGATATTATAGGTCAAAGTGAACAAAAGACATTGGAAATATTGACTCACTTAAAGGAAAACGCCCAACAGATGGGGCTGGTTATCAACCAAGATAAGACAGAATATATGGTAATTTCAAGAGACGGAATGGCTAAAAACTCTGGCCACAAATAGATAATATGACCATTAAAAGAACGGAAACATACAAATACCTGGGTACAATCTTCAACGGCTCCAACATCATAAGGGAAGAAATACAAACTAGAATCAACTCTGGAAATAAGATATACTATGCACTACAACATCTACTAAAATCAAAGGCGCTATCTCATAACACCAAAATCACAATATACAAAACACTGATCAGACCAGTTGTGCTGTATGGCTCTGAAACCTGGAGTACAACGAAAGGAGACGAAGCCTTGTTACAAACCTTTGAGAACAAAATTTTAAGACGCATCTTTGGACCCATTAGGGATACACAAAATGGAGAGTGGAAAAGAAGAAGTAACAAAGACATTTATGATCTGTTTAAGTCCCCGCTAATCACTGGTATCATGAAGGCTAATAGACTACAATGGCTGGGGCATATAGAAAGAATGGAAGATAATAGGGAAACAAAACTCGCTTACACTCAGGAAATAAATGACCGTAGACCCCGAGGTAGACCAAGAAGACGGTGGAGAGATAATACATGTACAGACCTACAAGCACTTGGAATCAACGACTGGCAAGAGAAGGTCCACCAGAGAGACGAATGGAGACGGATTGTATTTGCAGCCAAGAACCTCAATGGCTCGGAACGCTGAAGAAGAAGAAGAAGTAGTTGACAATCGTACATGGTTGGCCAACGGCTGCTGATGTAGCAACATTTTAAAAATGAGAAAACCTGCCCACAATAAACACAACTGCAATTTATTTATTTTTACAATAGATATACTGGGAACCTTGCCTGTGATGTGGGGTTAGTGCACTGTGCTGATACTCTTCTTGTGTGACCTTGTGGAGGTCAGAGCACTTGTGCAAAGAAGATAGTCTTAAAACTAAACCTTGAAACAGGGCAATGAAACTACCATTATCATCAATAGTAATAGGTGGTTGCACACCATCTACAGCCCTAGGCCAAAGAACAAAGGGTAAATATTGCAACAACAAAGAAAGCAATGGGTACATACTGTTCAAACAGAGAACAAAGCACTGGACAAATAAAGTAACAGAGAACAAAGCAATGGACAAATAATGCCACAGAGAACAAAGCAATGGACAAATATTGTAGAAAAGAATGGACTGCAAAATAAGATCAGAGTAATGCACAAAACTGCAAGAAAGAACAAAGTAATGGACAAAACTGCAACAAAGAACAAAGTAATGGACAAATACTGCAACAAAGGACAAAATAATGGACAAATACTGCAACAAAGAACAAAGTAATGGATAAATACTGCAACAAAGAGCAAAGTAATGGACAAATACTGCAACTATTTAAAAGTGGCTATGGAAGCATCCATACTTGCTTACATTGCATACAAAAGGAAAACATGAACATTACTCATGAATGTGAAAACAGGTTTAGTTTGCAAACTATAATAAATAACTTATTCAAAGATAAGATTACACATTCAAATGTCACGAGGAATAAAGTGTTCTTATGTGCTTTATATACAAAATAAAACAGACAGGATACAAAGCATCTAAATGTTTTCAGTGTTAGTGACATTCTGATGTAAGTCAACAGAAGGTATAGCAATTCAGAGATTAGAAGGAAAAACAACACAAAATAACAGCATCAGATATACAGATGTAAAAAAATACAGTATTTCATTTTAAAAACTTTAAGTTTCAATAGTTATATTATGGAATTCTTGCTGCTTTGATTTTCAAATTGCAGAAATACATTATTGTATTTCTTTAGGCTGTATTTCTATTTCATTGAAATATTCACTACTTAGTACCACTACACATAATACAAACTTCACAGCCATTGTGCAGATTTTAAATCTGAATCATGCAATGCTGAAATGTCAGACGTCCACTAAAGTACTCTTAGATGTATAAGAGTTTCATTGTTATCTCACTATTTTCTTTTTACCCATAATATTTCAAAATCAAATATATTCTCCAATTTAACAAGTGTCTTCACTTTATGTATGAACCTGTGTGTGCGTATATATAGGTGTGTCGTGCAGCTCTTTTATGGTGTGAAATCTCCCTTCTGGTGTCAAAGAGGCTAACATGACCTATCACAATGTGTATGTATGTGTGTGTACATATATGTATGTATACAAATGTTCAGAATATTCTCCACTCTCGTACTGTGTCAGCCCAGTATTGCAAGAGAGCTGTGAAATGCAGTCGTCAGCACACTTGCCTGCCAGCCCACAGGTAATGTGTTCAAACCCCTCAGGTGTGATTTCTGTTCACGGACCTGGGCCCCCAATCTAACCCAGCCAAACATGGATACAGGAAATATCTTGGGAAGCAAGAGCAGCCAGCGTAATAATAATCTCATGGGGTTAAGACCTAAATGTATGTAACAAGGCCATTTACTATTTTATGATAAATCCAAAACATATCACGCACTATTCTGATACCAGAAATTGCTAACGGCATAACAGCAAAACTAATTCTAAACCAAGTAAGCCACATGTTGAAATAATAGTTACCTAGATGAACAGAACGCAGCTTATTTGTCAGAAATGCAAGTTGTCTCTGGGATCAACCCAGGGCCAATTGTTATTAGTTAGTCATTAGATTATCCTGACACCCAGGAAGGCTAGCCCGGTAAAATAACGCCCGCCAAAGTCTGATGTGTTGGCTTAAGGGCACATAACCGGACACACCGCAATTACGTCTGATAAAACACTCCATGAACGCAGATTATTATTCTCACTGTACATCGGCCCATAAGTGCTTGGATCAACTCCTCAACAAGTAGCCGTCAATGACACCAGTTCTGTGTTGGGTGACTATTCTTCTTCTGCTCCCTACGCAGCGCTCCTTCCCGGCTTCATCACTTGTCACTTAATGTTCCTGCAGTCTGTTCAGGGTTGCAGACTGGCAGTGGTCTCTTGATTCATTCAAGCATCCCACTTCTCTGACGGCATTCCGTGTATCAGCCCTGTCCACTTCTCTGACGGCATTCCGTGTATCAGCCCTGTCCACTTCTCTGACGGAATTCCATATATCAGACCGGTCCACTTCTCTGATGGAATTCCGTATATCAGCCCGGTCCACTGCTAGTCTACTTTCTACAGACAGTAGCCCGGTGCACAAGTCTATCAGCTCGCTCATTTCCTCTCACACAGAAAGTGTGCTGGAAGTGCAGGAACTGCCAGGCAAAGTCACCATGCAGAATGTAGATTAGACAAGGTCACATATAGATTAGACAAGGTTCTTCTCACATTCTAGACATGTAATAACAGATGATGGCAGAAGCGAAGAAGAATAACGGCCAATAGGACAGGCCAAAATACGTTCAACAGCATAACAATACATTAAAAATGAGTTTATGGTTAAGGGTTATAAAAGAGGAAAAAAAATTCTAATTACACATGGGAATGGTTAAAATTCTTCAACTGCATAATAATAGACAAGAGAAGTATTGGCTGCAGCAGGCTATGACAATACAAAATAAAACAAGTATATGTGACTCCAGAGAAAAAGTGAGAGATAATAAACACAAACACATTGTACGTACCTTACAACGAATGCAAATACAGCAAACGGAAATCACAGTGTAAAAATAATAATGATAATAATCAAGTAAAAATAAGTCACACATCCATGTGTTTGTGGTGTAACTAATTTTTATTTTATTATTATAATCACATGCTCCATGGCAAAGGGGTTACGGGCACAGTTTGTAATCCCACATTCCCGCGTTCAAAACACAGCTATGGGTTATTTGGCAGCAGACCGCCTTACGTTGGTTTTTTATGAAATGGTATGGGTGCCGGTCGTTCAGGAAGCAATGGCAAACTACTGAATGTAAACTTGTCATGGAATCACGATAGCCCAAAAATGCTGGGGTTGATTGCTACATCCTCTAACTTTTAAAAAATTATAATCGTTATTTTTACACTGTGATTTCCCTTTGCTGGATGTGTTCGTTGTAAGGAATGTACACTGAGACTGTGTGTATTATCTCTCACTTTTTCATAAAAGTCACACATACAAGTTTTCATTTTGTATTACTTCAACTGCATCAAAATGATAGTAACATTTGAAGCAATAAATAAATTCAGAACGAGTATTAGTTAAGTGTTATATATAAGTCGCAAATTAACTTATTACACATTACAAGACACAACACTCATATAAAAACCATTTTGGAGGTAAAAGTCTAATGCAAAGAAAAGGTAGACAGCGATACAAGCGGGAAGATGGAATCGTTAGATGGAAGAACAGCAGTCTATGAGTATCTAACCAGACCAAGAGAGACACAGTGATGGGATAACTGCAACCAACCTTCGGTGATTTTATTTTGGGCGCATGTTCACCTTGAACTAAAGCTTAGTCCATACACACTACTTGTAGTAGCACAGGACTGAATTTTGCATGTGGATTAGCTTTCCCTATTACTAGTGTACCTCACCCACTCTGACATCAAAGGTACTTGTAATTTATGTTCTCAGGTCAAGGACAGGAAGTCAACATTTTAGTCCTACTGACCATTGTAGGGGCTGAACCCGACCCCTCAGCACACCGGAATAAGCATTCCTACCCATTTGGCCACGATGACCCCTCCTTTCTTTTTTTTTGAATGTTTCAACATAACCAGTTGTCAGGCAAATTCACAACTGGAGAAAGACACAGAGGAGTCATAATCTGTGTGGGCCAGTGTTGTGTGGGCAAAACATTCACGGAAGGGGTACTTCTGATGATCAGAAGCCTCATATCATGCTTGCTCCACAAAGACATTTAAAATAGTCATGTTTGGTTAGTCTGCACCAAGTCTGGCATGAAGTTCTTTGAACATGTCACCCCACTACAAATCTAGCATTGTAAATGCCTATTAACATTTCCTGGGTAATCAATGTGGTGGCTTCCCCTTGCATCTAACACTTGCGTGGTATAGGATTGATCTGTTCGCTATGCTCTGCTATGTACTTAAGAGAGGGGTTGAGGAACCCAGAGGAAGAGCCGGCTTCCCTGAATGTGGTGCCATGAACGAGCCACAAAGAAGGAACCTGGCAACAAAGACGAACGGAGGCGACAGAGGCAATGGCCAAGGAAAAAGCTAGCTTCCCACAGTCGCAGGTGCTAGGATGTGTGTGAGGGCACGAAGCAAGGCTCTCCTCCCCGAGGGAGGGGTTGCTTGAGAACAGAGTTTTTGCAGGAATAATATGGAACAATGCAAAGACCATACATCTCACGTGGCAGAAGAAAAATGCCAGGAGTCATGACCCAGGCGGGCCCGCCCCCAGAACGTCAAGAAGGTAAAAGAGCCGAAACATTCGGGGAAGGGGTACTGCTTCTGATGATCAGAACCCCCCGTCGTGCTTGCTTCGTGGCGGAGTTTTAATCACTCACTATAATACTTCCTTTTCATTCTCAAGCATGCACCTTCAGGCATAGCTTCAAGACTAAAATCATCTCTGTTAAAAACAATTTTTCATTTGTAACCATTCTGATTAAATTGAGACAGACATAAAAAAGGAACACAAAAACTCTTGTAAGAAGATTAAATACAAATCATGATAAATTATACACACACAATGTAAGCATACAGGGCGATGGTTAAATCATTTCAAAGAAGACTAGAGAAAGTTCTCTGGGATATGACACAGTTGGATGAATAACTCTTCATGTTTACAAAGGAAAAAAGTGGCGGCAGACTTTGAAATAGCTGTTTCCAAATGCTGAACAAATTATGTTTAGCCCACATACTAAATGGCGTTTCTAAATAAATGTTAACATTTATCAAACTGTAACTATATGAAGACATAGTTATGAATGTCAATTTATCCGTTTACTATTTACTAACTGTCAGAACAGAATATACTGAAGGAGCAGAATGGTATGACAGAATCATTCATGTGTGACAGAATCATTAATGTGGAGTTCGTGGAGAGAATAAAATACATTCCAATGAATCAAAACAAACGCTGGTGTTGTATAGGATACACATTGAGAAAACCTGAGAATAGTCTAACTAGGCAGTTCTTAGTCTGGAATACACAGGGGGGAAAAACAGAGGAAGACCTAAAACACATGAAGAAAAGCATTAACAGAATCATATGGGGAGGACACCCCAAAGCCGCAATGAACAGCTAAGAAGAGGATGACTTGGAGTGAGTTGGTAAGAGGCTTATGCCCTACGAGGGAGCATAGAGTGAAAGAAAATCTGGTAAAATATAGACTGTGAAGAAATTATTGGCCTTACATTTTCTTGCTTCAAATATCTAGAAATTTCTAGAAATATCTGGTTGTTCGTCTCACCACTTATCATTATTTTGTACTTATGCATTACTACATATGGCTGATTAATGTTAATTAGATGGATGTATCATTCTACATTACTTTGTACTTATGTATGAACACACATGTCCGACAAATGTTAATTAAATGGAATATCATTTTACAAAACAAATACCAGTAGCATGGAAAAATCTGATTGCAATATCTGATATGTTGAACAGATAGAAACAGTTGAACATGCTCACATAAACAACAAAACTGACATTTCAAGCCTGTTCTGCTGGCAAACAACATCTTATGATCCCCAACTAATGTGGCGTGTGGCAACAAAGCAGTCTGTCTTCTTCATGAGCTCTCTCTCTCAGTTGTCTCATCCGGGATGGTATCTAACCAGCACTGCTAGATGTGTGGCCAAGGGTTCAGAATGTTTGCCTGACACAGTGGGGCGTGTGTTTGATCTTAGTCAGGTTTGGGGTTTGTAAAAATACCCTAGGCTGTAATTATGTGACTGCTTGGGAAACAGCCTTTATTTCTAAACTTTAAAATAAACTCTCAGTACATACCAGTACCTGAATGAAAATTTTAAAAATTACTGTTAGCCAAATGGTGGTTATGTCTCTATAGTTCTTTTCTAATCAATTGGTATCTCATAGTGCAGTCTTAAGGATATACTCAACAGTAAATTAAGATACAAAGAGCAGGTAAGTTCCAATTCTGAATTGTAAAACAAGTGATGGGCAAGCCTACAGTGATCCATTCGCAGTCAAAATATTGCATAGTGACAACCTCTTCACGTGTTAGTTTTGGCACAAATAAATTGTTATACACACACACTGAACCATTTAAAAACTATACAATTCCTTTAAAATAATATGTACTCCTATGCTAATTAGTGGCATCAGTGCTGACTGAACAATTTAAAGACTATACAATTATTCAAAGTTTGTACCCCTAAGACGATGTGTAGCATCAGTGTCGATAGCATCAGTCAGTCTGGAAACAAGTATGGTCGGATACATCAGAGGACTTCAGTCAAACAGAACTGTTTTAAAAATGTTTCTTTCTGGATCAGTCTGTCCTTTTGCTACTTCCTGGACCTATTTGTCCATTTGCTACTTCCTGGACCTATTTGTCCATTTGCTACTTCCTGGACCTATTTGTCCATTTGCTACTTTCTGGACCTATTTGTCCATTTGCTACTTTCTAGACCTATTTGTCGGTTATCTACTTTCTGGACCAATTTGTCCATTATCTACTTTCTGGGCTAATTTGTCCATTTGCTACTTTCTGGACCAATTTGTCCCTAAAATACTGAATGGACCAAACTATACCTTTCGGATCGATTTCCTCCTGGTACATAGCCTGTACCAATTTGTTCAAATGATACTGCCTGGGCCATTTAGCCATGACAGAATATATATATATATACACACACACACACGAGATCACATTCTTCTTCATGTCCAGGGGCCTGGTTGGAGCAGTTGTCAGCAATCAAGATTATCCAATCCTTCTCTATCATCTGAATTTTTATGAAGTTGGTGCCGTGTACATTATAACTTCTTGCTAAGGTGTTTAAAATTTTCCCGTACATCTTTCTCTGCCTCCTTCTGCCTCTCTTGCTCACTCAGTATTTCCTTTAAAGCAGCTAATCTCTCTATTCAAACTCTTCCGTTGATCTGCTCCCAAAATGTCATTTGTCTTTGAGTGATCTTGTAACACCTACGTCGGCATTATGGTGCAGAGGATACGAACACAATTCGTAATCCCACATACCACAACTGAAAAAAAACTGCTGACGAATTTGAAGCCGTGCGCTGGTTCTCATACAATGGTATATGTGCCGGTTGTTCAAAAAGCAATGGCAAACTACGGAACGTAAACTTGCCAAGAAATCACAAACAGCTAAAAACAAATGCTGGGTTTGACGGCTACATCCTGTAAAGGATATGCAACTAACTTAACTGTAACACATACAGTCCTCATTAACTCTACATTTGTTTTCTTCTCTGTCCATAATATTCACATTCTTCTCAAACACCACACCTCCAACGCCACCAGTTGCGATCATTTTAATCTTTCAACTCCACTAAATCAATTATGTGAAAAATTGTTCTTTGTACTTCTTGCTTACAAACACACATCCACATAGTACAACCAATCCTTTGGGCAAGGTAACAAACAATGGTCCTTTTCCTGCCACAGAAAACCAACTCTACCACAAGCTTATTGGTAACTACTGGTTTTCCCCACACACAGCACAAAACCAACAACTATCACAAGGTTGTAGGTAATGTTGGATATTCTGACACAGAAAACAAAAAGCAACGCCACCAAAAGGAGGGGGGGAGAAACAATAGCACTCTACCAATACAAGCACGGAGAATATATAGCAAATATCAGACAATAAATCATCTCCGCTACTAAACTAATCATTCTTCTTCTCATCTGCCGACTTCTTCACCGATCCATTAGTCCCTTCCTGAGCCTTCTTCACGTTCTCATCGTCTGATTTCTCAACCTCCTTTTTCTCATCAATGTCATCGTCTGTTGTGGTAACCTCTCCTCCTTCAGTAATAGCCTTCACAGACTGCTCCTCCTCCGTCACCACAGTTCCATTACTCTCGAGCATTTCTTGACTTGTCCCGAATTCATTCATCCTCTTCGGGTCCACGGAGTAAATGTAGCGTTGGTACAGATAAATAAAAAATATCACATCTGCAAGAAAGAAAAAGCAGAACTTGAAAGTCAATGGATAAGCTTCATGTCTTGACAATAAAATGAACACGCATTTAAAATAAATATTGGGATTATTTGTGTCTAGCCCACAACAAGGAAATAGATGAGTAGCTGTTATATATATATAAATAAAAGCTACAAAAGTTTCCTTGTTGTGGAAAAAATAAAAACTATAACTGAGCTACCATATGCCTGTAGGCAGTACTACCTGCTTTCTGTTACCGCCAAATATTGGGCGCAGCTCACCAAACCCAACAACCCACATTGTGCCAACGGCTTTGGGCAGAGGAGCGCAATTGGAAGGGTACAAGCCTTATCCAAGTGCCAGGAATTGCAACCTAAATACTAAATACCATGGCAAGGCAGACAAGGCCCTAAGCCTTGGTCAGCAACTGGTCAAGGATCGAAGCTCTGACAGGCAGACAGGTAATAGCATGGCTTTGCTGATCCAGCAACTTCTGCAGCTTGTCTTGTTTCAGATGTATTAGTGTTACCTTTCCTCTGGAGTAAAAACTAGGCAGACAGAGAGAAGGATCATGCTGCATGGGCAACACATGGTCTCTACAATTCATCCCAGGCTTTGTGCAATGAAGAAGTATAGTGCCTTTTTTTTAAGCACAATGTAACAAAGTATTGTCTGTCAAGATGGCCAGGTGCCATTCAGTCATATATATATATATAAATATATATAATGTTACTAGTGGCTGTGTCCTTAAGGCACATCAGGCATACAGTACCAGACACATACCTGTATAGACCAATTAGCACTGGGCGGGTGATATGGTCAGTATCACGCTGGCCAACTTTACCTCTCCAGACACCCCAGGCACCCATTTTATGCTAGGATGACCTGGCAGCCCAATTCAATTAGTTTTACAAATGTGAATCCACCCAACTGCAGATCAAACCCATTAGCATCAAGTCGGCAGAGAATACTATAGTTATACAATATGATACCAGAGAACAGTATGGCCAAATATATAAAAGCACTCAATGACTCTTAAACTTCCGGTGTGCTGATTCCGAGGTAGCAGGTTCAGTTGAACTGAAATACTGACCTCTTATTCTGAGCTTGGAGACATAAATTACAAGTACCTCAGAAATCGAAGTGGGTTCACCTGATGGTAATAGGGAAAGATAATCCCCACGCAAAAATCAGTCCAGAGCACTAGAAATAGCACCATGTGTATGGACTGCACTTGAGGTCAAAGCGAGCAAACGCCTCCCCTAAAAGAAAAAAAGAACAAACAAGCAACAACACCCCCCCCCCCCCTCTTTCCAAAAAAAAAAAGAACAAAGCAACAGCCAAAAACAAAAACCAAGAACAAACAAAAGGATACCCACCATCTCTGAGACAGCCCAGTCTGTACAAGGTTGGCATGCGGATGACAAAGGCAAAGATGTCATCTATGAATGTGTTGAGTGCCTTGTAGGTGAGCATCCTCCAGGGCAGATGGGCCACAGACTTCAGCTTGTAGTTGATGAACAGCTGCGGCGTCATCATGATAAACCCTGCATCAAATGAAATCATGATAAACCCTGCATCAAATGAAATCATGATAAACCCTGCAGCAAATGAAATCACGATACACCCTGCAGCAAATGAAATCATGGTAAACCCTGCAGCAAATGAAATCATGATAAACCCTGCAGCAAATGAAATCATGTACCGCACACTCTTCAGTTTATACATTTTAAAAATATTTGCTCATTGCATGTCCTCTTTCTAATGAGGAGCATTTTGCGTAATGTTCGCTGGCACAGGAACAAAGCATTACTGGGTAACTCTTTGCCTTGAAACAACAATTAACAAACTAACAACTAACATTGTGTTTACTTTTGTTTGATCTCTCCCTCCCTCCCAAATATAAGTAGCCTAGGTACATATACACAAAACACAATGGGGCTAACATATATAGTATCTTGATGTCTAAGACAGATTTAGAAGATTACAATCAAAACAATCAATCAGGTGCCACATCCGCAATGAAAGCTGGCTGCAATGGATCTCCAACACTGTCTGTCTCTCGCCTTGACTGTACATAGTGTCAGACAGCCGATTGTCCATCTCTTGTTGTTATCTTCCCACTATCATTTTCTACCTCTTGCTCAATTGCATTCAACCTTACCCTCCAGAATGGGGTTTTTGTATGTTGTCTTTTATCGTGGCTGAAATATTTTACTAGCCACTTTTTTTTTTCTTTCGTCAACTCTCTTTTCATTCCCAGTTTATCTAGAACCTATGTATTTGACTGTTTTTATTTCCATGAAACACGACATATCCTTCTGTATATCCACATCTCCAGGGCTTCTATTCAACTTTCTAATTCCTTGTTCAATGTCCAGACTTCCACGCCATACCGTAGTTGAATACACATAACATTTGACAATTCTCATTTTTAATGCGTTCTTAATTGTGAAAACAGACCTGCCGGCAGTAAGAATGGATGGGAGCATTCTGAGTAGAACCCAGTCAATGACATATCTTGGCGTGAGGCTTGATCGTAGCCTGTCCTTCAGAGATCATGTCGATTATGTCATAACGAAGGCTCGAAAAGATTTGGCAGCAATGAGAGTCATGGCGAGTGCCAATATCGAGCAAAGACTGCTATTACTTCTGTTCCAAGGACTTGTGCTTTCACGCATCGAGTATGCCCTGGCCATCCTCACTGTCAGCCCTACACAGATTGGAAGACTTGAAAAGGTACAAAACGAAGCCATGCGCATCATTTTGGGCTGCACGAGAGACACCAGCTGTGTAGCAATGAGATACCTCCTTGACTTCCCGACAATGGAACACAGGATCAAGATCTGGAGAGCTCGTGCATACTTAAAAATAAGTGCAGATGAGCAGCACCCTCTGCATGACGCTGTATTCAGAGAAAAGGGTGACAGGCTAAAGAGGGGCAAATCATGGATGGGTCGGGCGGAAGATGTCGTCGGACAGGTCTGCAGTCTTACCAGTATCAACCCCGGCAAGGAATGGGTGCCGGTGCCTCCAGCTTTTAAGTGTACCTTCTCCTGCATTATCACACTCGACAGACGGTGCAGAGAGCAGAACCCTGCCGCTGTCAATGCAGAGGTTAACGCGCTCATCTATGATCACTCAGATAGCCCCGAAGTGCTCATCTATACAGATGGATCTGTTGTAAAGCAGCAGAGAAGTGCGTGGGCATTTACAGCCCGCTCAGCGGGCCGAACCGTTCAAGAATCCAGTGGTGCCCACGCCCACTCCATGACCACGAGCAGCATGACGATGGAGGTGATGGCAGTTACACAGGCTTTCATATGGCTGGAATCACAGCATTATACCAACGTGTGTGTACTAAGTGATTCAATGAGCATGATTCAGAAGGTCGAAGCTGGATCTGTACATAGACAGTGGACTGAGTCGCTGCGGAAGTCTGTTGTCCGCAAAGTCACCTTCATCTTCGTCCCGGGACATGCGGGAGTCGAGGGAAATGAACGAGCTGATAAATTGGCTGGCTCTGCACCCCCTGTAGATGGCCAGCCCATGGATCGTGCCGATGTTATTAACGCCCTTAAAGATATGGCGAGAACAGAGGATTTTGACGCCAGTGATTCCACATCGCTTTCCAGGATGAAAGACCTGGGAGTAAGAATCGGCACAGCCAGACGCGAGAGGTACATCGGGAAAACAAAGCGCCTCGTCAACCAACACAGAACTGGCACTATTAGCCACCGGACGCTGATGCATATGCTGGGGGGAGGATCTGAGCACCTATGGACATGTCCGGAGTGCAACGAAGATACCCCAACTGATAACTAACTAACTAACATCTTAATCTCTCTAGATGTGAATACTGATTTCATGATGTTGAAAGCATTTCTGGCCATTCCTATTCTTTTTTTTAAATTTCAATTTCACTTTTGTCATTATCTGATCTGTTATTACATGTCCAAGATAGGAGAAACTTGTTGCTTGTTCTAGTATCTTCCCCATTTACTGTGATGACTTCTCCATTCCACTGCTAATTATCATAGCAAAACCGCACTTACCAGATGTTAGAAGCCTAGATATAAATATATATATATATATACAAAACACAATAGGGTCAACATATATCTGGATGTCTGAGACAGGTTTGCAAGATTACAATAAAAACACCACTTACCACATGTGAGAAGCCTAGACACATACAAACATAATGTATATAGTATGTTGGTATCTAAGACAGGTTTGCAAGATTACAATAAAAACATCACTTACCAAATTAAGAAGCCTGGATACATACACACAAAACATAATGTAAATAGATCTTGATGTCTGAGACAGGTTTGCAAGATTACAATAAAAACATCACATACCAAATTAAGAAGCCTAAATACATACATACAAAACACAATGTAAATAGTATCTTGATGTCTGAGACAGGTTTGCTACATTACAATAAAAACACCACTTACCATATGTAAGAAGCCTAGACACTCACACATAAAACACAATGTAAATAGTATCTTGATGTCTGACAAAGGTTTGCTAGATTACAATCAAAACATCACTTACCAAATGTGAGAAGGAACCCATACAACATACTCAGCACCCAAGAGTACCAGCCCTTGTGTTCCTGATACACCAGGGAATAGACGGCATAGAACGCCAGCAGGGGGTACAACAACCAGGACAGGTAACGGAATGCCATCTGGTTCAGAATAATTGTAGGTCACAATTTAATAGCAAGAACAGCATCAAGGAAAACAGAGTATCATCAATAACAAATGGAACAAACAAACAAGACCATTAATTTTCTATATAATTCACTCCGAGCCAAGTCAGCACCGTAAGGCAGATGTGGCAGTAACTCTAATGCAATTGGTCAACAGTTGCCATAGTTTTGGTATCCGTACACGTTGTCGTGTTGAAGAATGACATGGCCTGGACAGTCCTTATGGTGAATGGGCTTCTGAACTTTATGAATATTGTGGTAATCCCAGATGGTAATGTTCACATAAATTTTGCTTATGCCAGGAGCCATCATGATTTTACGTACAGAAAATCGTCCAAAACAACTTCTCAACACTGTGTATGGCTTTACTCGTAATGACACTTTTCTGTAAACCTTCACAAAGAGCATCTTCAAATTCATGACCTTCATGAAAGCATTTACACCATTCAAACACTGATGAACGTGCCACAGTCTGTTTTCCCAACACATATGATCCTTCTTCTTCTTCTTCTTCAGTGTTACGAGCCATTGAGGTTCTTTGCTGCAGATACAAGCCGTCTCCATTCGCCTCTCTGGTTGACCTTGTCTTGCCAGTCGTTGTTTCCAAGTGCTTGTAGGTCTGTATGTACATTATCTCGCCACCGTCTCCTTGTTCTACCTCGGTGTCTACGGTCATTTATGTCCTGAGTGTAAGCGAGTTTTGTTTCCCTATTATCTTCCATTCTTTCTAAATGCCACAGCCATTGCAGTCTATTTCTTTGTTACGAAACAAATACATGAGCCTCGATATCGGACTGACTTATCTGGACAACGACCTTGGAACGTTAAAGGACTTTTGAGATTTGGAACATGGAATGTACGGACACTATATCGAGCTGGAGCGGCTGAAGAACTAACCCGGGAGCTGATTGAATATCAAATGGATATAACAGCAATTCAAGAAATAAGGTGGCCAGGAGAGGGTACTTTAGAGCAAAATGGAATGATTATAATATATGGAGGAAACACCCAAAATAAACATGAATTAGGAACAGGATTTGTCATCAAAAAAGAGTTATGGGGGAACGTTTTAAACTTTAAAGCTTTTAATGACAGGATTAGTAAATTACGAATAAAAGGTAAATGGAAAAATATAACGATGATTAATGTACATGCACCTACTGAAGAGAAAGAAGATGATATTAAAGAAGACTTTTATAATGATCTGGAAGATGTCATAGAAGAAACCCCCAAACAGGACATCCTGATTGTGCTGGGAGACTTCAATGCAAAAATAGGTAGAGAGCAAACTAATAAAAAAGTGGCCGGTATGGAAAGCCTACATACAACTTCAAATGATAATGGATGGAGAGTCATCAACATGGCAGAAGCCAAAGGACTGCAGGTTAGCAGTACCAGACTACAAAGAAAGGATATACACAAACAAACTTGGAAATCATGTGACAAGAGAACCTATAATCAAATAGATCACATTTTAATTAACAACAGAAATGCATCAAACATACAGCAAGTCAGAAGTTATAGAGGAGCTGAGTGCCACAGTGACCACTTCCTCGTTGGAGCAAAATTTAGAATAAAACTTAAGAGAGCTTTCTATACTAAATTACAAAGATTACACCCAACATATAACAGAGAAAAACTGCAAGACATTACAGTCAAAGAGAAATTTACAGATGAAATAAAATGTAAACTTGAAACTCTGCAAAACCCTTTGGAGGAAAGCATTGACCAAACTTGGTTGAACATCAAGAATACAATTCAGTCTACCGCAGAAGAATGTCTCGGTGTGTTAACCACGCATAGAAAGAACAGATGGTTCAATCAAAAATGTGAAGAAGCAGTCATTAGGAAGAAGAATGCCAGACATGTATGGTTAAATGACATCAATAACATCCAAAAGGAAGAGCATTATAGAAATGAATGTAAAGAGGCTACAAAAATAGTCAGACAGCAGAAGCGAGAATATATGAGTAATATAATCAAAGATATGGAAACTAATCACCAGAAAAATGAATCCAGAAAATTTTTTAAAGAACTGAAGTCAATGAAACGAGGGCACCAACAAAACACATATGGTTTAAAAGACAAAAATGGGAATATGATGAATACCAATGAGGAAATGTGCAACACATGGAAAGAATATTTTATTGAATTACTAAATTGTGAAGCTCCAAGTAACATTTCCTCACAAGAAGAGGTTCTAACATGCGAACCACAAATTGAAGAACCTACATTTGAAGAAATCCTATATGTAATCACACGACTTAAAAACAATAAGGCAACTGGGACTGATGGAATTGCTGCTGAATTTATAAAGGCAGGTGGCCATGCATTACATCTAAAGCTATACGAACTAATAATAAAAATCTGGAGGACAGAAGAATTACCCCATGACTGGAAAGAGTCATTATTGATACCTATCTTTAAGAAAGGAGACAAGTTCCAATGTGGAAATTATAGAGGAATATCACTACTGTCCACAAGCTATAAGATACTATCCGCAGTATTACTAAATAGACTAAAACCATATTCAGAAGACATATTAGGTGACTACCAGGCGGGTTTTAGACAAAACAGATCAACAATAGATCAGATATTTATCTTACGACAAATAGCCGAGAAACATTGGGAATATAAAAGAGATCTCCATAACATTTTTGTGGATTTTAAAAAGGCTTATGATAGTGTCCATAGGAATAGTCTATGGAATGCTATGCAGGAATTTGGAATACCAAGGAAGTTAATCAACATGACCAGACTATGCATGGAAGATACTTATAATATAGTAACATATAAAGGCAGGAAATCAGACCCCTTCCAAATAACATCTGGCTTGAAACAGGGTGATGCACTATCACCGCTACTCTTCAATCTGGCTCTAGAGAAAGTTGTAAGGAAGGTAAAGGAGGAATGTGATATTGGAGGAACATCCAAGCTGCTTGGTTATGCAGATGATATAGATATTATAGGGCAAAGTGAACAAAAGACATTGGAAATATTGACTCACTTAAAGGAAAAAGCCCAACAGATGGGGCTGGTTATCAACCAAGATAAGACAGAATATATGGTAATTTCAAGAGACGGAATGGCTAGAAACTCTGGCCACATACAAATAGATAATATGACCATTAAAAGAACGGAAACATACAAATACCTGGGTACGATCTTCAACTGCTCCAACATCATAAGGGAAGAAATACAAACTAGAATCAACTCTGGAAATAAGATATACTATGCACTACAACATCTACTAAAATCAAAGGCGCTATCTCGTAACACCAAAATCACAATATACAAAACACTGATCAGACCAGTTGTGCTGTATGGCTCTGAAACCTGGAGTACAACGAAAGGAGACGAAGCCTTGTTACAAACCTTTGAGAACAAAATTTTAAGACGCATCTTTGGACCCATTAGGGATACACAAAGTGGAGAGTGGAAAAGAAGAAGTAACAAAGACATTTATGATCTGTTTAAGTCCCCGCTAATCACTGGTATCATGAAGGCTAATAGACTACAATGGCTGGGGCATATAGAAAGAATGGAAGATAATAGGGAAACAAAACTCGCTTACACTCAGGAAATAAATGACCGTAGACCCCGAGGTAGACCAAGAAGGCGGTGGAGAGATAATACATGTACAGACCTACAAGCACTTGGAATCAACGACTGGCAAGAGAAGGTCCACCAGAGAGACGAATGGAGACGGATTGTATTTGCAGCAAAGAACCTCAATGGCTCGGAACGCTGAAGAAGAAGAAGAAGATTGCAGTCTATTAGCCTTCATGATACCAGTGATTAGCGGGGACTTAAACAGATCATAAATGTCTTTGTTGCTTCTTTTCCACTCCCCACTTTGTGTATCCCTAATGGCCCCAAAGATGCGTCTTAAGACCTTGTTCTCAAAGGTTTGTAACAAAGCTTTGTCTCCTTTAGTTGTACTCCAGGTTTCAGAGCCATACAGCACAACTGGTCTGATCAGTGTTTTGTGTATTGTGATCTTGGTGTTTCGAGATAGCGCATTTGATTTTAGCAGATGTTGTAGTGCATAGGATATCTTATTTCCAGAGATGATTCTAGTTTGTATTTCTTCCCTTATTATGTTGGAGCAGTTGAAGATTGTACCTAGGTATTTGTATGTTTCCGTTCTTTTAATGGTCATATTATCTATTTGTATGTGGCCAGACTTTTTAGCCGTTCCTTCTCTTGAAATTACCATATATTCTGTCTTATCTTGGTTGATAACCAGCCCCATTTGTTGAGCTTTTTCCTTTAAGTGAGTCAATATTTCCAATGTCTTTTGTTCATTTTCCCCTATAATATCTATATCATCTGCATAACCAAGCAGTCTGGATGTTCCTCCAATAGCACATTCCTCCTTTACCTTCCTTACAACTTTCTCTAGAGCCAGATTGAAAAGGAGCGGCGATAGTGCATCACCCTGTTTCAAGCCAGATGTTATTTGGAAAGGGTCTGATTTCCTGCCTTTATATGTTACTATATTATAAGTATCTTCCATGCAGTCTGGTCATGTTGATTAACTGCCTTGGTATTCCAAATTCCTGCATAGCATTCCATAGACTATTCCTATAGACACTATCATAAGCCTTTTTAAAATCCACAAAAATGTTATGGAGATCTCTTTTATATTCCAAACTTTTCTCTGCTATTTGTCTTAAGATAAATATCTGACCTATTGTTGATCTGTTTTGTCTAAAACCTGCCTGGTAGTCACCTAATATGTCTTCTGAATATGGTTTTAGTCTATTTAGTAATACCGAACACATATGATAGTCGACGATAAATTTCAGCGAGTTCTGAACCTTCTTTCACCAAGAATGTCAACACAACAAAGCTGTTCCTGCACTGGAGTCTACTAGTCTGACGGCATTTTAAAAAACAAAATGCAGGAAAATTACTAACAACTTGCCCATTCCACCACTATGTGTCAGGTGTATACTGTTCACTTGGGAGTAGTTACTAAACTTAATCATCTTCGTCTTTGGGTTATCCTGACACTTAGTGGATGACCCTTGCAGAAGTATTTATGAATGCGAAAGGGTGGCTTTATCTGCTCATAAATGCCCATTTCATTTCAAATTTTAAATGCTGTGTTTTAACTGTTAAAAAAAAAAAATTAAGAAAAACACATTCATGCACATATGACTGGGTGTACCCCAGTCATCTCATCATCGCATGGCAGGTGCTCTGCAAAACATATATCTCATACAGCCCGCTGAAATGTTTCTTGGCCTCTCATCATCTTTCCCACTTCATGCCACACGTGCCTGCCATGTCTTGCATCCAACTTCGTGCCGGAATACCCCAGCTTCTTCTACCAGGAACCATGCCTTCAATCACTTCTACCAGGAACCATGCCGTCCATCACTGTTCTTTCTAAGCTACTGTGACACTGAATATATCCACAGAATTTTAGTTTCCAAGACTCGATACTGCTAAGTCAGAAAAATAATTCTAGATACTGAATGTTGAATAGTCCTCTAATGGTTAATGAGATCCATCCCATCTCTGGGAGATAATTATCTCCTGCCTCAACAACTAGATCCTGTGTACCTTTATGAGAGGCTAACACTCAAGTCAAACTCCTCATATTTAATCCATGAAGACACATGCGACATATGTACAATATTTTCTTTCGTGTGAGACTGTGTATGTTGATTTCTTTCTTTATGAGAGGCCAACGACCTAAACTCAACCTTCTCATATTTAAGCTATGAAGACACCTGAGACATGCTTAAGATATCATATTCTTTAGTGTGAGACTGCGTATGTTGATTTCTTTCTTTACGAGAGGCCAACACTCTAAAGTCAAACTCAAGAGTGAGTTATCAAGACACCTGAGACATACTTACGATATCATATTTTTTCGTGTGAGACTCTGTGTATGTTGATTTCTCTGAGAACTTCAGTCTTGGTATGATGCCTAGAATCTTATTCTCCTTGTCCAGCTTAAAAAAAAAAAAAAAACTGTGCATAATACTAGAACACAATAAGAGATAACTGTTAGAGATAACATGAGCGCTTCCAGAATATTCATGCAAGTGTAAATTATTGCACTGAAAATTGCTTTTCAAAAGAGTGTGCCAATGTTTTGGACTCAAATTAGTAGATATTGAGTTAATGTGCAACTTCTTCTTATAGCCAAAGCTGGTGATCAAGCCTGTCCGCAGCTTTCTGCCTCATGTACTGCCAATCATTTTTTTTTAACTGTTACTAAATGCCATGATCAACTGTCCAGCATGGCCTCTCTTGGTCTCCCCCTACCTCTACATACCTCCACATACCCATTGTCACATTTTTTTCCCCCGCATTCGCCCGCTTTGAATTCAAGCATAGTCCATACATGTGCTACAAGTGGACTGATTTTTGCATGCGGATTAGCCTTCCCTATTTCTAGTGTCCTTCACCATAAGGCGAACCCACTCCCAACTTCTGAGGTACTTGTAATTTACGTCCCTAAATCAAAGATGAGAAGTGAACATTTTAGTTCAATTGACTGGTGTATGGGATGAACCTGCTACCTCGGAATCAGCACACCGGATGTTTAAGAACGATTGTTTTTATCCTTTCGGCCATGTTGACCTATGTATTCCAGCTTTCCCCTTCTGTGATCTCTAAAGAATGTGGCTTCAATGCCAGTAGCAAGTTCTCTTTGGGAGTTAACTTGAGAGAGAGAGAGAGAGAGAGAGAGAGAGAGAGAGAGAGAGAGAGAGAGAGAGAGAGAGAGAGAGAGAGAGAGAGAGAGAGAGAGAGAGAGAGAGAGAGAGAGAGAGAGAGAGAGAGAGAGGGGGAGAGAGAGAGAGAGAGAGGGAGAGAGAAAGAGAGAGAGAGAACAAACTTTATTTTAAAAGGGTTAAGAACTGGGCACACAGGCTCATTTAACATTCCGCCCTTCTTATCACTCTCTTTCATACATTATTCCATTCACACATCATTCGAGGCACTCTCAGAACAGCAAAAATATAACAGATATGCATTATAAAGGCATGGGGAAAAATGCAAAAATCAATACTGCACGACTCAGTAATATTAGATAATGGTGTGGCACATATTAGCTATGTGGAATATACTGGTCTACCAAAAGGGGACTGGCTGTTATACTAGAGATTTGTTGTGATTATTATCATTATTATTTCTATTTTAAGGGGGAAGGTAATTCGTACTGGGATAATGTTTGAATAATTTGCAATTATATGTATAGGGATTGGTGATGTCTTTGATTTCTTCTGGAAGATTGTTCCACAGCTGAGCTGCAGAGTATGTTAAGCTTGTTTTGTAGAAGTCTATCCTAGACTTCGGAATGTGCAATATACTTAATTGTTTACATCATATTTAAATAACGCCAAAGGTAATTTGGGGCATTCCGTTGTAGGATTATGTGAATTAGTTTGGCCTTATTGAAAAATAGGCGTTTGCTGAGTGGTAGTAACTGAAGGCGTTTGTGCAGGCTAGGATTGTCAGTTATATGTTTGCTATAAATTAAACTCATAGCCCATTTATGGAGTGAGTAAAGTCGCTTGGCGATTAAATTGGAACAATCGTCCAAGATTGTAGAGCAGTAGTAAAAATGTGTCTGTATGTCAAGAGAAAGAGTGAGAGGGAAAGAGAGATGGATGAGACAGAGAGACAGACAAAAAGATACTGACAGTGACAGATGACAGAAAGGGAGAAGAATTATTGTGCGTGGTGGTTTGTGGTGGTGGAGGTGAGAGCTAGAGGAAAGGGTGGGGTGAGCTAGAATCACAGAAAGATACTGATAGTGAGGCAGAGATAAGTAACTGAATGGTGATACAAAGTCAAGAGAAGAAGAGAGGGAACTGAAGGTGGAGAGAAGAGAGAAACAGAGAGAGACAGACAGACTGACAGACACAGAGAGAGAGACAAAATGAATCTTGCTCACAACTCCGCATACCTGAGCATTGACCACTTTGTTGATCTTCCAAATCTCGATACAGAGCCCGATGAAGACGCTGATCTTCACAACCGTGTTGGTCTCATTGTCCATGATGTACAGGAGAACGATCAGCGACTGGATCACATTGAAGAAGACTGAACGCACGGACAGACCTTCCAGAGATTTCCTAGACTTCCAGAACTGGATATCTGTATGCAAAATATCAGCTATCTCAATACTCATCCGTTATTTGCAACACTGAGACCACTCATTCACTCACTCTAAGAAGCAAACTAAGTTAGCCTTGTTTACTTCACGTGTGTTACCAGGGTCCATAAGGAAAGCAATGAACAGTAACACTGTTTATATACCTTGCATGTCATAAGAAGAAACTAAGGAGGGTTGGCATGAGACTGGCTACTTCATTCCATAGAAAACCTTAAGAGCAAAACCCAACCAATTATGAACAAGTCCACAAATGGCTTGGGCAAGAGCTGGTTGAGGGTGTACGCTTCATTGGGAGATGAAAGGCAGCAACAGAAGAATAAGGATCTCATTTAGCTGCTGCTGGGGGAACAATCGTATTAAGTACTTATCCAACAAGAACATCGCCATGTGGATAGGCCACATCGTTGTGTTCTTGTGGGATAAGAGTGAAAAACAAAATGTCTCAAAGCTGGATGTGAGAACACACAACAGGAGAAAGACACCTGGGAATTATGACCCGCCCTGGGTGTAGGTAAAAGGGCTCAAACATTCACTAAAGGGGCGGATTCTTCTCACAACTGAAGCCGCCTGTCATACTTGCTCCGTGGTGGAGTTCATACCACTACAACCACATTTTCAGCGATGTTCAGATGACTGTGAATTGTGGTATTTCTGTTCTCAGCAAAGTATTCCTGCTTTCCCGTGTTTTTGTTCATGAAAAAGACACCACCCTGGTCATAATTTACATCCAATTACTGTCCACATTTTAGACAACCAAACAGTACATGAGGAGTAAAAAAAAAATACGAGAGTATACGAGATTACGGAGAAAAGTTGCTAACCTCTAGGCCAGGAAGCCGGCACATGAGGAGTAATAAGGTCAATATTATGCCTATCTTCTCTATCTTCCCAGAACTCTGGTTCTATTTTATGGAGGCTGGGCCAGCTTCAGACTGGTCAGAAATACATTCAACCCTGCCACCACTAGGCAATGAACTCAGGACTACTGCACTGGTAGGAAAGTGGACTAATCTACACCACCACTACCATCCACATTACCTGGCATGTTGGAGACTCCTATGGAAGAGTTTTAATAAGTCTGATGCACTGGCATTCTGATTGTTGCCCTGATGAGGGTTTGCATCTATCAAACTTGGAAGCAACTGAGATGTAGTTCCTGAGACGAATGCTGTGAATACCTTGGACTGCCAGAGTAACTAACAACAATTGTCTGAAGGAGGCTAAAGAAATAAGAACATTACATACAACAATAAGAAAGAGACATAACAGCTTTCTTTCGTCATGTGATGAGAAGAGAGGCATTAGAGAATATTGTGACAATTGGAAAGATCAAGGGGTAGAGAGGCAGAGGCCGACCAAGAGAAAAGATGCTGATTGACTTAGAGTGGCATGGAGGAATATCATCAGCAGAGTTGATCTAGAATACCATAGACAGATTTGTGGAAAGACAAACACCTAAGCCAGCTAGCTGGCAGGTCACTGGATGGTGATGATGATCTATCAAAATGAGGTTGGTGCAGGGACTGAAGCACCACCTCTACAGGAACTGTACTGTAGGCATCTCCTTCCCTTTTCCAAGCTCAAAAATCAGTGATGAGTGCCAGACTGGCACCAGACCTGCAGGCACATTAGTATGTCACCAGGTCATGATTCGGCCCAGCACATACACACTGGCAGGGATCAGGCCTGGGGTGATCATGTCTGCTCCACGGGTGAGGGGTTTCATTGTCAACCAACTCCAACCAATGCCTAAGGTAAAGCCCAGGGATGAATAAATAAACAATGGACACTTTTTTCTTGACTTTTTTTTTTTCTTTCTTGACTTTTAAAAATCTCCTTCAGTTATGTATATAAGCCGTTAATTATCTCAGGAGGTTAGGTCAACCCTTACCGTTTTTAAAAGCCAGAAACTCAAACACGCTATGAAGTATGGACACTACAATTGTCATTGCCAGCAAATAAGGACTTGTCTCCAGAAATGCCACCTGAAATATACATAATGAAGATAAATGTATGGTTGAGAAACATTTTCCATTTTACTCTGACTGCTAGCTAGTTGTCTAGGCATCTATAAATAAGAAAGATAATATGCCAATGCTTTCATTCCTTGGCAGTGACTATTGTGGTTGATGACCACAGTCATTGCCTCTATATAGAGACCAGCATACCACTGCGAACTTGAGACCACATCCAACAACTATTTGTTGGCGGCTCCAAAGCTCAACCTGCTACATGCAGCCACATACTACTGTGGTTGGGGACTCAACAAACACTACACCATGTCCAAGTGTATCCTCCCGCAGGATAGCACAGAGAAGGAGCTGCCTTACTTCTTCCTTGATGGGGAATACTCCCACTCTGCTACTCATTGAGTTCCAATACAAACTCAGTATTGAAGAAGACATTATTAAAACAAACGAAAATGGAATAACTATACAAAATATGGCATCGGTGGCATGGAGGAATATCAGCAGCAGAGTTGATCCAGAAAACCAAAGACCAAGATCTATGGAGAGCCATGAACGCCTACGCCAGCCGGCACTTGATGATGATGATACAAAATATTTTGGACATGTAAAAAAGTCATGAGAGTCAAGAAAAGATAATTATGGAAGGAGGTATACTGTCGAGGCAGAGAAGAGAAGACCACCATGTAGATGGATTCATTATGTGATAGATAATTTATGCATGACAGCAAAAGGCAGGACATCAGGCTTATGCTGAGAGAGATTCTGAAAGACTGTCATGGGAGCAAAGTTTTCAACAGGACGACAGGACACTGGATGATGAGAAAAGCCATCACAAGCTCAGGTCAATACAGACAAATCCTGAACAGCACCCCCAGGTAAAGGACTGGCAATGCATTAAGTGGCAAAGAGAATTCAAGGGGCAGAATATCCACTGGAATAAGTGGACAACTTTGCAGCTGAGCAGAGCATGGCACTCAACTTGTCTCAGCTGGAAATTGCTGTCAAAGACAAAGACAGACCACCAATGTGGATGAAGTCAAGGGGAAACCACCACATCATTTCTCCTCAAGAATAAGTTTACAAGCAGGTCACAATCTGGAATGGGAGTTGTGGCATGTACAGAAAATGTAGAAGGTTAATTAACACAGATGTTTAGAATATAAGAAATTAGAAGACACATTCAGGCATGATGAAGTTTACAAGCTGGTCACAATCTGGAATGACATGTTCAGAAAATGTAGACCAGTCTTTGGTCTGGACACCTGAAATGAGGAAGGGTTTAAGAATATAAGATAGAAGAGAAATTCAGGCAAGGTAAAGATTACAAGCAGGACTCGATCTGGAATGGAATCATGGCATGTTCAGAAAATACATTCCAGTCTTCGGCCTGAACACCTAAAATGTAGAAGTTAATTAACACAGATGTTAAGAATATAAGATAGAAGAAATATTCGGGCGTGGTGAATTGTTACATAATTTCCAATGCTTATACCTTGAGTGAATCCTGGTCCTCCTCTTCCTCTCCTCCGTCTGAACCCAGCATGTTGACCCATTTGTTACGCATGCCCTGGGCTGCGTACAGCTGCCATTTAAACAGTGACATGGGGCTGTAGGTCAGGGTAAAGTTCAAGAACCTGCAACAATAACAATGATTGAAATGGAAAAATAAATTAGCGCACACGAGAAAACAAGCAGGCAAATATCAACTTTCCCCCTAAGTGTTATATTATCACACTACTACTTCGTTCCTCATTTGAGGGGATTGTGTGACCTCAGAGGTCAGTGTGTTAAACTTTGGCATGCATATGTGTCAGGTTTACGTCCTCTAGACAGATTCCATTCACGGTAACGGGTTCTATCTACCCAGGGGTTGGTATTTTTCCTAATAACTTGGCCAGGGTAGTGGCTTATTCTTTGCGATTTCACAGTCGTGAGATTTTTAATGTGCACACGGGAGATCTCATTTTTGTCCCTCCTCTAAGAAGACTATTTGATCTCACCACCCAAGGGATCAGTGGGACATTGCTATCTTTAGATACCAATGGTTGTTGATACAAATCAAACCGGTACCTTCTGTGCCCGAAGCAGGCACTGTAACCTCTCAGCCGCGGATGCCCCATGATAGCACAAAACGGGAAGTTAATCCATCACTAGTGAGAGTTGAATCTTCACACAAACTTATGTTATCTTATTCATAACTGTTAACACATGTCACCATGGCTGAATGGATAAGACCATTTACTCTTACACTTCAGGTGTGTGGATGCCTAAGTAGCGGGTTTAACTCCTACACCAGTCAGCTGGACTAAAATTTTGACTTCTCATCCTTGACTTGGGGAAGTAAATTACAAGTCAAAGTGGGTTCACCTGATGGCGAGGGACACAGTAGATGGGGAAAACTAATCCACACACAAAAATCAGTTCATTGCACTAGAAGCAGTAGCAGGTATATGGACTACACTTGAGTTCAAGGCAAGCGAGTGCAATAACAACAAATAATGTTTAATTTCCTTGTGTGGCACACGGAATACGTTTTCTTTAATTAGGGCAGAACCTTAGTTGTGTCTAGTTAAGTACACCAGTTCACTGGAATCACCTCATATCAGAATCTGTCTGATGCTTCAGGGTAAATATTCCAGTTGTTCTAATGCACTTTTGCTGTCATTACAATAGTTTGATATACATTCATCATCATCATGTGCCCTGCCAGCTGGCATAGGTGTTCATGTCTCTCCACAGAACTCGGCCTTTGGTGACCTAGATCAATCCTGTTGATGATATTCCTCTATGCCACCATCTTAGTCCACCCAGCATCATTTTATTTTCAGTTTGCCTCAGTCTCCTTCACCTACTGATCTTTCCAGTTGTCACGATGTTCTCCAATGCCTATCATATCATCACATGACGAAAGAAAGCTGTTTGTCTCTTTCTTGTTGTTATATGTAATGTTCTAATTTCATTAGCCTCTTCTACACAATTGTTGTTAGTTACTCTGGCAGTCAAAGATATTCGCAACATTCATCTCAGGAACCACATCTCCACTGCTTCTAAGTTCTTCCTAATTTGTTCATTTGTGTTCCAAGATTCACTGCCATACAACAAAACAGGTTCTATATAACACTTCAGTACTCTCTTTCTTACATTCAATGATACTGAATTACATTACAATACAAAATGATAGTGGTAAACAATTCACACTAATGTAGGAATATGTATGTTATATGTTTCAGCTTGAGGGATTTATCTATTGCTTTACGTTGTGTGTTATGGTCGCGCTGTGGCAAAGGCGTTACGAACACAATCCAACATTTGAAACACAGCTGCGGGCAATTTGGAACCAGACTGCCCTGCGCTGGTTTTCATACAAAGGTATGAGTGCTGGTCGTTCAGGAAGCAATGGCAAACTATTGAATATAAACTTGCGAAGAAATCAAGAACAGCCAGAAAATGCTATGTTTGACAGTGGTGTCCTGTAAAAGATATACAACTAACTTTATTTTGTGTGAATTCTGCAGTATGCACCTGACAAGATGCAGTCGAACATGCCAGGCAATAAACTGTACAATCTATTGTTAGTGTCTTCACTGCACAAATTAATTACAATATGTCAGTGATCTATCTCCACAAGGACTTCTACTCAAAGCACTTACTTGGTGGTGTCATTGATGGGCGTGTGATCTTGGTTGAGGTTCCAGTAATCATTGAAGTAGATCACCGGGTAGTACTTGTTGGAAGCAGGTATGAACTCGATATCTGAAGTGTCAAATGGAAAATGTAACATGCCAAGAAGTGTCTTTTTAAACAGAGAGTATATTTATAATAAAAGATGCAGGTAATATAGTATGAAGAGGCAGACTTACACATATACCAGGTTACAAAATCACAAGGTGGAGTAGGTAAAGGACATCTTTTCACACCATTAGGTGTACAGCATGTATGGTGGTAGTCCAGTGGTTCTAAAGCGGTGGGGAATTCCCTGTCGACTTTAAAGCGACTTTTTTTTTTCTTTAATACATCTTCCAGCAGTCGATGTGACTGAAAGGAAAATAGCTCTTAAACTTGTAGTGCCCTGATGGTGAGGTAAGGTGTTCAATCCCTACACTGAGATCAGCTTGGACTATTTCTCAAATGACAAATTACTGAATGCAACATTACCTAGAAAATCGACCTGGGATTGATCCAACATCCAGCAAAGGACATCCAACATTAAAAAAACTGTTGAATACATCTTCCATTTGCCGTATGTTAGTTAGTCGACAGATCATCCTCATTGCACATCAAACCATTCAGCCTATAAGTCCTCGAATTCTCTCAGTAAATCCCACAGCGTGTAGCGGCTAACGACACCAGTTCTGTGTTGGTTTATTAATCTTCTTTGGCTTCCTGCATAGTGTTCTTGTTTGACCACACCTCTTTTAACTTGCTATTCTCACAGTCTGACCATGGTTGTAGATTCAGTCATCACTTGGTTCTCACAAACGACTTACTTCTCATAGAGCATTATGATTCAGTATATCTTCCATCTCATTCATTCATTCAGTAGCATGTCCTTTACAGAACCTCACTACCATAACAATCCTCAGGATAACCTCTCGATCATAAGCAAGATGTCCCACGTCCGATACACCCATCTGGAGATATCCTCCACATCCTGCGCCCATCTTCTCTTTGGCCTTCCTCTTCCTCTCTTCTCAGGCATATACCCCTCCATTATTGTTCTCTCCAAACTTTTGTGACGTTTCAAGTGACCAAAATATTTCAATTTTCTTTTTTGTTTTATCGTCTTTAATAACCAACCCTCTTCAATATTCAGCTCTTGAAGTGTGGACACATTTGTTCTTTTCTTTACCCAAGATATTCTTAGAACTTGTCTATAACGTTTATATTCAAAGGCATGTATGCGCTGTTCAGCTTGTTTAGTAAGTGTCCAGGTCTCACAGGCGTATGTTGCAATGGGAAAGATGCATGCTCTTAAAAATCTAATATTTGTAGTTCTATCTGTCCCACTCCATCTGTTATTAAAGAATTCAAAAATGCCAGGACTAGGTAGCTACATAAACTTACATTCATCGAGTGGCTGTGGCACTGAGCCACTAACCCATGGAGAATGGTCATCCAATAAATTAACGGTCAAGTTTGGGTGCCAGTGAGACAAGATTTCAAATGTAGAAGCATTTTCTTTCTGAAACAGGTCAAAGATGATAAATCAGATTATATATTTTATCTCCACAATGCGGTAAATAAACTACACTAAAATAACCCCACAGCCGAGAATGTAATGAGTTTGCAACTTCACATATACTAATAGCTCATTGTTTCACATTGTAAGGTGATTAGTTAAAGTGTTATATAGAACCTGTACTTTTGTATGGATGTGAAATGTGAACAATGAGCAGACATGCTGAAAAACATCTGATGGCAGTGGAAATGTAGTTTCTGAGGAAAATGCAAAGAATACCATGGACAGACAGAAAAATCAATGAACAAATCCTACAAGAAACAAATTAAAACATGTTAACTCACTAGAGAAATTAGACATTGACAGTCAAGATATTTTTAGGCTCGTTATGGGAAGAAATAAACTAGAGAACTTGGTGACAACTGGCAAGATTGAGGGGGAAAAAACAAGGGGAAAGCAAGAGAAGTAAATATCTGGATCGCTTGGCCACATAGCACAATCGAGACACATAGCTGATGCATGACTCTGGTGATTGTGTGAGATGGCAAAGCATGACTACCCGCACTTATTGGCATGGCAGATGATGATGATTAGCTGATTTTGCCTACTAATTCTTCCAATCTGAGCAAAATCATTTGTCAGCAAATTTTATATTGTAAAAAGATGAAACAATGCAAACATATGAGAAATATAAAAACAAGAACTAAACAGATTATTAAACATACAAACTATATCATTACAAAAACTAAATGAACTCTACAAATCGCCATCTTGCAGCAGGTCATTCATTGCTCTCTTCACGGCCCATCAAAATGACTCTCAATTTTCTGCTAGCTTCCGTGCCTCATGCATGTTCATGAAGAAACTGCAGGCACTAGAAATTAGGATTTTTAAGGAGAATGTTAGGCAGAGATGAAAACAAACTGAAATTCTGACAGCTGCACTCATCAAACCCAAGAGAATGGAAAGAAAGATGCATGTGTAAAGCATAAACAGCTGGGTAACAAATGAAAACAACATCAACTTCATTAAATATCAGATCAATAGAAGAACAACCTGATGTGCCTATTTCATACCACCAGAAGAAAAGATTGATCAAATCAATCAGAAAGCCACCAAGATCAACTCAAGATGATTACCACTTTATGGACAGACCAGAACAAATTATTCTGTGCCTCAGAACAGGACACAATAGATTATGCAACATGTATACACAATTCAAGATTGACCCATCAACCGTGTGAACATATGGATTGGTGCTGCAGACAGCAGATCACATACTCCAAGACTGCCATGAAGTGAACCACCTCTGCTATGTAACATACTGTCCTTCATTGGCAATATTTTAGCTCGTTATATCTAGCTTTAGTTTTCTGAATCAAAAAACAGAACTGTAAGACTGGTCACATAGAACGCTGACAGAATTCCTCAATGTTTTGTCCATATTTTATTTCGGGCAGTATCCCATGATTTTATGACATGCAGGCCATCAACACGATGCAACCATCACGCATTCCGTCATAACTGCTCATGCCACCCTACTTAATAGAACTACCATTAAAGTCAAACATGTCGCCTGTCCTATTACATATATCCATAATGTTTACAGTTCGCAAGAAATATTTCTAACTAATTACTCACGCCAGTAACTTAGGGTATTGTCTATTATGTGACCTTCCAGTGACTCTTCAACTTATATGTCGCTCATCGAATGTTGCATCGTTTCCTCAGCTCGCTTCTCAAAGATCGTATCATCCATATAACTCCATGCCGTCCTTCCTTTCTCGATCATCTTCGCTGTCCGTGTTACTCTGTGACGTTTTTCCTATCACCAAGTCAAGTCTGGTGCGTTCACAGTATGCTGTCTTTTCCTATTTCCCGATTATTGCATTCCTTGTTCTGCGACACCTGGCACATACTGCCCAAAATATGACACATCTAGGCAGACACATCTAGGTCTAGAGAAACAACAGTAGAAGATAAACTCTATGAACCACTGAGTGAATTTTTAAAAAAAACAGTGAAATTCATACAAGAGAGATATTGCATCTATTGACAATCAACTGCAGCTATAGACAATCAATTTCAAGTGAACCATAGAAGAAAAAAAGAATGAGGGTGATGTAGAGACTATCCGTCTGAGCTGATAAAGAAATACTATTTCATTGGGGATTGCGTTGCAAAAGTAACATTCCTCTCCCCCTCTCCAAGCATAATAACCAATATATAGACAAATTTCAAGCGAAAGAAAGAATAATAATAATTAAATATCAGGTGACCGAGAGGACTGAAGAGTTGTCATCGCTGATACCAATTCCAGACCACCAGACACCGGAAGGAGGAGACACTCATGAACTACGTGCAAATATATTCATTAAATGAGTTACATAAGCATATACCTGAATGAGGTCGGGATGGACTTCTGTCTGGCCTGTAAGGAGGTTAACTGTCTTGTGAAATTTCCTCTTCTTGAATTTATTCAGTCCTTGAGATAAAAACATTAGAAAATATATATATCAGTGAAACTGACACCATAATGAAAGCCTTATATACTGTCTGTCATTTACTGCCAATATAGTACCTTGCGGTGTATGGCAGGGAGGTCTTGAGCCTGAGTAATTAAGACCACCTGGCTATTTCAGTTGCCGCAAATTGTGCAGATTAAGAGTTTTCTTTTTTCCCCCGACAGAAAAAAAACACACCTCACTGGGGATTCAAACCCGGGTCACCCGAAGGAGAATCCAGCAATCTGGCCACTCGTAGATTAGATACTATACTATTTTTTGTGTGTGCGCTCGCTGGCTTTGAACTCAAGCCTAGTCCATACACACTACTTCTAATAGTGCTGGATGAATTGTGTGTGTGTGTGTGGTTTAGCTTTCCCTATTAACAGTATCCCACACCATCAGTCGAACCCAATTCGAATTCAGAGGTACTTGTAATTTACATCCCCAAGTCAAGGACGGGAGATCAACATTTTAGTCCAGCTGTCCGGTGTAGAGGTTGAACCCCTTACCTCGGCATCAGCACACCGGATGTTTAATGTTCCTGTCCATCTGACCATACTGCCCTCATACTATACTATACTACATTATATATAAATATAAATAAAATGGCATTATTACCATTAGTGTATTTGCTGAAGGTCAGATAATAGAAAGGTCACTTAACCTTGAGGTTGTCTGCAATAAAACTACAGCACTTTCTACCTCAGAAATACCTGGGGAAATAAAGGCGGCCAGTATGATACTGGCAGTGCCGTGAGCACGCCTGGTAATTTATTTCATGTGACTTCCCTGTTAGGTTGTTGGTTGGTTGTGTGGTGACACCCACTTGTCCCGACATTGAGCTGCTGTCATCATTTGTAGCTGGCAGTTCCATGTCTTGGTGTCCATAGCCTCCATTTTTCACTTAAACAGTGTGACCACTAATTTAAACATCCTGCTACTTCTGTCAGAAGTGGCGATCAGCACCTGCAAATTTATTTCTCATGTTGTTTCAATGATTCCTCAGTGGATGACATTTCTTTTGTTGAATCAGCTACGTGACTGAAGCCATATTCCAGTTTAAAGAATAAACTACATGACAGAGGATATTTAACAACTGAAGTCGTGAACTAAATTACTGGAGCTATTTTACGCTGCAGATAAAACCATTGACTGGAGCTATTTCACAGTTGGAGAAATAAAGCATATGACTGCAGCTGTTTCATATGGAAAAATAAATTTCATGACTGCAGCTATTTCAGTTGGAAAAATAAACTACATGACTGCAGCTGTTTCAGTTGGAGAAATAAAGTACATGACTGAAGCTATTTCAGTTGGAGAAATAAAGTACATGACTGAAGCTATTTCAGTTGGAGAAATAAAGTACATGACTGAAGCTATTTCAGTTGGAGAAATCTGAAGTACATGACTGAAGCTATTTCAGTTGGAGAAATAAAGTACATGACTGAAGCTATTTCAGTTGGAGAAATAAAGTACATGACTGAAGCTATTTCAGTTGGAGAAATCTGAAGTACATGACTGAAGCTATTTCAGTTGGAGAAATAAAGTACATGACTGCAACTATTTCAGTTGGAGAAATAAAGTACATGACTGAAGCTATTTCAGTTGGAGAAATAAGCTACATGACAAGCTATTTCAGTTGGAGAAATCTGAAGTACATGACTAAAGCTATTTCAGTTGGAGAAATAAAGTACATGACAGCAACTATTTCAGTTGGAGAAATAAAGTACATGACTGCAGCTATTTAAGTTGGTCAAAATAAAGTACATGACTGCAGCTATTTCAGTTACAGAAATAAAGTACATGACTGCAGCTATTTCAGTTACAGAAATAAAGTACATGACTGCAGTTATTTCAGTTGGTGAAATAAAGTACATGACTGCAGCTATTTCAGTTACAGAAATAAAGTACATGACTGCAGCTATTTCAGTTGGCAAAATAAAGTACATGACTGCAGCTGTTTCACAGCTGAAGAGATAAACTACGTGACTGGGGCTGTTTCGCATGTTGAAAAATAAACTTCTCACGACTCAAGCTATTTCACAACTGCAGCAATAATCATTATCATCCTAATAAAGAAATAAACAACGTCACACTTGGAAACAGTAACAAATTACATGAAAACACTGGACAAAGTAGTTTGGAAACGGTAACAAATGACAACAAGACACAGTAGCTTACTCCTGGATCTGTAAGCTGTATATTTTTTCGAGTAAAGCTTTGATGCCCTGTCAGTCGGGTCAGGTGACTTGCCTTCTTTAACAAAATAGACGTGGATATAAAGGGATCCGTTGTTCTGAACAGCCTAAAGTGGGGGTAAATGTATCACAACTTGATTAAGTAGGTAGTACAATGAACACAAACAGCTGAACACTTTTTTAAAATGTGTTCGCTTGCTTGGAACTCAAGTGTAGTACATACATGTATTTCTACTTCTCTTGCACTGGACTGATTTTTGCATTGGATTAGCTTTCCTTATTACCAGGGTCCCTCACCATCAGGCAAACCCACTCTGACTGCAGAGGCATTTGTATTTTACAACCCCAAGTCAAGTATAAGAATTCAACATTTTAGTCCAACTGATTGGTGTAGTGGTTGAATCTTGGCATCAGCACACCACATGTTTAATAAGTGCTCGTATCCATTCAGCCATGCTGACCTCAGCTGAAAACATATGTTGTTATTTTTTCCAACACAGACCACAGACTTGACTCAGCCACCGACCCCAAAAGCAAGCTTGTGGTTTATTTCATGTGACTTCCCTGTTAGGTTGTTGGTTGGTTGTGTGGTGACACCATGTCCCGTCATTGAGCTACTGTCATCATATGTAGCTGGCAGTTTCATGTCCGTGTGTCCATAGCCTCCATTTTTCACTTAAACAGTGTGACCATTAATTTAAATATCCTGCTACTTCTTTCAGAAATGGTGATCACCACCTACAAATTTATTTCTCATGTTTCTTCTGCTTTCAGCCAGTTTTATGCAAACAGAAAAAGTTCATGTTATATGTGAAATTGGGGGATAACAGATGCTCCACATTTGAACAATACCGGCGACTATGTTTTAACTGTGTCAACTAAAGTATTTATTGATTTATTCACCTCATATGATATGTAACTCTAATCTGCACCTGATTATATGCAGAACAATATGCAATCAATTGTGCACCATGTTTGTGGTTTGTGTGTTTTAACACCATCTTTTGCCTCCAGAATGGCCACTGTAAACTCCTATCTGGCAATCTGTTCAATCTCAGTCTCCCAAGCAAATTCCCCCTGGCCAGAGCCTTCAGGAGTTCCCAGCATACAGAAACATGCACTGCTAGACATGATCAGAGCTATGGAGCTCTCACTATTACTACAGACACAATGATAGACTTCATCTGGCACGGGACTACAGATAAAGGATGAACAATGACCTAATTATTAAGATGAAAGAAAGACTTTTTTCAACTCAAACCAGCACCTCTGAAGTCAGAGTGGGTTCGCCTGATGGTGAGGGATACTGATACTAGGGAAAGCTAATCCATACGCACAAATCAGTCCAGTGCACTTTGAACTCAAAGCAAGCGAACGCCAAACTAAAAAACACAAGTTTCCATCCATACACAAAGGTTGTCTGCAATAAAACTACAGCACGTTCTATCTCAGTAAATTCCTTGGGAAGTAAATATGTATGATATTGAGCACATGATCTCAAGCTCGAGTGGTCTATAAACATATGAAGTTAGCACCTCATGGCAAATATGCCTTCAAACATGTCAGAAGTGCTCGAGTGGTCTATAAACATTTGAAGTTAGCACCTCATGGCAAATATGCCTTCAAACATGTCAGAAGTGCTCGAGTGGTCTATAAACATATGAAGTTAGCACCTCATGGCAAATATGCCTTCAAACATGTCAGAAGTGCTCGAGTGGTCTATAAACATATGAAGTTAGCACCTCATGGCAAATATGCCTTCAAACATGTCAGAAGTGCTCGAGTGGTCTATAAACATATGAAGTTAGCACCTCATGGCAAATATGCCTTCAAACATGTCAGAAGTGCTCGAGTGGTCTATAAACATATGAAGTTAGCACCTCATGGCAAATATGCCTTCAAACATGTCAGAAGTGCTCGAGTGGTCTATAAACATATGAAGTTAGCACCTCATGGCAAATATGCCTTCAAACATGTCAGAAGTGCTCGAGTGGTCTATAAACATATGAAGTTAGCACCTCATGGCAAATATGCCTTCAAACATGTCAGAAGTGTTCTTTAATGACATACAGCATTTACTTTCTATCCCTAGACATGATTATATACTCCTTCCCTCACCCATTGCTATTTTAAGGGTTTACACATGGTAAATCTTATCCAGTGACCAGACAGATATGTTCTATTATGTCTTCACGTACCTCTAGGAACTGTGGCAGCACAGTGCTAGCATGATCACCTTCCAAACCAGTAGTCATATCCCCCAGGTCAACTAGCCTAAAATTGGCACTAGAAAATTTTCTGGGTACCCAACTGGCGTAACTTTGAAGTCACTCACTGAGCAGAGACTGGTCTAAAAATACTGGACTAACACATCTGCCTAATGTATTTAGTGCTATGACAAGGGGTACATGATTTTATCTTTGTTAATTTACCTGCAGTGTCCCACAGAAAGTGGTTTACTTTGAGGGCTGTTGATGTGTAAGACTTCAGTGTCTTTGTCTCAGTCTTCATGTCCTAGGGATGACCATTCACTTCGTCAGGATTTCTTTTGCAATCCCCCACTGTAGTTTAGCCAATCATGCAAGAGTGTAACAGGGTTTAAAATGCAAGAGGATGGTCTTCCTGGCACTGGGTTTTATCCCATATGGCTCGGTCTCTTTCCACACGCCATCCTGCCAAAAGTGCCAAACACGTGGCCAGGAGTAGAACCAAAATCCTTTGGACTGTGAGGCAGGTGGTAACATGTTCCAGTTTTGGTCTTATCATAATGTGGCCAAATAACCATGACTGCCTCTTCCTGATGTTCGTGATAAGTTGTCTTTGCGACTCAGCTCTCCTTAAAACGTCCAGATTGCTAATTTTGGCTGTCCTATTAATTTTCAGCATTCTTCTATATAACCACATCTCCAAGGCTTCCAGGGATTTTTTTCGCCTGTTTATGCTAATTGTCCAGGATTCGTAGCCGTGTGTTAAAACTGGTTCTATGTAACATGCAAGAGCTCTTTTTCTTACCTCTCTCTCTCTCTCGCGCGCGCGCATGCACACATATAATCATCATGTGCCTTGCAACATGGCATAGACATTCATGTCTTTTCACAGATCTCAGTTCTTGGTGTTCTTGATCAGTTCCGGTGATGACATATCTCCATGCCATAATCTAAGACCATCAAGCATCATTATGCTCAGTCTGCCGCTGCTACCGATATTTCCAGTCATCACGCTCTTCTCCAATGCCTCTTCTCTTTATATCACTAAAACACTGTCTCTTTCTTACAATTTTCTACTTTCATTAACCTCTTCAAGACAATCATTATTTGTTACTTTGATTTCCAAGGTAATTGCAAAATTTACTTCAGAAATCAGATCTCTGCTGCTTCCTAGATTCATACAGTGATTACAATCTCACTGTGCAGTACCCGAAAACAAGAGAGCTTACTGACTAGCTCAGAAAGAAGCAGTAGAAGAATAACTTGATGTGCCAGATAATGCCACCAAAAGAAAAGAATGATCAAATCAATGCCACCAATGCCAGCTCAAGACAATTACCGTGATGTCACGTGCTGAACACTCTTGACATCCTTAACAACAATTTTGACAGGTTTCCATTTGAAGCCCCCTTATAAAAGTGGTTTACTACACAAGATGTATATTTTCAATAATCAACAATAACTGTAGTTTTTCTTATATTCACAGACAACACACTAACCTACCTCTGAAGCTGTGATAACACCCGACTTCTCATATGAACCATCAGCATTTGGTCCTTCAGTCCATTCGCCATAGACAAGCCCTGGCTTCATCCAAAATAGAGCATCCTCATTTTTGAAGTCGGTAAACTCTTCTTGCTCCGAGATATACACGTACATATCCTAAAATTAGCCATAATGTAAAGAATTGTAAGTGTCTGAAGCCTCATCATCAGAGATTACTATCATTATAAAAAGACTCATTCACACAAAAGCTTAAACGAACTGTTGCGAAAGTCCATAAAATGCAACCATCACATTAAGTTAGTTGCTTGTCCTTTACAGGACGTTGCTGTCAACCCCAGCATTTTTGGAACGTTTGTGATTTACTAGGCAAGTTTGCCATTGCTTTCTGGATAACCGATGATCATATCGTTTGAAAACCAACACAAGGCAATTTGCATTCAAATCACCTGCAGCAGTGTTTCGAACCAAGTACGTGGGATTACAAATCTCATTCATTACCCCTGCGCCATAGCACTTGATCCACAAATCTACATATTTCTCTTTTACCATACAGCAGAGTGTGTGACCCTATTTGTCTCACTGTTTGCCAGTTAGGCTATTGTCAACTGTTACCCCAAATCATAATTCAGAAGTCAAGCAGAATACTTCAATGCTCTCCAAAACATGAGCCCCATGTGTATTAATTCAGTTGGGAAAGTCATTTGGTGTGCACAGCGTAGATATTTTTCTTGTGCATTTGTGCTTATATACTGTAAAATGTATCTACTCCTTAGATAATGATAAAGTAAACATGAAAACTGTTATAACAAGTAAAGTTCTTCTTCTTCTTCTTCTTCGTTCATCCGGAGTTTTTTTTCGGATGTGATTGCGTTGTGCCTGTTTACAGCAGAGCTGCGTTCTTGCGCCGTTAGGCCGACACATCCGACTTCTGCGGGCATTTGTTGACCGGGTTAACCTTCCCGGGGGTTTCTTAGGACGTTTGACTCTCACTGTTGTGGTGTTATCCCCCATCCCAGCTGGTCCATATAGAACAGCCAAAGATCCTGGTCAGCCCTCAAGGGAAGGCAGGGGCAGACCATGGGCATTCCCCGCCATCCAAGGAGGCTTCCATACTTGCAGAGCCGATACATAGCGCTCTGGTACTGGGCTCACCCAAGGAATCGTCACGTCCTGCACATGGCTGCTTAGCCTCACTTCCGTATATTGGGCCTTCCGTTCACCATAGGCTGTTCTTCCGGAAACCAGAAGTATGCAGTCTGCAGATGACATCCACACAGTGAGCTTTCGATTCGGACTTTCCATGTAATGGATTTGCTAGCCAAGCAATATTCCATTTCGTGCCACTAGGACACTTTTCCACCTTTTATGAAGCCCACACAGTGGGCTTTTGATTCAGACTTTCCACGTAATGGATTTGCTATCCAAGCAATATTCCATTTCGTGCCACTAGGACACTTTTCCACCTTTTATGAAGCCCACACAGTGGGCTTTTGATTCGGACTTTCCACGTAATGGATTTGCTATCCAAGCAATATTCCATTTCGTGCCACTAGGACACTTTTCCACCTTTTATGAAGCCTACACAATGGGCTTTTTATTTGGACTTTCCACGTAATGGATTTGCTATCCAAGCAATATTCCATTTCATGCCTCTGGGTCTTCATGCACCTTTAAATGTCAACCTGTATATAGTTAAAGTAATCTGCGGTCAACTTTAGCTTGTTGATATCTCCATAGAGCTTGTCCTCAAATGAAGCAGGTGTGGGCCAAAATATCTTTCTCTGTTCTGCATACGTTGGGCAATCCTGCAGCAAATGTTTTGCTGTCATTTTTCCAGTTCTACAATTACATTCATCGGTATCTCCTATCTTTAGTTTATTGAACAAGTGGTATTTCAGCCTGTTGTGTCCTGTGCGGAGTCTGAAGATTGCTACTTGTTCTCTTCTGTCGAGTTTGTAATATGCATCATCCTTCTGATGGCCTGGATGCTCTGATTCCCATTTGGTTCTATAAGTGCTTTTTATCAACCTCTTTGCCTCATTATAGGTTATGTCTATGTCAGGCTGTGGTAGTCGTCCGCCCTCTTTTGCCAGTCTGTCAGCCTCTTCGTTTCCAGGTATACTGCAATGTGATGGGATCCACTGTATTACAACTTTTTTGGATTTCTGGCATAGACCATGGAGTGCTGCTCTTAGGTCAGTTAGTTCTGTGCTGTTATTGCTCTTCAGTATTGAGACAGCTGACTTTGCATCTGTGAAGATAGCTATTTGCTTCTCTTTATTTTCCTCCATCAGGAGCATTTCTGCTGCAGTTTTCAGAGCCTCTACCTCCGCTTTGAAGTTACTTGAAAATTTTCCAGTTGCCAGTGAATGTGTTTTTTTCGCTCCATTTTTTAAATTTAGGAGAATTCCTCCTCCTCCATTCTCTATTGAATTTTTGGCTGATCCATCTGTATATGCATGGGTCCAATTCCTGCTTGGGTAATGTTCTTTTATGTAGTTTAGGGTTATTTCTCTTCTTTCGGTTTCATGCTGAGTGTTCTTTTTCTCAATACCAGGAATGTTTTCTATCATCTCAGGCAGTTGCTGCTGTCTCCAAGCTGGGAACTTGTGTGCATTGTGTATGGGCTTGACTGTTGATATGTTAAGAATAGGATCTGACCTAATCCTTCATTTTGCAGTTTCTACAAAGTTGCTACGCTTCAGTCTTCCCTTTCCAAAACCATTAAATCTGTTGTACATAGGGTGGTCTGTCAATCTTCTAAATTTTTCTGCTTGTTGCTGGGCTCTGCTATCTCTTCTATCCTGCATTATTTGTAAACAAGTGATCTTTTCTAATTCATTAATAGGCGTTGTCTTCAGGCTTCCAGTTATGATTCGCATTCCTTGATTTTGGACTCTACTTATTTTGTTAAAGTTTGACTTAGCTGCTGTTGCCCAAGCTGCAATGCCATATTCCAGTACTGGCCTCACCCGCCCAGTATATAACTTCTTGAGAACTTTCTCATCTGCTCCCCATGTTGTACCAGCAAGCTTTTTCATGATTGCCATTCTTTGCCTTGCTCTTGTTCGATTTTTCTCAACCTGTGTCTTCCATGTCAGGCGACGATCAAAGGTGACTCCTAGATAGTTTGGATTTTCTTCATGGCGCAATATTTTTCCATTCAATACCAGCTTAGGTTGCTGAGTTTTAGTTGAGAGGGAGAACACTGTGCATGTTGTTTTTTCCTCACTTATCTTCACTAGCCATGATTTTGACCAGTCCTCTAGCGCTAATAGGGCTTGCTGTATTCTGCTGTTAGCTGTACTAATATATTCTTCAGATGTCCATATGGCTAGGTCATCTGCAAAGGATGATGTGTGTACTCTGGCTGGAAAATTTTCCGTGATGTCGTTTATATATGCTAGGAATAATGTTGGTGAAAGAACTCCTCCTTGGGGGACACCTTGCTCCAACAGCATCATTTTGCTGGTTTGTCCTTGTACTTTTGTCCTGGCAGTTCTGTTCTCAAGGTAGTGGCTGATCCATTTGTACATTTTCCCGCAAACATGCATTTTTTGCAGTTTTACTTTCAGTCCTTCCTTCCATACTTTATCAAATGCTTTTTCTAAATCTATCCAGACTGCTAGTGTGTGCTTTTTCTCTTGGAAGGCATCCTCTATTTCCTGAGCTATATAGGTTATTTGATCTTCAGTAGATCTGTACTTTCTGAATCCTGCTTGGTGAGGTGTTAAGAGTTGGTTTTCTTCCAGATGCCATGTTAGCCTGCCATTGATAATGCGTTCCATTAATTTTCCTACACAGCTAAGAAGACTGATAGGTCGATAGCCATTTGGTTCTTCCAGGTCTTTTCCTTTCTTTGGGACTGGTATTAGTATAGCTTCCTTCCATGCCTGTGGGACTATTCCCCTCTTCCAGCTGTAGTTTAGGACTGCTAGTAGTTTCTTTTTTGCCTTAGTGCCTAGTCCTATTAGCATTTCATTTGTGATTCCATCCTTTCCTGGTGATGTCTTCTTTTTTAGGGTATTCATTGCCTGTTCCATTTCTTCCATTGTTAGATTTGCCATCATATATTCTGCTGCTGTCTCTGTATATGTATGATGCATCTGTTTATCTTTGATTGCTTTCTTCTGTTCGGCTGTAATATCAATGTGGTTTGCACTGGCATAGTGTTCCATTAGTGCATTTGCAGCCTTTTTTCCTGTAAGCAAGGAATTTCCTTGTTTAATTGTTATTTGTTTGTTTCTAGGTCCTTCATTGTTCATGGCTTTCACTAGTTTCCATAGTTTGTTTCCATCCCTGTCAAAATTCAGGTTTTCTGTTTTTTTCCTCCAACAATCTCTTGTTGTTTGATTTACTGTTCTTTTATATTTTGCTGAGATGGCTTTGAGAGAGATGTTCGCTTCAGTTGTTTGTTCTCTCTCTGCGGTCTTCCTAGCATCTTCAACTTTGTCCTCCAAAAATTGTAGTTCTTCAGTCCAGTATGGTTTGTAATTTTTCCTTGCTCCTCTTGGAATAGACTCAGTGGCTGCCTGTATTATTGCTCTGTTTAGACTTTCCACCATTTGCTTCATGTTGCCATATCGTGTATTTACGTTTTCACAATATTTGTCTGTTAGTATGGCAAATCTGTCCCAATCTGCTCGTTTGTAATTCCAACGGGGCAAAGGCTTTTGCTCCTGTGGAACATACTCCATATTTATTACAAGCTTGATTGGTCTGTGGTCACTACCTGCTAATTGGTCCAGCACATGGCGATCGATTTTGTGGAGGATGTCTCCTGTGCAGAAAGCTAAGTCTGGAGTAGAAGTGGTAATCCATCTTCTGGAGTAGAAGCTCGGTGTGTCATCCGCTTTGTTAAGTAGATGGAGATTTGAGTCTATTTCCCAGTCCTCCACTTCATCTCCTCTTTTGTCAGTATCTGGGTATCCCCATCTTTCTGAACGGCTATTAAAGTCTCCGACAACAATGCAATTTGTGTCAGTTATTTCCATGTTTGAGAGTGTAAGATCCTTATCTGCCGGGCTATATAGATTGTAAATTCTTATTTTCACGTCCTTTATCATTATATCAACACCTATAATTTCCGTTTGGTTGTCAGAGATCACAGATACTTCGCTGCAAGGTATTGTATTTCGTGTAAGTATTACAACTCCTCCTTTATGTCCTTCGCGGTCGAAACGTGTGGCCTGATATCCCTCGACTGAAAATGTGCGATTGGCGTTGAGGTGTGTCTCTTGAATGCATGCCACATCTATTCTATCTTTATGAAGACGCTGTGTTAGGGAGGCTTTCTTGTTATAAACTCCTTCTGCATTCCATTGTAGTATGTTGAGTGTCCTGGGTGTTTGGTCAATAGCTCTTAACCTACTCCTCTGTGCCTTGACTCCACAGCACAGGGGAAGGTGACCACCAGTAGTCATGGGTGGACCCCCTCGAGGCAGGGGGCCCGGCACTATCACCGCCTGATGGGACTTCACGGGATTAGCACCATATCGATTAACTTTCATCTGTGGCATCATGAAATGATAAAGTTACGTTGCACTTCTTTGTCAAGCCTGTGGCTCAGTACATCCGATTTCGACAAGCATTTGTTCGGGATGCTTTCCCTAGCCTTTGACTGTCCCCAGTCTACCTACAAGGCAGCAGGTTTGTGCATCACTTCGTCTGGTCCCTCTCCCTTGACCTGTCCGACATGGGTGACCCTACCAGTAGCCGTGCTACCGTCGGCATAGCTCTTGGGGTCATTGGAACGCTCAAGCCCCTCTACCTCGTCAAGGTGGACGCACAGCAGAGGGGACAAGTAAAGTTCAGTAATATGGCATCATTATATGCCTTGCCAAGTGATACAGGCATTCACATCCCTCCACAAACCTCGGTCCCTGGTGTTCTGGATCCATTATATTGAAGACATTCCCCCAAGTGATCGTCTGAGACCATCCAGCATCATTTCCCTTGGTCTGTTTCTGCCTCTTCTACCAGTGGTTTTTCCAGCTGACACGGTGTTCTCCATTGCCTCTCTTTCCATTATTTGACAATAGACCACAGTCTCATTCTTATAGCTGTGTAACAGTCTCTTTATTATAGCTATGTAAAACTGTCTCTTTATTACAGCTGTGTAACAGTCTCTTTATAATAGCTATGTAAAACTGTCTTTTTATTACAGCTGTGTAACAGTCTCTTCATTATAGCTATGTAAAATTGTCTCTTTATTACAGCTGTGTAACGATGCTTCTTCCTTACAATTGTGTAACACTGTCTCTTACTGCTGGGTAACACTGTATTGTGTTGTTTTTTTACGAAATGGCATGTGTGCCGGTCGTTCAGAAAGCTATGACAAACTACTGAACGTAAACTTGCCAAGAGATCAATCAATCAATCATGTGCCATGCCGGAAAGCGTGGGCGGTCATAACTCGCCATTTTACTCGATCACCAGAGTCGTGGATCAGCTCAGTGTTCCTGTCTCGTCCATGCCATGTGGCCAAGCCATCCAGGTATGTTCCTCTTGGTCTGTTCCCTTCGATCTTGCCAGTTGCCACCAAGAGATCACAACAGCAAATAATGCTGGTGTTGACTGCATCGTCCTGTAAGGGATATGCAACTAACTAGGTACACTGTCCGTTTTTTATAGCTATATAACAGTCTTTTTCTTACAGCTTTATAACACTGTCTCTTTATTATAGGTGTTTAACAGTCTCTTTCTTACAGCTGTACAACTGTCTCTTTCTTATAGTTGTGTAACAGTCTCTTTCTTACAGCTGTATAACACTGTCTTTATTATAGCTGTGTAATACTGTCCTACTTCCATTAACGTCTTTCTAGTATTTGTTAGTTCCTCTGTCTATCAAAGGTTTAGTTAGTTAGTTAGTCGACAGATCATCCTCGTTGCACATCGGACCATTCAGTCCATAAGTGCTCGGATCCCCTCCTCAGCAAATCCCGCAGCGTGTAGCGGCTAACGACGCCAGTTCTGTGTTGGTTTATCAATCTTCTTTGGCTTCCTGCGTAGTGTTCTTGTTTGGCCACCCCTCTTTTAATTTGCTGCTCTCGCAGTCTGGCCATTGTTGTAGATTCACAGTCATCACTTGGTTCTTGCAAAAGTCTCACTTCTCGTAGAGCATTCAGAATGTCAGCCTGGTCCATGGCGCGTCCGCCCTCAACAGTAGCCTCACCTGCGAGCTTGTCAGCCCGCTCATTTCCTTGTACTCCCGCATGCCCTGGCACGAAGATGAAACTAATCTTTGCCAGCCGAGACCGCTTCAGAGGCAGCAACCATTCTCTTCGGATCGACCCCTCCTCTATCCTCTTGATCATGTTCATTGAGTCGCTAAGGAAACAAGCCCTAGTGAATGTCTGTGTCTCGAGCCATGTTATTGCTTTACTTACTGCCATGACTTCCATGGTCAGGCTACTTGTGGTTTCAGTGAAAGCACCAGAGTCCTCCTTCACAATTCTCCCTCCGGCCCGAGCTGTAAAGGCCCATGAGCTTCTCACATGTCGGATGACCGACCCATCTGTGTAGATGACCGCGTCACTGTCTAGCGAATTCTCGAAAATCAACGCTTGTACTTCAGCCTCAACAGCAGCCGGATTTTCTTGTCTGCATTTTCTATCTAGTTGGATGCAAACTGAAAAGGATGTGCAGAAGTCTGTTGGCACTTGCACCCACTCCTCGCCAGGTTCTAAGTCCTCAAGTGAACACACCTGTTGAAGAATGTCCTCGGCTTGACCCATCCACGACCGTCCTCTTTTTAACCTGCTGCCCTTCACCTTCCTAATTTCACTATGCAGTGGATGCTGTGTGTTTGCGTTAATTCTGAGGTAGGCGCGTGCCCTGCAAACTTGCATTCTCTCTTCAATGGTTGGAAAATCAAGAAGGTAGCGCATCGCCCTGCATGCTGTATCTCTTGTACATCCAAGAATAATGCGCATAGCTTCATTCTGTATCCTTTCCATCCTTTCTATCTGCTTATGGCTGACAGTCAGGATTGCCATTGCATACTCCAAAACAGACATGACCAGCCCCTCGTACAGAAGACATAGATGGCGCTGCTCACAGTTTGCTGCCGCCATCACCCGCATCGCTGCCAAACCCCGCTTGGCCTTTGTTATCACCTGGTCTATGTGCACATTATAAGCAAGGCTTCGATCAAACCGTATCCCCAGGTACTTCATTGCCTGCGTTCTTTCCACCGTCTCTGAACACAGCATTACAGTTGGTGTTGGATTGTTGACAATATGATTATTCAACGAGAACCAAGTCACTGTTGCCTTTGTTGGGTTGACCATTGCCCCAGCTTCATCACACCAAGTACTTATGCGATTGAGTTCGGTTTGTAGCTCCACAGCAACCTCCTCTCTATCCTTACCCTGACGATACACTAAAACATCATCGGCATATGACAATGTCCTGCCAGGTCCAGTGATCTGCTCACTGGTGATTCTCACTGTGTAGGCGTTGAACAGTACCGGAGATAATGGTGATCCCTGTGGTAGGCCAGGATATATTGTTGTTGGTTCCGAAGTCCAACTGCCACATCTAAAAACTACTTTCCGTTGGAAGAGAGCTGCAGCGGTCCAACTAAGGAGGAATGGACTTACGTTTAGTTCAAGAAGCTGAAACATTAAAAAATCCAGTGGTACTCTGTTGTATGCGTCCTCAAGATCAATCGCTGCAGCAACGGTTTCAGTGCCTGAGTGGAAACCTTCATAGACATCATGGGCAAAGACTGCTGCATTGGTCCAGGTTTCTCTTTTTGGACGGTACCCACCCAGGGTAGGTGGGAAAACACCTTGCCTCTCTAGTTGGCTTGATATTTTCCTGGCAATTACCTTCTCCAGCAGCTTGCCTATTGTATTCTGCATGGTTATAATTCGATATCCCTGAATTTTCTTGTGGTCTTTGTCAGGCTTCGGCAAGGGAATCAGATAGCTGTGTAACCATTCCTCCTTGATGCTAGCACTCCCTATACTGTTGTTGTACATGTCTGCTAGTTTCTCTAGCTCATCGTCGGTACACCTATTTATGTCGTCGTATCTTATGCCATCAGGACCTGGAGCACTGTTTTTTGATCGTCGAAGCACAGCCTTGATTTCTTGCACTGTCACTGTGTCTTCATCCGAAGTGTTCTGGGCCTTGCATCTGTCTGAGGTGACCTCCTTGGCCAGATTCCGGCCTCCCATGTCTGTCTGGTTGCTCTGCTCAAGGTAGCGTTCAAAGAGGGCCTTGCCCTTGTCCTCGTCAGTCCTCTGCCAGATGAGGTCAGCACCTTGGAAGTCAGAAATGCTCTTATTCTTGACTACACCACTCATGCTTTTATGTAGTCGCCAGAACAATTTCAGTGACTTGTCTGTGCTTACTCTTTGACACACCTCTGCCCATTTTTCGCTTTTAACCACCGTGACCAGTTTTTTGAAATAGCTTACTTTTGTGTGCATCTCTCTTTCTAAGTGCAAGCAGGGACTAGGATGACCAGCTCTGTTCTTCTTGGCATTTTGCCATCTCCTTACAGCACTACGCTTATCCACCCAAGCCTTCTCCACCTCGAAACTCCACCACGGTGGCTGCTCCCAGCTTTTTTTCCTTTTCTTCCTGCCCTGAAACGTTCTGCGCTTGTCACGTCTTATTTTACTCACCACATCTTGCCCTGTACTGTCATACTGGAACGTCTTTACCTTTAGCTTGTGCTGCCTGGTTCTGCCTTTCTCCACCAATATGCTGCATGGGTGGTGGTCGCTGCCATGGTGTCCTAGGACACCCCATCTACACACTGTAGTGAGTGAAGGTGAAACTAGCGCCAGATCAATAGCACTGTCCTCATCGCCTGGACGGCTTGCTGTCCTGGTGACACAGCCACTGTTGATACAAACCAGGTCGATGGTTTCCAGTGCAGTCTCGAGCTCCTCCCCTTGTGTATTGGAGGAAGTGTTTCCCCATGATCTGCCTTTAGCGTTGAAGTCACCACAGAAAATAACATTTCTCTCGTGGCCTAATATGCCACTTAAGCACTGCCACTTCTGGGCGTCCACACTCGCATTGCGGGCATAAACATTAACCAACACGAATGGTGTACTGGAATGAACTCTCAACGCCTGTATTTGTATATCGTCACTGTTCCAACTGGACATGTCTAGCTCTGACGCCACCATGCTGTCGCGAACGAGAATCGCCGTTCCCAGATGTCGTCTGTTATAGAAACATTTGAAGCCGGCAATTCGGAGTAGCTGATCGCCCAGTCTCGTCTCCTGGAGTGCTACAATGTCGTTCCTGTAAACTAGGGTTTCTAAAATAGAGCCCCGTTGTTTTACACTGGCACAGTTCCAATATAGAATACGGATGTTCCTGAGTCCTAGACGGTGACACTTGAGTCTAAAACGTCTCAAGCCACCGCGCTTACCTGGCTTCTTTTTCCCTGCGCGGCTACCACGCCGCTTCGGTATGTTGACTGCTGATCGTTCTGAAAACACACGTTGTTCCGCCATGTTGAAAAAACGTAAACACTGACTTTTGATTGAGAACCACACACGCTGCTGAAAATTCACTCAAGGATGGCTTCGCTCGATGCACGAACTCCGTAGCACCCGCGCAGATCTTGAGTAGAAACTCCTGGTTTTACATCCTGGCACACCAATTACACGCAAGAAATGAATAAATCCATCCCTTACGCGAAAAAGTTAACGAACACAAAACAACACGACCGTCCGTCGCCATCTTGAAACCGTCTATCAAAGGTATTTATAGCAATAGTTTCAGAAAGCACATTTCCGCTGCCTCCAAGCCATATTATAGTTAAATATAATAATGTGGTGCAAAAATACAAATACAACTTCATACTGATGGGAGAGGCAAGTAATTTGCATGAAAGCAGCTACAGAAGAAAGAACATGTGTTATTATCTGAGAGCTCCAGGAAGGTAAAGGGACCAAAATATTTGTCAAAAGGGAAATCACTTATGCCATGCTGGTGTTTATTTCACTGCTTAGATCAATTATGCCAGTCTCCCTGGTGAAGGAGTTATGGGTGCTGTTCATAATCCTGCATACCCACGTACAAAACACAGCTGTGCGAGATTCTGCAGTGAATCGCGTCGCGTTGGCTTCTTACAGAAAGGTATGTGAGCCGGTCGTTCAGAAAGCATTGGCAAACTACAGAACAAACCACTTAGACAGTATTGCAGATTTACACTATTTCAGGCGAACAAAAAGAGAAGGAGGAGAAGAGGAAGAAGAAGAACTGGCTTCGCATCCTCAAAGAGTGAAATTACACTCACAAACACTAGAAACTTACCATAACAGTGAACTTATCAAACACATTACTGGAGGCTACTGGTGCAGGTTGGACCTTGCCATCAGCGTTGATCGTTTCCTGTGGTGCCGGAGATCTTCTGAACATGCTAGCAATGAAGTATATGAACACCATTCGGATAACAAGAGTCTTAACGATTGACCAGCCATTTGCTCTCGGTTGCTGTGGCTGTTGCTAGAGACACAAGAAAAGTATCACTCACGGGTAATTTAAATACGCATTTTTAAAACAAAATATTGTGATGGCAGAAGTGAAAGGAAATGAAAAAGAGAACAGGAATGGCCAAAAATGCTATTAACAGCATGAAATCAGTATCTAGAGAGATTAACAATGCATTAAAAATGAGGATTGTCAAATGTTATGTATACTCAACACTACTAAATGGTGTGGAAGCCAGCATATTTAACAAGCAATTAAAAAGTCGAATGGAGGCCCTGGAGATGTGGATATACAGAAGAATATGTCGTATTTCATGGAAATAAAAACAATCAAATAAATGTTCTAGAAAAACTGAGAATGAAAAGTGAGTTGTTGAAAGAAATAAAAAGAGGCAAGTGAAATATTTCAGCCATGTTAAAAGACAACAAATAATCTTATAGAAACCATACTGGAGGGTAAGAATGAAGGCAAGTGAGCAAGAGTAGACAATGATACAAGTGGGAAGATAACATCAAGAGATGGACGAACATCAATCTGACAGAATGTACAGTCAGGACGAGAGACAGAAAATGTTGAAGATCCATTGCAGCCAACCTTCATTGTGGAGACAGCACAGCACCAATTGATTGATTGTGTGACATTAAGTCATTCTAAACAAGGTTGTACCAAAAGACAGATAGTGCCATTAAGTGCTAGATCTTCACATATTTTAAGTCATGGCATAAAGAGAAGGGGTGGCCCGTTCCTTTTCTCACTACTTTACCTTCCAGAAAATGATGCAGTACCCATTTATAAGACTGGGCACGTTGAGGTAATGGTAAGGACATTGTGCTGACCATGGCATAAGCACAAAGAGGCAAGGGTTCAATGCCAGCTCTTGTTATTCACTATGAAAGGGAAAGACAGGCCTCCTATTTCTCTGTGCATGCAGATGTACACAAGTATGATGATTCTAACACTTCACTTAGTCATAGGTTCCCTTCTATCGGACTCTCTCTCTCTCTCTCTCTCTCTCACTCTTGGGCTGGCTGGATGGCTTTGAAGAAAAAAACATGCTCAAGCCACATTCAACTGTCGGTATGTTGACATGTTATAAATGAGGCCCTCATGGAGTTTCTTTTCTACTTTCAAAACAGAGCCGCATGTTTTGCTTCCTGATTTCTAGGCATCTCTTGTTGGTATGTGTTTGTTTATATAAGACTGTGTCTAACTGGACTGCTAGAGTAACTAATGACTGCCTGAAAAGTCTAAAGAAAGAAGAACAAGTAGAAAGTGACAAACAGCGTTCTTTGATCATGTAATGAGAAGAGGCACTGGAAAGTGACTGCAAAGATCATCTGTAGAAGAGGCAGGGACAGACCAAGAGACATGATGCTGGATGGTCTGGGACAGTGGCATGGAGGAATATCATCAGTGGAATTGACCAAGAACTCCAGGAATGGAGATCTGTGGAGATGCATGCATACCTATACCTTTTGGTAGGGAACATAATAGTGATAGGTCTAACCCATATCAGTATTCGGGGAAACAGATCATGCCACTGTTGGGGATTGAACTTGGACTACTGCTTTGGTAAACAAACTCACTAACCACTACACAACCTCAACCCCCCTTATCTATTCTCACTAAATGCTTTGCCGGCTAGCTTCTCCATAAATTGCGATCTTCAATGGCGTGGGTTAATTCATGTGTTGACTCCCTTCTATGCCATGACACAAGACTGTCAAGAATTTTCTCACGCTGAGTTCCCCTATCTCTCTTGCTGCAAATCTTTCCAGTTGTCACATGTTCCAGTTTTTGTCTTATGACGTTGCCAAAAAGTAATAACTCCCTTTTTCCGATGTTTGTGATAAGTTGTCATTGCGACTTAGCCTTCTTCAAAATGTTCAGAATGCTCATTTTTGCTGTGCTAGGAATATTCTGTTCTATAATTGCACATTACCACACATTACAACCATTAACTCTACGAGAACATGCGTAAACCTCTATGCCACAGAAATTTGGAGAAAGGGAATAGAAATTAGAAAATTAAACTGCCTCTTATCTTGTTTCTTGCTATCATCATCATAAAGTGCCTTGTTGCCCAGCATGGTCTTGAGATCAACATTATGTATCAATTTGTGCACTAACACCCTCTCATGCCATGACATAGGGTTGTCAAGAATCGTCTGCTGACACTGTTCTCCATCTACCTTTCTTTCCACAAATCTTTCCAGTTGTCACAACTCTCAAAAAATTGGGACTTAATAAATTCCTTGTTGTGCTAGTTTTTAAGTGGTGTTTATTACAAGAACCAGCATCTGTGGCGAAGAAATAACAAATGTGATACTCAACCCTGTGTAATCCGTTCAAAATCAGCTGTAGGCAATTTTAATGCAAACCGGCTTATGTTAATTTTTAACAACAATATGAGCATCAGACATTCAGAATGAGCATGTGAAACCTTATGAAATCTACAGAAGAAGATGGCTGGGACAATAGGAACTTTGAGTGGGACAGTCATTGGAGAAATATGGTTCACATTCCTGTTTGCAAATCACATCCAGTCTAACATCGAAGCTAGCCAATCTCTCATTTAAGATCTAGAACTTTGAACTGTCTCCTGCTGACTCTGCAGCCATCCCTGCAAATGAAAGCAGTGCACATGAAACCGGGACTCTGCAATGTAGTCGAAACACCTTATTGCAGCAGTCACCGAAATCAATTAAATGTTGGTCGCAGTCCTACCTCCAGCTAATGGTGATGTAAAACATCTTGTGAGGACGGCGCTCCACAGCAGAGACAAGGTGAGAGTTGGGGAGCCCAAATTCATAACCAAGTAGCTGAGAGGAAAAGCTGGCTTCCTAGAGACAAAGAGTGCAGCTCCGTGAGCCATGTACAGCGTACAAAGAAGGCAACATGGCAGCAACGAAGTGTACTGGTGCATAGTGAACCGCCAACATGGAAAAAGCTGACTTATCATGGCCAAAGGTGCTAGGATATGTGTGAGAGCACGAAGCACTGGGTACACAATATTCTCCTCCCCAGGGGAAGGGTGGCTGGGGAGCAGGCATAATGTGCATTTATTTGTGGGACAAGTGGGAAAATTACTCAAACATCTCAAGACAGGGTATGAACACACAGTAGGAGTAAGTTCAGAAAAACACCCGGCGTGACTACCTGGTAGGCGTGGCGTGCCCCTTGAGAGTGTCAGTAATTGTCAGAAAGGTAAGGGACCTAAACATTCTAGTAAGGGGGACAACATCTGATGATCAGAAGCCTCCTGCTGTGCTTGATCCGAGGTGGAGTTTTTACCACTTTTACTGTAAACTGAGGCTTTCTATCATCATCATCATCTTCCACTTCTGCCGTCAAGCGTCGTGGGGAGGAATAATTTGCGTTCCAGCGCCCGGTGGGCGGCACTGGATAGTGTCATTCCGTGTGGTTGTACAATGTCTCTGATGTCGTCAATCCATTTTCTTCTTGGACGTTCTCGTGGTCTCGTCGCAGATGATCTTTGATGTAAGGCCAGTGATGGTAGTTGCTGATGTTGCATTCTAACGACATGGCCAAACCACTTGATCTTCTGTCTTTCAATAAATGTGGCACAAGGTGTTGATCCCACAGTCTGTCTGATAGTAGCATTTCTTACTCGGTCTCAGATTGTTAAGTTGGCAGCTCTCCTCAGGCATCTCATTTCGCAGGTGTAATTTGGATAAAGTCCAGGTTTGAGATTGATAGCATAGGGTTGGTGTGAATATACTGTTTATTATCTGTCGTTTTGCGGACATGGCTATGTTTGGATGCTTCAGTAAGGGTGATAGTTGATATGTAAGTGCACTAGCTTTTTGACATCTGATTTCAATTTCTCTGTCCAATCTGCCATCTTCTGTGATCATACTTCCAAGGTATTTGAATTCTTTAACTTGTTTCAGAGGTGTGTTATTTAGCTGTATACTTAGTGGGCGATCTGCTAACTTGCATTACTTCGGTTTTGGCTGTGTTTATACTCATATTGTATCTGCTGCAGGTTGAACTCAGATTAGTAATATGATTTTGTAGTCTGCCCTCATCGCTGTAAAACAGGCACTGATCGTCTGCAAATAGAAGTTCATTTATTCCTTGTGGGTCAGTTGTTTCATCTGGAGTATAGAGTTCTAAATTTTCTGAATCTGTTCTGTCGAGACTTGCTTCTTTGGAAATTCTGTCCATGTAGATATTGAATAGCAGGGGAGAGAGCACATATCCCTGTCTCACTCCTGTATTGACTGTGAACATATCTGATATACCTTCTTGTGTTCTTACTGCACTTTGGCTCGAGTGGTACATGGCTATGATGTTTTCTAGCAGTTGCCCTTCTATCCCATAGTCTTCAAGAATGGTCCATAATTTGTATCTGTCTACTCTATCGAAAGCCTTTTCCTGATCCACAAACACAATATTCTGCTGGTCACTATATTCGATAGTTTTTTCACAAATTTGTCTAAGTGTAAATAATGCATCAGTGCAACTTTTACCTTTCCGAAAACCGAATTGTGCTTTGCTTAACTGTTGTTCAACTATTGGTCTAGCTCTTTGTTCCAAAAGTTTTGCATACATTTTCCCTATATGGCTCAGGAGTGATATACCTCTGTATGTTTCACACTCTCTCGTATTGCCTTTCTTTTTCCATATATTGGTACTATTATTGCCTGTTGCCAATCATCTGGGACTTTTCTTTCTTCCCATGCTATGTTAAAAAGTCTTGTTAGCCATTTAACTGTTTCCCCACAGGCCTGAATAGCTTCTGTGGTTATTCCATCTGGACCTGGTGATTTGTTTTTAGGACTTTTCTGTATAACTGCTTTGACTTCTGCAGGTATGAAATGTGGTTCTTGCTGTCCCTGGCATGTAGGCACAAAAGTGAGGTTTTCTATGTTATGTGTGGGGTTAAGTAGTTCTTGAAAGTATTCTGCCCACCTTGCTAGTCTTTGTTGTGGATTAAATATCGGTATACCTCTTTTGCTGTTTATGATGGTGGTTGGGTTGTAAGATGCATCTCTGTTTCTCATTGTGGTGACACGTTTATAAAATTCTCTTGGGCAGTCTTTGCTAAGGGTCGCCATCTGTTCACCGTATATTCTCCAGGATTCATCTCTAGATTAGATGCTCTAATTAATTTCTATAAAATAATAAATCATAAAAATGTATATTCGCCTATCCATGGATAATTGACAGCTTCCTTTTACTTTAATTGCCAACATTTAGTACACAGAAAGGTATCACTACTATATGTTACATTCATTTAGTATTTACTACAGCAATTAGTCAATGTCAATCTCATTCAATGCCTGGTTATTGAAATTGTATTGGGTCTAAATGTATCGTCATCATTAAAAAATTTAGTTTTCTTTCTAGTCTCTAATTTACTCCTAAAAGCTGACGCACTTCATCCGGAAATACAAATAAAAACTAGTCTTTGAAATGTAATTTGTAAAGTGAGAAAATTATTCATTTATTTGTCTCCACCCCTCCCGCAATATTGTTTTTGTGTTGGGTGAGGTCCGGTGGTAGTCGGTAGCAAAGGCAAAGTCAGTCAGACATTGAGACAAGCGTAAATTCGACAAGTCGGTAACATAATTTCTTTTTGTACCTAAACCATGTATTGTTTACAAAAGATTATTCTGATCGACTTACAAACCAGTGATACGCCCCAAACAGTATACAACTTCAGGCCTACCTGGTCGGCTGTATTGTTCTCTGCAACATCATTTTGGCCCGATGCGACCACATTTGTGTCCGCCATGTTGAATAAACTTGAATGTAACAAATCCTGCAGACACACGGTCACTTCAAAACTACAAACTCATGTCGCAGCTTCACCTTCGTGTTTTATCGTCACTGTATTACTGTGGCTGTTATTTTAACGGAAGAAAACATTATAATTGGCTTTGATCACTTCTTTTCATATTACATAATTTGTACACAATTATTATACAATTATTATACAATTACGTATATTAAGTGAATCGCCATAAACCGAGAAGTACAACAAATTACAATTACAGAAAATGTACAAAAATTTTACAAGTACAATATTTTGCGAATGGAAGACTCATCATCAAGTGCCATGCCAGCTGGCGTAGGCGTTCATGTCTCTCCACAGATCTCGGCTTTTGGTGTTCTGGATCACCATTGCTGATGATATTCCTCCATGCCACCACCATAGTAGATCCAGCATCATTTCTCATGGTCTGCCCCATTTCAAATGCAAAGAATACCATTGACAGCCAGAAAGACCAATGAACAAGTCCTTCAAGAAACAAATGAAGATCGTAAACTGATTAGAGACATTAGACGTAGACAGTCACAATTTTTTTGGGCATGTTATGAGAAGAAATGATTTGGAGAACTTGGTGACAACTGATAAGATCGAGGGGAACAGACCAAGGGGAAGACTTGGAAGCAAGTACCTGGATGGCTTGGCCTTGTGGCATGATCGAGACAGAAACATGGAGCTGATCCACGACTCTCGTGATCGAGTGAGATGGCAGAACATGACCACCCACGCTTACAGGCATGGCACATGATGGATGGATGGATGCCCCACCTCTCTTCCCCTTTATCTTTCCAGTCGTCAAGATGTTCTCCAATACCTCTCTTCTCGCCACATGACCAAAGAAAGCTGTTTGTCTCATTGTTATTTTTTAATTTAATCTTCTATTCTATATGCAATTTCATCAGCCTTTTCCAGCCAGTCGTTGTTAGTTCTTAATTTGTTCATTTACATTCCAAGCAAGATTCACTGCCATGAATGGAAGACTAGACAGAGACATAGAAACGAGAGTACAGAAAGGCAAACAGCATCTACTATCAAATGGTACCTATTCTAAAACATTCAAATATCAACGTGCATACAAAATATACAAATGAGAAGATACTAGACAGCATCAAGAGATGGACTAACAGCAGTCTGACAGAATGTACAATCAAAGCGACAAACAAGTAGTGTTGGAGATCCATTGCAGCCAACCTTCATTGTTGAGACGGTACCTGATTGATATTTTTAAAATGCCTTATTTGTTCCAACTGTGTTAGCAATGCCAAATATAAACAGTCATATAAGCACACACGTGTAAAATCACACCATGTGAGATGCGATGCATAAGAAACGCAGCTGGAAAAACATGAAGAGGTAGACAAATGAGAAACTAAGAACAATTGTTTATTTGTAGGGATCTCACTTATTACTGACTTTATAGAACACCAAAGAATGAACTAGTTCGGGCATTTCTTCTTCTTCTTCGTTCATCCGGAGTTTTTTTTTCGGATGTGATTGCGTTGTGCCTGTTTACAGCAGAGCTGCGTTCTTGCGCCGTTAGGCCGACACATCCGACTTCTGCGGGCATTTGTTGACCGGGTTAACCTTCCCGGGGGTTTCTTAGGACGTTTGACTCTCACTGTTGTGGTGTTATCTCCCATCCTAGCTGGCCCATATAGAACAGCCTAAGAGATCCTGGTCAGCCCTCAAGGGAAGGCAGGGGCAGACCATGGGCATTCCCCGCCATCCAAGGAGGCTTCCATACTTGCAGAGCCAACACACAGCGCTCTGGTACTGGGCTCACCCAAGGAATCGTCACGTCCTGCACATGGCTGCTTAGCCTCACTTCCGTATATTGGGCCTTCCGTTCACCATAGGCTGTTCTACCGGAAACCAGAAGAATGCAGTGTGCAGATGACATCCACACAGTGAGCTTTCGATTCGGACTTTCCGCACAATGGATTTGCTATCCGAGCAATATTCCATTTCGTGCCACTAGGACACTTTTCCACCTTTTTTGAAAGCCCACACAGTGAGCTTTTGATTCGGACTTTCCACATAATGGATTTGCTATCCAAGCAATATTCCATTTCGTGCCACTAGGACACTTTTTCCACCTTTTTTGAAAGCCCACACAGTGAGCTTTTGGTTCGGACTTTCCACGTAATGGATCTCCTATCCAGAAATATTCCATTTCATGCCTCTGGGAGGCTTTTGTAACCGACATACCTGTGGTATGAAGTGTGGCAGTCTGAATACTTCTTCATACACCTTTAAATGTCAACCTGTATGTAGTTAAAGTAAGCTACGGTCAACTTGAGCTTGTTGATATCTCCATAGAGCTTGTCCTCAAATGAAGCAGGTGTGGGCCAAAATATCTTTCTCTGTTCTGCATATATTGGGCAATCCTGAAGCAAATGTTTTGCTGTCATTTTTCCAGTTCGACAATTACATTCATCGGTATCTCCTATCTTTAGTTTATTGAACAAGTGGTATTTCAGCCTGTTATGTCCTGTGCGGAGTCTGAAGATTGCTACTTGTTCTCTTCTGTCGAGTTTGTAATATGCATCATCCTTCTGGTGGCCTGGATGCTCTGATTCCCATTTGGTTCTATAGGTGCTTTTTATCAACCTCTTTGCCTCGTTATAGGTTATGTCTATGTCAGGCTGTGGTAGTCGTCCGCCCTCTTTTGCCAGTCTGTCAGCCTCTTCATTTCCAGGTATACTGCAATGTGATGGGATCCACTGTATTACAACTTTTTTGGATTTCTGGCATAGACCATGGAGTGCTGCTCTTAGGTCAGCTATTTCTGTGCTGTTATTGCTCTTCAGTATTGAGACAGCTGACTTTGCATCTGTGAAGATAGCTATTTGCTTCTCTTTATTTTCCTCCATCAAGAGCATTTCTGCTGCAGTTTTCAGAGCCTCTACCTCCGCTTTGAAGTTACTTGAAAACTTTCCAGTTGCCACTGAATGTGTTTTTTTCACTCCATTTTTTAAATTTAGGAGAATTCCTCCTCCTCCATTCTCTATTGAATTTTTGGCTGATCCATCTGTATATGCATGGGTCCAATTGCTGCTTGGGTAATGTTCTTTTATGTAGTTTAGGGTTATTTCTCTTCTTTCGGTTTCATGCTGAGTGTTCTTTTTCTCAATACCAGGAATGTTTTCTATCATCTCAGGCAGTTGCTGCTGTCTCCAAGCTGGGAACTTGTCTGCATTGTAAATAGGTTTGACTGTTGATATGTTAAGTATGGGATCTGCCCTAATTTTTCGTTTTGCAGTTTCTACAAAGTTGCTACGCTTCAGTCGTCCCTTTCCAAAACCACTAAACCTTTTATACATAGGGTGGTCTGTCAATCTTCTAAATTTTTCTGCTTGTTGCTGGGCTCTGCTATCTCTTCTATCCTGCATTGGTTGTAAACAAGTTATCTTTTCAAGTTCATTAATAGGCGTTGTCTTCAGGCTTCCAGTTATGATTCGCATTCCTTGATTTTGGACTCTACTTATTTTGTTAAAGTTTGACTTAGCTGCTGTTGCCCAAGCTGCAATGCCATATTCCAGTACTGGCCTCACCCGTCCAGTATATAACTTCTTGAGGACTTTCTCATCTGCTCCCCACGTTGTACCAGCAAGCTTTTTCATGATTGCCATTCTTTGCCTTGCTCTTGTTCGATTTTTCTCAACCTGTGTTTTCCATGTCAGGCGACGATCAAAGGTGACTCCGAGATAGTTTGGATTTTCTTCATGGCGCAATATTTTTCCATTCAATACCAGCTTAGGTTGTTGAGTTTTATTTGAGAGGGAGAACACTGTGCATGTTGTTTTCTCCTCACTTATCTTCACTAGCCATGATTTTGACCAGTCCTCTAGTGCTAATAAGGCTTGCTGTATTCTGCTGTTAGCTGTACTAATATATTCTTCAGATGTCCATATGGCTAGGTCATCTGCAAAGGATGATGTGTGTACTCTGGCTGGAAAATTTTCTGTGATGTCGTTTATATATGCTAGGAATAATGTTGGTGAAAGAACTCCTCCTTGAGGGACACCTTGCTCCAACAGCATCATTTTGCTGGTTTGTCCTTGTACTTTTGTCCTGGCAGTTCTGTTCTCAAGGTAGTGGCTGATCCATTTATACATTTTTCCACAAACATGCATGTTTTGCAGTTTTACTTTCAGTCCTTCCTTCCATACTTTATCAAATGCTTTTTCTAAATCTATCCAGACTGCTAGTGTGTGCTTTTTCTCTTGAAAGGCATCCTCTATTTCCTGAGCTATATAGGTTATTTGATCTTCAGTGGATCTGTACTTTCTGAATCCTGCTTGGTGTGGTGTTAAGAGTTTGTTTTCTTCCAGATGCCATGTTAGCCTGCCATTGATAATGCGTTCCATTAATTTTCCTACACAGCTAAGTAGACTGATAGGTCGATAGCCATTTGGTTCTTCCAGGTCTTTTCCTTTCTTTGGGATTGGTATTAGTATAGCTTCTTTCCATGCCTGTGGGACTATTCCCCTCTTCCAGCTGTAATTTAGGACTGCTAGTAGTTTCTTTTTTGCCTTAGTGCCTAGTCCTATTAGCATTTCATTTGTGATTCCATCCTTTCCTGGTGATTTCTTCTTTTTTAGGGTATTCATTGCCTGTTCCATTTCTTCCATTGTTAGATTTGCCATCATATATTCTGCTGCTGTCTCTGTATTTGTATGATGTATCTGTTTATCTTTGATTGCTTTCTTCTGTTCGGTTGTAATATCAATGTGGTTTGCATTTGCATAGTGTTCCATTAGTGCATTTGCAGCCTTTTTTCCTGTAAGCAAGGCATTTCCTTGTTTAATTGTTATTTGTTTGTTGCTAGGTCCTTCATTGTTCATGGCTTTCACTAGTTTCCATAGTTTGTTTCCATCCCTGTCAAAATTCAGGTTTTCTGTTTTTTCCCTCCAACAATCTCTTGTTGTTTGATTTACTGTTCTTTTATATTTTGCTGAGATGGCTTTGAGAGAGATGTTCGCTTCAATTGTTTGTTCTCTCTCTGCTGTCTTCCTGGCATCTTCAACTTTGTCCTCCAAACTTTGTAGTTCTTCAGTCCAGTATGGTTTGTAATTTTTCCTCGCTCCTCTTGGAATGGACTCCGTGGCTGCCTGTATTATCGCTCTGTTTAGACTTTCCACCATTTGCTTTATGTTGCCATATCGTGTATTTATGTTTTCACAATATTTGTCTGTTAATATGGCAAATCTGTCCCAATCTGCTCGTTTGTAATTCCAGCGGGGCAAGGGCTTTTGCTCCTGTGGAACATACTCCATATTCATTACAAGCTTGATTGGTCTGTGGTCACTACCTGCTAATTGGTCCAGCACAAGGCGATCAATTTTGTGGAGGATGTCTCCTGTGCAGAAAGCTAAGTCTGGAGTAGAAGTGGTAAGCCATCTTCTGGAGTAGAAGCTCGGTGTGTCATCCGCTTTGTTGAGTAGATGGAGATTTGAGTCTATTTCCCAGTCCTCCAATTCTTCTCCTCTTTTGTCAGTATCTGGGTATCCCCATCTTTCTGAACGGCTATTAAAGTCTCCGACAATAATGCAGTTTGTGTCAGTTATTTTCATGTTTGAGAGTGTAAGGTCCTTATCTGCTGGGCTATACAGATTGTAGATTCTTATTTTCACGTCCTTTATCATTATATCAACACCTATAATTTCCGTTTGGTTGTCAGAGATCACAGATACTTCGCTGCAAGGTATTGTATTTCGTGTAAGTATTAGAACTCCTCCTTTGTGTCCTTCACGGTCGAAACGTGTGGCCTGATATCCTCTGACTGAGAATTTGTGATTGGCGTTGAGGTGTGTCTCTTGAATGCATGCCACATCTATTCTATCTTTATGAAGACGCTGTGTTAGGGAGTCTTTCTTCTTGTAAACTCCTTCGGCATTCCACTGTAGTATGTTGAGTGTCCGGGGTATTTGGTCAATAGCTCTTAACCTACTCCTCTGTGCCTTGACTCCACAGCACAGGGGAAGGTGACCACCAGTAGTCATGGGTGGACCCCCTCGAGGCAGGGGGCCCGGCACTATCGCCGCCTGATGGGACTTCACGGGATTAGCACCATAACGATTAATTTTGATTTGTGACATCATGAATTAAGTTACGTTGCACTGCTTTGTCAAGCCTGTGGCTCAGTACATCCGATTTCGACAAGCATTTATTCGGGATGCTTTCCCTAGCCTTTGACTGTCCCCAGTCTACCTACAAGGCAGCAGGTTTTACGTTGCACTGCTTTGTCAAGCCTGTGGCTCAGTACATCCGATTTCGACAAGCATTTATTCGGGATGCTTTCCCTAGCCTTTGACTGTCCCCAGTCTACCTACAAGGCAGCAGGTTTTACGTTGCACTGCTTTGTCAAGCCTGTGGCTCAGTACATCCGATTTCGACAAGCATTTATTCGGGATGCTTTCCCTAGCCTTTGACTGTCCCCAGTCTACCTACAAGGCAGCAGGTTTGTGTGTCTCTTCGTCTGGTCCCTCTCCCTTGACCTGTCCGACATGGGTGGCCCTACCAGTAGCTGTGCTACTGTCGGCATAGCTCTTGGGGTCATTGGGACGCACAAGCCCCTCTACCTCGTCACGGTGGACACACAGCAGAGGGGTTCGGGCATTTAACTAGAGTAGAACAAGATCAACCAGCGGCTAGATGGTTCTACGTGAGAACATTGGAATACAAGGCGAGAGGACGACCCAGGAAGAGTTGGTTAGATGGAGTAGAAGAGGCAATGGTAGAAATCAAATATGACGTTAATGTTGTTTGTCCATCAAGAATGATGATGACCATTCATTTAATCCAGTGCGGTTGAAAGTTTGGAACCATGAGGTCTAAGATCATTGGTAAGGCCTATTTTGGCTCGAAATGTTCTTTGACAATGTGAGTAAATAATGCTTGACGTTCCAGGAGTTCGTTTTTTCCCCCCAGCCTTTATTTTCACAGCTCTTGCAGTCCTGGTTGCTTCATAAGTGACTACACCCTTGCGTAATCATGTTCGCCACGAATTTCGGTCTTTGGAAGCAGTCTCCCAAGTGTCGTGATTAATTCCAAAAGCTTTTAGTGAGATCTTCAGTGTCTTTAAAGTGTTTCCTCTGACCGCCTTGGGAGCGTTTACCAGCTCGCCGTAACGTAACAAATTCACTTGAGGAGCTAGTGATCTGGCATGCGAGTCAAGTGACCTGTGACCAGCCCAGCGAATCTGATTCTTCATTACTAGAGTGTGAATACTGGGCGTGGCGCTCTTTTTAAGACTCCAGTGTTTGGGATCTTGTCTTGCCATTTGTCATGACTTTAATGCAAGCAACAAGACAAGCAAAACAGAAAATTACATCTGCCTCCTCTCTGCAACGCTTCACGGCAAAAGCAGTAGGACAAACGAAGAAGAGGATACAATTATATTACACAATTATTTACAAAAAGAATGCTAAAATGTGTACAGTATAATATATATTCCAATTATAATCCAAGAGAGTTTAACATAAAAACGATTAAATTACTTTAAGTATGTCAGCAGTATTCACCAATAAGCCACACACACAAAAAACCAGCAATAATCTTTATCTTATAGTCCGTCCCGTGTGGCGTTGGTGGTCATGTCTGTCCACAGCCTTCTACATCGTCTGCTGCCAATCTTGTCTGATACTAAGGTTGGCTTGTCGAATAGATAAGAGCGATCGCTCTTAAACTTCCGGTGTACTGGTGCCGAGGTAGCGGGTTAAACTCCTTCACCAGCCAGTTGGACTAAAATGTTGCCTTCTCGTCCTTGACCAGGGAAAGTAAATTACAAGTGGGGTTGCCTGATGGCAAGGAACACTGGTAGTAGGGAAAGCTAATCAGTCCGGTAGGCCTATAGATGTAGTATCACGTGTACGGACTAAGCTTGAGTTCAAATCGACCGAGGCATAAAAAGCAAGGCTTATTGACAACATCGCCATAAAGTTTGTCCTTATGGTTTTCTATTTTCTAGATGATGAACTATATTTTTTCGTGGTTAATTCACAAGTGAACACACCTGTTGAAGAATGTCTTCGGCTTGACCCATCCACGACCGTCCTCTTTTTAACCTGCTGCCCTTCACCTTCATAATTTCACTATGCGGTGGATGTTGTGTGTTTGCGTTAACTCTGAGGTAGGCGCGTGCTCCGCAAACTTGTATTCTCTCTTCAATGGTTGGAAAATCAAGAAGGTAGCGCATCGCCCTGCATGCTGTATCTCTTGTACATCCAAGAATAATGCGCATAGCTTCATTCTGTATCCTTTCCATCCTTTGTATCTGCTTACGGCTGAGAGTCAGGATTGCCATCGCGTGCTCAAAAACAAACATGACCAGCCCCTCGTACAGAAGACATAGATGGCGCCGCTCACAGTTTGCTGCCGCCATCACCCGCACCGCAGCCAAATCCCGCTTGGCCTTTGTTATCACCTGGTCTATGTGCTCATTATAAGCAAGGCTTCGATCAAACCGTATCCCCAGGTAATTCATTGCCCACGTTCTTTCCACCGTCTCTGAACACAGCTTTACAGTTGGTGTTGGAGTGTTGACAATATGATTATTCAACGAGAACCAAGTCACTGTTGCCTTTGTTGGGTTTACCATTGCCCCAGCTTCATCACACCAAGTACTCATGCGATTGAGTTCGGTTTGTAGTTCCACAGCAACCTGATCTCTATCCTTACCCTGACGATACACTAAAACATCATCGGCATATGACAATGCCCTACCAGGTCCAGTAATCTGCTCACTGGTGATTCTCACTGTGTAGGCGTTGAACAGTACCGGAGATAATGGTGATCCCTGTGGTAGGCCAGGATATATTGTTGTTGGTTCCGAAGTCCAACTGCCACATCTAAAAACTACTTTCCGTTGGAAGAGGGTTGCAGCGATCCAACTAAGGAGGAATGAACTTGTTTTGAGTTCAAGAAGCTGAAGCATTAAAAAATCCAATGGTACTCTGTTGTACGCGTCCTCAAGATCAATCGCTGCGGCAAAGGTTTTAATGCCTGAGTGGAAACCTTCATAGACATCATGGGAAAAAACTGCTGCATTCGTCCAGGTTTCTCTTTTTGGACGGTACCCACCCAGGGTAGGTGGGAAAACACTTTGCCTCTCTAGCTGGCTTGATATTTTCCTGGCAATTACCTTCTCCAGCAGCTTGCCTATTGTATTCTGCATGGTTATAATTCGATATTCCTGAATTTTTTTGTGGTCTTTGTCAGGCTTCGGCAAGGGAATCAGATAGCTGTGTAACCATTCCGCCTTGATGCTAGCACTCTCTATACTGTTGTTGTACATGTCTGCTAGTTTCTCTAGCTCATTGTCGGTACACCCATTGATGTCGTCGTATCTTATGCCATCAGGCCCTAGAGCGCTGTTTTTTTTTAATCGTCGAAGCACAGCCTTGATTTCCTTCACTGTTACCGTGTCTTCATCCGAAGTGTTCTGGTCCTTGCACCTGTCTGAGGTGACCTCCTTGGCAAGATTTCTGCCTCCAATGTCTGTCTGGTTGCTCTGCTCTAGATAGCGTTCAAAGGGGGCTTTGCCCTTGTTCTCGTCAGTCCTCTGCCAGATGAGGTCAGCACCTTGGAAGTCAGAAATGCTCTTATTCTTGATTACCCCACTCATGCTTTTATGTAGTCGCCAGAACAATTTCAGTGACTTGTCTGTGCTTACTCTTTGACACACCTCTGCCCATTTTTCACTTTTAACCACCTTGACCAATTATTTTTAAATAGCTTACTTTTGTGTGCATCTCTCTTTCTAAGTGCATGCAGGGACAAGGATGTCCAGCTCTGTTCTTCTTGGCATTTTGCCATCTCCTTACAGCACTACGCTTATCCACCCAAGCCTTCTCCACCTCGAGATTCCACCAAAGTGGCTGCTCCCAGCTTTTTTCCCTGCCCTGAAGCTTTCTGTGCTTGTCACGCCTTATTTTACTCACCACATCTTGCCTTGTACTGTCATACTGACCGTTAGCTTGTGCTGCCTGGTTCTGCCTTTCTCCACCAATATGCTGCAAGGGTGGTGGTCGCTGCCGTGGTGTCCTAGGACACCTCACCTACACAATGTAGTGAGTGAAGGAGAAACGAAGGAGGAAGAAGGAGGTGGCCAAACAAGAACATTACACAGGAAGCCAAAGAAGATTGATAAACCAACAAAGAACTGGTGTCGTTGGCCGCTACACGCTGTGGGATTTGCTGAGGAGGGGATCCGAGCACTTATGGACTGAATGGTTCGATGTGCAATGAGGATGATCTGTCGACTAACTAACTAACTAACTAATTAACTAACTAACTAACTAACTAACTAACTAACTAACTAACTAACTAACTAACTAACTAGTGGTTAATTCACAAAAGATGATGACTGACATAAGAAAGAATCTACATTTTGGGCATTTAATAATTCAGGATTAGTTGGATTACAACAGGAAAGTTTGACAGGAAGATAGGCAGGCGTGGACCACGAGAAAAGACGATGAACAGTTTGACATCATGGTATGGAAGAACATCTGTAGCAATAATGACTTGCAGTACAAAGACAAAAGACATCTCCCATTTTTGTGTATGAAATCAGAGCATCCAGGTCACCAGAACGATTATGCATATTAATCATAATACTAATTCAACAGAACAGAACAAGTTACAGTCTTCAGACTCCGGACAGGCCACAAAAGGCTGACATGCCACATGTTTCATAAACTTAAGAGAGGATATACTTATGAATGTAATTGTGTTATTTGTAAAACCACAGCCTATTAAAGAGTGCACAACATATGTTGGCCTACATCCGCTCCATTTGAAGACGCTCCAAGTGGAGATGTCAACAAGCTCAAGCTGACTGCAGCTTTCTTTGTATTTATTCACACTGACGTTTGATGGTGTAGAAGAAGAAGAAGAAGAAGAAGAAGAAGAAGAAGAAGAAGAAGAAGAAGAAGAAGAAGAAGAAGAAGAACAATGAAAATACAGATGATCCACATTCGAACAATCGTTCAGAAGGCAATGGCAAACTACTGAACTGAACGTAAACTTGCCCAGGAATCACGAAGAGCCAAAATGCTGGGGTTGACTGCTTCGCCCTGTAAAGGGTATTCAATTAAAGTATTATTAATTTATTTTATTCACTTCATATGCTATATAACTCAGCAACATGCACCTGGCCAGATGCAGCGAAAGTTGCCAGTCAATAAATCATGCAGCATAATGTTTGTTAATTCTGCTTTTAAAATCCATCCATCCATCATGTGCCATGCCGATAAGCGTTGGCGGTCATGTTCTGCCATCTCAGTCGATCACCAGAGTCGTGGATCAGCTACGTGTTCTTGTCTCAACCATGCCACGCGTCCAAGTCATCCAGGTATTTACTTCTCGGTCTTCCCCTTGGTCTCTTCCCTTCGATCTTGCCAGTCGTCACTAAGTTCTCCAGGTCATGTTTTCTCATAACATGCCCAAAAAATGTTGACTGCCTACGTTTAATGACTCTAATCAGTTTACGATCTTCATTTGTTTCTTGAAGGACTTGCTCATTGGTTTTTTCTGTCTGTCAATGATATTCTGTGCATTTTCCTCAGAAACCACATTTCCACAGCCATCAGGTGTTTTTCAGCTTGACTGCTTATTGACTGCTTTTAAAATACAAGGTAGATATTTTATTCCGTAATGTGTAGATATATTTTGTATATTTCACGGGAAGCTACTCTGTTGCATTGAAAAGCGTATTTAGTTACCGAGTAAATGAACATCATGGAAGGTGGCATCAGCTGTACAAGAACACAATCACGAGTGACAACATGGACCTTGCAGCTACAAAGCCTTCGTCAGCATACACAAACATAAAGACCCCGATACAACTACATTAAAAACTACAAAAAGTTGCTTAACTGTGCTCCGGATACGTCTGAAATTATTCAGACTCAGAATAGACCCCCCGTTTCAAACGACGTTCGTTTGAAACGTCCTTTTTTAAATTTAGTACTGACTGACTGCTTTATTGTTGAACCCGCTACCTTGGCATCGGCACACCGGATAATTAAGAGCGAACACTCTTATTTATATATTGGGTCATGCTAACCTCCTTAACAGTGTTGTGTGTCTTGTATAAACACTGTTGTATATTTGTTCACCCATATCAGTAGGCCATACAGTTTGAGTTTATGTTCCAGTGTTGTTTCTCCAGGCCAGAATTGAGAAGGTTTGCCTAGTACTTACAATGGCAGGTTCGGGTGAAGTCAGAGCAGTGATTGAGTTGTTTTGTAAGATACTGGAAGAGAATCAAATTTCCTGTGCTGTTCGGGCAGAGGTTCTTCGACAAGCAAAGTTCAACAAACAATCAGCTGTAAGTATTTTAAAGTAGACAGTTAAAGGTGTAAATTTTATAAAAGTCAAACTTCTTCTTCTTTTTCTCTTCCCTTCATTTACCCCAGTGAAGAGTTTAATGGAGGCGATGTAATGATCTTTTATGAGCTCTTTCTTATGCTCTTTGTAAGTAGGTATTCATTTCTCTAAGGTTGTTCTTGATACCATCACTCCATCTTTAACATGGTCTTCCTCTTGTTCTGTATCTGTTATATTTCTTCAATGTGACTCTTTGTGGCAGATGGTACCAGGGCATTCTTGTGACGTGTCCAAACTATTTAACCTGTTTTTTTTTTTAATGAAGTGCATGACTAGTTTCAGACGTAGTTCTAATTTCCTCATTCCTAATTCTTTCTCTTGCAGTTACTCACACAGCTGTTCAAACACATCTTATCTCGTCTAACTTACATATATGTACCAGGGCACTCATGTTAGAAAGGCGGCACCTGAGCCGATCGGTTGGCAAACAGCAGTGATTTAGATGAGAAGAGCTACGGATGAGCCAGACATCATCAATACCATAAGACAGGGGTGGCCAACACGAGGCCCGCGGGCTGCATGCGGCCTCTGGGAGTCACGTTGAGGCCCATGGAGTGGGAAGCGACGATGTGGTCAAAGCTGTAGGACGCTTGCTTGTTTACTTTAATTAACAAACAAAAAATTAGGTGCGTGGCTCGGCAGGAAATATTATTTCTGAAATTTGGCCCGCCTGCTGAAAGGGTTGGCCACCCCTGCCATAAGAGATCCTGGATGAACAGAGGACTTTACGAACACTTGGAAATCTGCTTCTTTGTTCAGAGTGAGGGAGATGGGAGAGAAGTTGGGAGCTGCAAGACCTAAACACTTTGTCAAGAGCACCAGACATTTGATTAATCAACACAGAACTGGTGCAATCAGTCGTTATACATTAGCAGAGATGTTCAGGAGGAGATCAGAGTATATATGGACCTGTCTGGAGTATGATGATGATGATTCTCACTATTGATCAGTTATAAATTAAATATGATTATTTGAACACTTTCAGGCACATGCTGGAATAGAAGGCTTTCATAAAGGAAGTTATGCTGCACTGTTTTATAATCATTTTCAGATGTCATGCCGCTGCAGTATGCACCTGATGAGGTACAGCAAAATATGCCAGGCAATAAATCATGCAACATATTGTTTGTGACTTCTGTGTTTAATTTCACTAAGTAAATACATTATTTTGAATAACTCCAGTTCTTCATATATTTTGCTGTCTTTCAAAATGTATTTAAGGAAGTGGGGAGAAGAATGTAATAACATGTATCATCTTCAAATTCCATATTTATTGTCTTTTAACAGACTGAACCCCTTTGGAAGCTGCTGCTCAATGTTGTTTGTTTCTGCAGCCGTCATTTCTCACGTAATAAATTCCAGCCGTTGATGATTCCATCCTTGAAAGGTTTGAATTGAAATCATAAGTTCTTGACTTTGAGAGTTTGATTATTTGAATTATGTCAGAGTGTAACATTTCTCCATTGGAGAAAATACCATCATTATACATTTGTTATAGTCCATGCTGTGTGATGTAGTTGATCATGTCTGTCAACAGCCTTCTGTCTCCTGTACTGTCAATCATTTCCATACATCAGTTCTTCCATGCCATGCTCTCCTTACCATTGCCTCCCTCTGATTCTCTTCCCATTTAGTTTTCTATTTGTCACAAAATACTCCAGCTTTCCTCTTCTCATGGCATGTGGTGTGCCCACAGAATGTGAAATGTCTTCTTCTGATGCGAGTAACTAGTTCTCTTTGTGAGTTAACGTCTGTCAAGATATCTTCTTTAGGTTTTTTATCTGTCCATGATATTTTCATCATTCTTCTGTAAAACCACAGCACTGCAGCTTTCACATAATCCCCACTAGTCTACTGATTCACTTCTGTACATCAGGATTGAATTAAGGGAGTCTTCGTGGCTAAGTGGTCAAGCCGTTTGACTCGGGCTCCGAAGGTTGTAGGTTCGATTCCGGGCCACGTCCTTCGGTTCACAACTTAAATTTTTCGAAGACTCCTTGGGTCGTCGCTAGAGCTACAGAGCTCATGCTTTGTGCGACGCTTTCCGCGCTGTGGAAAGAGACCGAGCCATATGGGATAAAACCTGGCGCAATGAAGTCAACCCTGTCGACTTTTAAGCGACTTTAAGTGACTAGGATTGATTTAAACGTAGCAACAAACGTAGAACATTCAACTCCAGTGTTAAATCAATACTACAATATGGATCAGAAACATGCAGAACAAATAAATCAATTACATATACACTATATCACTCATCATGACCCATTATTATTTTATAATTGACTTATCCATTTATTCTTTGTCTTTTAAATGGTTATCTAAAATCTATAACATGTTTCCTTATCTTCTAATTGTTTAATAAAAACAAAACCAAAAAAAAAAAAACATTTTAGTTTTTGTTATCTCCTGACTTACTTATTTGTTTCTCAATATCTAATTACTTATCCAACACCTATTAACCATAATCTTCTAAATTAGTTATCCATAACATATAATCTGTGTTTCATTATCTTCTTCTGTACATTTGGTTGTCTGGAGCCTAAAATAACTTTCTGTAATTCATTAAAAAAATGTACCAGATTCATTGCAGGACATGTTCAACCCCTGACTGATATTCTAGGCAATTACATTCAGTAGTTTACCATTGCTTTCTGAACAAAAAGTTAGTGTCTAAGTCCAACTTAATGCCGGTCTAGGGTTTGAACCTTCTACTTCACCATCAGCACACCGGAAGTTTAAGAGTGAGTACTCTTATTCTTTTGGCCACATTTGCATCATTCTATGCTCTACAGCCCATCATATGTTCAACAATGCCTATATTCTACAACAAATAATATTGAAAAATGTCTATACCCTACACTCATCATATGTTGAACAATGTTTATGCCCTACAACCCATCGCATGTCGAACAATGTCTATGCCCTACAACCCATCATATGTTGAACAATGTTTATGCCCTACAACCCATCGCATGTCGAACAATGTCTATGCCCTACAACCCATCGCATGTTGAACAATGTCTATACCCTACAACCCATCGCATGTTGAACAATGTCTATACCCTACAACCCATCGCATGTTGAACAATGTCTATGCCCTACAACCCATCGCATGTTGAACAATGTCTATGCCCTACAACCAATCATATCTTGAACAATGTCTATGCTCTACAACAAATCATATGTTGTTGAACAATTTCTATGCCTTACAACCAATCACATGTTGAACAATGTCTATGCCCTACAACCAATCATATCTTGAACAATGTCTATGCCCTACAACCAATCACATGTTGAACAATGTCTATGCCCTACAACCAATCACATGTTGAACAATGTCTATGCCCTACAACCAATCACATGTTGAACAATGTCTATGCCCTACAACCAATCATATCTTGAACAATGTCTATGCCCTACAACCAATCATATCTTCAACAATGTCTATGCTCTACAACAAATCATATGTTGTTGAACAATTTCTATGCCTTACAACCAATCACATGTTGAACGATGCCTAGCACTACATTTTGTTTTAGAATTCATTCTATACCAAGGAAACTATAGATATCACATCTTTGCTATTAATGGTAGCAATGCAATGAACACCCTTTTTTGGACCAGTGGACACGATAAGAAAAAGAACACGAAGAAGAGGAGGAGAAAGACGAAGAGAATGAGAATAAGACAAATGCAAAGAAGAGGAAATAGACAAAGTTAAATACAAAGAAGGGTGGGATGGGGGGGGGGGGGGGGGGAGCAGAATTAGAGGAGATGAAGACAAAGAAGTAGAGGAAGACAAGCTAGAAGAAAAATAATCCCAAGAAATTGCTTGAAACATAATGATCTAATGTGTTAATTTTTGTTTTCTTTTCTTCACCAGAGGAGGAGATAATCTTTGTGAAGTCTCAGCTTCAGAAATGGGGATACTTAAACCGATCCTTTGCTAGACTGCCACACGACTTTTCCAGTGGGAGTCGAGAGCTTCTGCTAGCCTTGGGCTGGGTAATTCATACCCAGCTAGTTTTTGACAAAATCATGTCAGCTCGGCCTAGCCCATTACATCAGGATTTGATGCAATTTTTGCATCAAAAAGTAAGAATTCAGTATTGTCAATTGTTTGTTTTTAATTACATAATTTTACATTGTGTTTCCACTCCATTCCTTCTCTTTAGCAAAGGGATTATGGATGCAATTCGTAATCCCGCTTAATGCATTCAAAATACAACTGTGGGCAATTGGTAACAGACCGTCTCATGTTGGTTTTCATATACTGGTATGAGTGCCAGTCATTCAGAAAGCAATGGCAAACTACTGAACATAAACTTGCCAAGACCAAAAACAGCACAAAAATGTTGGGGTTGACTGCAACATCCTGTAAAGGCCTAAATTTCCCACTAAGTTTTTGTTTTAAAATCTTGCTTGACAGTTGTCAGTATTTCTTATATTTCATGAGAATAATATACTGACTCCGGGAAGGTTAACCCGGTCAACAAATGCCCGCAGAAGTCAGATGTGTCGGCCTAACGGCGCAAGAATGCAGCTCTGCTGTAAACAGGCACAACGCAATCACATCCGAAAAAAAACTCTGGATGAACGAAGAAGAAGAAGAATATACTGACTAATTTGATAAAATATATGTAGATTGCTGCCAGGAAATAATATAACAGAGTGCCAGTTTGGCATTGATAAATATCTTAAGAGAGCTGGTATATAGAAATGAGCCATGAGGGTGATTATGGGATGTACAAGGGACACACCAATAGTGTATATGTGATACATCCTGGTGTTGCCACGCCATTGCAGACAGACTCAAGGTGTTGCAGACAGACTCAAGGTGTTGCAGGCAAGGTCATACCTCAAGGGAAAGTCAGCATGGCTGAATGGATAAGAATGTGTGCTCTTAAACATCCGGTGTGCTGATGTCGAGGTGAGGGGTTTAACCCCTATACCAGAGAGTTGGACTAAAATTTTGACCTGTTTACTTGGGGACGTAAATTACAAGTACCTCTGAAGTCAGAGTGGGTGCACCTGATGGCGAGGGACACTGTTATAAGGGGAATCCACATGCAAAATTCAGTCCAGCTACTACTAGAAGTTGTGTGTATGGACTATGCTTGAGTTTAAAGTGAGCGAGCGCCAACAAAAAAATTTACTTTCTGTATCGTTTACAATGTGGGTTCCAGACAAAAGAGTATCTTAGTATACTATCCGGAGCCAACATTGTGTTTGGTTTATTATTTCAGGAATCAACATCCAGTGCAGCAAGCTATCCATGTTCACAGCCTGAGGCAGCTGTCCATTCTCCCAAAGAAAACATCCAGAGGCAGCTAATGCTGTGTGGTAAACTGAGGCTGTCCTTGAGAAGGTTATATATGGTTCATCAAAATCTAACAGGACTGAAATTGACAGTAAGTAAAATACCGTTTGAATTTTCCGTCAGCATAAGTATTTTGTCTACCATGACACCTCTAGTTGGTCATACATTGAAGTACACTTGTTCCTGCAGTAAAGCACAGTGGTCATTTGAAGGTGACAGGTTTGAATCTCAGTCGGTAGCTTTCAAGTTTTATGTTGTCTAGTGTGTCCTCTAGTCTCTACTTCTCTCTTCTACTTCTATGAGTGTCAAACAATACATGTGCATTTATTTATGAATTGTCTTAGTGGCCTCAAAGGTTTCCCCAATTGATATTTCTGTGTAATACCCTGAGGTAAAGGAGTTACGAATACAATTCATAATCCCGCATAGCACGCTTGAAACACAGCCAAGGCCGATTTGGAAGTAGACTGCCTTGCATTGATTTCCATACAATGGTATGAATGCTAGTTGTTCAGGAAGCAATGGCAAACTACTGAATTTAAACTTGCGTAGGAATCACAAACAGCCAAAAAATACTGGAAATAATACTTGTTCATTTGATCATGTGCCATGTTTGGTCCAGACCCACCTATTGTTTGCCACATGTTTCAGTGATTGACAGAGAATAACGAACATTTCCTAGACCCATGTCACCAATACACAATTTCATAATAGTCATGCTTATTCAGAGTGGCCAGTAAAGTTTTTCTCTCCCGTTACCAGATATTTAAGAGTACAGATGGAGTTAGCCTGCGGACAGATGACACTCACCTTTCACCTCTGGAGGTTTATTTGTTGAGGTACCCAGACAGTCTGAAGAAGGTGAGTGAATGTTTTTCTCCATTTCTTTTTCAGGATTTAAGGCTCGCTGCTGCTGTTGATTGTTGAAGAAGGGAAAAACATGCACCAGAGATTATTTCTATGATGCAGAATGTACAGGTGAATACTGGGTTAAAAAGTTGGTTGCATATCCTTTACAGGACGTCACAGTCGAGCCCAACATTTTTTGGCTGTTAGTGATTTCTTGGCAAGTTTATGTTCAGTAATTTGCCATTGCTTTCTGAATGACCGGCACCCTTACCTTTGTATGGAAACCAACCCAAGGTGGTCTGTTTCGAAATCATCCGCAGCTGTGTTTCAAATGCAGTGTGTGGGATTGTAAATTTTATTTGTCACCCCTTTGCCACAACACCGGGTGGAGAGCTGCCTTAATGATAAAAATGATGTGAAGACTCTCTGGAATTGAGCGGAGAGTGCAGCTGAACAGATGGAGTATCCATATCTGGAAAGACTGGCTTACAGATTCGCTGGGATTGTTTGATTGTGGAGACTATGTACTTCAGTATTTGCTTAGTATTTCAGCTGAAGTATGATTTGTTTATCCACTTCATATGATATATAACTCTGCAGTATGCACCTGATGGGATGCAGTGACATATACCAGACAAGAAATGATGCAATATTTTGTTTGTCTTCATTGTTTAAATATAGGTATCCCTTTATACGCAACATGGCGGACATAACTTTGAGCTGTGCCTGCAACTGAAATCGTCAAACGACAAAATATTCCTCTTTTTTAATTTTAGGGATTTATGTTTTTTCAGATATTCTCTTAGAAATGTAGTTTTTTAATTGTTACTGTTAACTGTTTTTTTGTTGTTCTTACAGATGTTGGATGAGCTGGAGAGAGATAATGCAAGAATGAAGAACCTACTCGACTGGAAGGATAAAGAACATATATTTTGGGACTGGATGGTTAGCATTTCTACCCTCTCTTCTTCTTTTTATAGTTCTCTTCTATAGCGTTGGTTGTCGTGTCTGTTCACAACCTTCTGTTTCACGTACTGCCAATAATTTCTAATACAGATGTTCCCTCGGGCCTTGATGTCAGACTTACCTTTCATCAGAAGACACATAATTATTGAAACATACATTCCAGAGAATACTTAAAACAAAGCAGCATTCTACAAAATCAAGATCATCTGTAATAAGTCATTGTCTATGGAATTTAGAAATAAATTCTTATTTAATACCCATATTATTGTATGTGTGTGAATCATAGACACTGACCAGAGAGATATAAAAGACTCAACAGGCCACTCAGACATGGTTTGAGAGTAGAATGTTGAGACTACCATGGAAAAGTCATTATCATCATGTGCCTGCCTGCTGGCATAGGTGCATCTCCACAGCTCTCAGTTCCTGGTGTTATGGAACATTTCTGTTGATGAAATTCCTCCATGCCACAGTCTCAGTCAATCCAGCATCATTTCTATCAATGCTGCCTTTTCTGCTACTGATCTTTCCAGTCAGCATGGTGTTTTTCTATGCCTTTGTTCTCATCACATGACAAAAGAGCACTGTTTGTTACCTGCTTGTACTTATATATAATGTTTTACTTTCATTAGCCTTTTTCAGGCACTTACTAGTTACTCTGGCAGTCTAAAGTATTTGCAACATTCGTCTCAGAAACTGCCAAGTAGTAGCGCAACAAAGTTGACGTAAATAAATAGTCGCGCAAAAGTCGCGAACCAAAGATTAACAAAATCCAAGACCTTGACGTGGAAAACATATATGTCAGAATATGTTGTTAAGAACAACAAACACATTCAGATCATAGAGCTCCACCAGAGAGGCAGCACGTCGAAATTGGCTGGAACTTTGAAGCATATTTACTGACAGGATATTAACTGTACTTATGGCTAACATTATAAAGGAGAATCAGAATAGCATGGCATCTTACATATTACATACATATTATATATACATCTTACATATTAAGGTAAAGATTTTGGACAGATGCGGAATGCAAGAAACCAGACTTAGAATGTTACACCAGAAGGACACTTTGGCAACCTTGTAAAGGACAGAAGGAATGCGATACGAACTTGATAGTTGTCAGTGACTGGCATAGTCAATAAGTGATTATTCGTACTTAATATTATGAAGACCGTCCTGTCTGAAAATCCCAGACATGGTTGAAATATATTCTAAAATTTTGAATTACATGTATGATGATGCAGCAAGACAATGTCGCCAAATAAACTTGGCCTCATCAACTAGATCGCCAGCCTTCAAGCCAGTCCTTTCATTGATGTTCCATTGATGCTTCTTTGCTGGATTGTTTCTGCAAATTACTAGACGTTTTGTTCGAGCTTACTTATTGAAATTTTGCCAGATACATCACAGCAGAAACCATATCTCAGTTTTCACTCCCCAGCCCTGTAGTAGTATCTATCATTGGGCTAACTCTTACCTTCTTATAAAGTTATTTTATCTCACAACCCTGTAGTATCTATCATTGGGCTAACTTCTTGACTCGGGCTCCGAAGGTTGTGGGTTCAATTCTGGGCCACGTCCTGCGGTTCGCGAATGAAATTTTTCAAAGACTCCTGTGGGTAATTGCTAGAGCTACGAAGTTCATGCTTTGTGCAACGTTTTCTGCACTGCGGAAGAGATTGAGCCATGTGGGATAAAACCCAGTGCAATGAAGTCGTCCCTGTCGACTTTTAAGCGACTTTAACTCTTACCTTCTTATAAAGTTATTTTATCCCCCAACCCTGCAGTAGTATTTATCGTTGGGCTAACTCTTACCTTCTTATAAAGTTATTTTATCCCCCATCCCTGCAGTAGTATCTATCATTGGGCTAACTCTTACTTTCTTATAAAGTTATTTATTTTTATCCCCCAACCCTGTAATATTATCAATCATTGGGCTAGCTTTTACTTTCTTATAAAGTTATAGTAGTATCTATCACTGGGCTTGTCATTACCTTCTTACTTTATGACAGTTCTGCAAATGCTAAGGATATTAGCAAAATAGCAATAATTTCACCCACAATTCTGCTACTGGTAGCAAAATGTTGATAGTTTTTGTATCTCTTGACACGTTCAATTTTCTCAGCCTCACATTTCTGTCAGGAGCTGAGCTAGATGCTGCTGATCTAATGGTCATGGGTTCAGATCTCAACGAGGTGAATTTTAAAAATTGGCCTGGGCTCCAAGATGGACCCAACCTAAAATGAGTGCCAGAAAATTTCCTGGGAAGTAGAAGCAGCCGTTGTTATATATATTGACCACATCACCCACTGAGTGCCGACCGGTCACGTAAAATGTAGGTCGAGCACCATAAGTCCATTATATCTTAGGGTGTGGAAAGAGTCCTTTAGTTACTGAGACATTTCTGTCACTCTTACCCACAGAACAGTGTCCTAACTCTTCACAACCAAGAGAAGGTCTGTCCAGCTCCCGCTGACCTACCTGCTGTAGAGGAAGTGTTCTTGCCACTACCGCCTGCTATAGGAAAAGAGATTACTGCAGCCCGGGCAAAACTCAGGGACTTTATCCTCCAGCATGAGGCAGATATTGAGAAGATGGAGAAGCTTGTATTGAGAAAGGTATGTCATCACCTGTTTTGTCCAGTTTCTGATGACCTACCTGCTGTAGAGAAAGCGTTCTTGTCTCTACCTCTTGTTTTCTTATTTTTAGTTGCTTATCCTTTACAGGATGTTGCAGTCAACCCCAGCATTTTTTTTATTGTTTGTGCTTTTTTTTTTACAATTGTTCCTCGCCATCATGTGAACCCACTCCAACTTCTGAGGTACTTGTAATTTATGTCCCCAGGTCAAGAATGAGTAGTCAACATTTTAGTCCAGCTGACTCGTGTAAGCGTTGAACCCACTACTTCGGCATTAGCACATCAGATTTCCAGGAACGAGCACTCTTATCTATTCGGCCATGCTGTTGACTTAAGGCGATAATTTGAATACATTTCAAATACTTTTAATCTTCTCAATTGCAGCTTTTGCTTGTCCTATTCTGCTCTTAATCTCTGTCAAACATCTTCCATCTGATGTTGTGATTGCCTCTAGATATTTGAATTTATTGACTTGATTAAGGTGGTGAATTGAATTCAGTTAAGATTTCAAATTACTGTTATACACTGGAGCACAGAGTTGAGGATGAGCACCCAAACTCTGGCAGCAAAACTCCTGGCCTTTACGTGGCAGAACTGTTTTAACTAACAGGGGAAGAAGCGATGGCGAGTCTCTGGTGCCATAAAACCAGACTGCTCTAGATATGCCGGTACGTACATACATGCACAGACACATGTGTACATACATACATATCTAAACTCCTGTAGGCTCACAGTCTACCCTAGCATAAGAAAGATGCTACAGACAGAGGCAACCACCCAGGAGGGACTCCACAGCAATCAGGATGCCACACAAACATGCTATTAAATTGAGCAAAAGAAGAATACTATTAATGAATCACCTTTAACCTAAGACATATCCTGATTTCAGAAAGTGTCAGATGTGGAAGTCCTGGCTGTCAAGCACCAAGTAGACAATGAAATCTCACAGCTGATCCAGAAACTACACGACTGTGGCCAAGGCTGGAGCTGGGGTTCTGATGGAGATGTGTCACAGGGTTCTAATGACAGACTTACCCTACAAGACTGCCCTAGCGAGACATCCTTTCATCTGCCGAAACAGTCGAAGTCCAGATGTGTGATTCCGTCTGCTCAAGCGATGAAGGCTGCTAAACAGGCCAGAATTCTTGAAGGTGTAAGTGTCTCTAGATTAGTATGTGTATGTGTGTGTGTATATGTGGGGGTGTGTGTATGTGTTTATATAGATGTGTGTATATTTGTGTGTGCATATATGTGTGTGTATGCATGTGTACTTACTGCCATGATTTAGTCAGATGTGACTGAGCTACCATATGACAGTAGATGGTACTACCTGCTTTCTGTTAGCTTGTGGATGTTGGGTGACTCTCACCAAACCCAACATCCCATATTGTTCCAACGGCTTTGGGCAGAGGAGTGCAACTAGAGAGGTACAAGCCTTATCATAATGCAGTGATATGCAACTTAATGACTGAATGTCATGGTAATACACACCAGGCCCTAAGTCTCGGTCGGCAACTGGTCTAGGATCGAAGCTCCGACAGGCGGACAGATACAGCAATGCTTTGCTGATTCGGCAGCTTCTGCAGCTTGTCTTATTCCAGATTATTGGTGTTGCCTTTCCTCTGGAGTAAACTAGGCAGGCTGAGAGAGGGATCATGTTGCAGGGGCACTACAATTCAACCCAGGCTTTGTGCTATGGAGAATTATAACTCCATCCCTGGTCCTCGCCATGGGTTGTAGTTACTATGCATTTATTTAAGCACAAGCAAACTATCGTCTGTCATGTTGGAAGGTACCAGTACAGTATGCATGTGCACTTGCATGTGTGTGTGTTTATGTGTGTGTGCATGAATGCATGTGGTAGATGATGATGACGATAACGATGGCGATGATGATGATGTAAGATGAACCTTAGAAAAACATGGCTGTGTGTGTGCATATATATTTACATTGGCATCTTGACAGACGATAGTTTGTGCTTTAAAAAGGCATAATAACTTTTACCTATGGCGGTAGCGAATGTGACTGATAAGGCCAATTCGTGCTGTAAATGTCCGTTCACAGTGGGTGCATGTGAACACGTGGTCATTTCCACTATCATGCACCATCTTACGTCTCACACGCTCGGTGTGTGACTTATCTGTAATAATTGTCGCTTTTGTCTTTATTCCATTTCTGATATTTGCCCTCCATTCAACACGTCCAGCGGCGACTTGCTCCCACTGTGCATTATCAATGCCTGTATCAATCATGTCCCGCTTACACACATCTTTGTATCGTAGTAGAGGCTGACCCTGAGATCTCCTACCCGTCTGTAATTCACCAAAAAAGATGTCCTTTGGTATTCTACCATAATCCATCCTCCTAAGATGGATATATATATATACATTTATGAAGTTCCTAATACTTCACACACAATGATGGTGGCAACCTCGGGGCTCAGCTTTCCCAATGAGGACTTTATTTTGAGGGAACATTTCAGAGAAAAATGATACCATTCTCTTGCTAATCTCTGAATATTGATTATATGCCAAGCATTTTAAGACCAGGATGACCAATAGGAGGTTGTACACGCATACAAGTATGACTAAAATCACAGAATTATACCAACGATTGTGTACTAAGTGATTCAATGAGCTTGGTCCAAAAGGTCGAGGCGGGTTCTGTACATAGACAGTGGATTGAATCGCTGTGGAGGTCTGTTTTCCATAGAATCACCTTAATTTTCACTCCAGGATATGTGGAAGTTGTAGGAAACGAGCTGATAAACTTGCTAGCTCTGCATCCCCTGCAGATGGCCAGCCTATGGATTGTAGCAACCTTAGAGAGATGTCGAAAGCAGAGAATTAGGATGTCAGTGACTCCACATCATTGTCCAGAATGAGAGACTCGGAAGTAAGAATTGGCATGACCAGACATGAGAGGTAAAACAGGAGAATGAGGGACCTCGTCAACCAACACCGAACTAGCACTATTAGCAGCTGGACGCTGATGCATATATTGGGGAGAAGATCTGAGCACCTATGGACTTGTGCGGAGTGCAAAGATGATACCCCAACAGATAACAGATAACACTTGAGTCTGTTCATATGTGGGTGTAATTGTTTGGTAAATTTGTGTAAGTATGTCCAATATGCCGACACTTTTGCAGAGGGGTTATGGGCGCAATTCTCAGTCCAGTATACCATGATGGAAACACAGCTGCGGGCAATTTGGAAGCTGACCACCTTATGCTAGTTTCATACAAGTGTGAGTGCTGCTTGTTCAGACAGCAATGCCATACTTCTAAATATAAACTTGCCAAGAAATCACAGCCAAAACATGCTGGGATTGACTGCGACGTCCTGTAAAGGATATGAAAATTACTAACTTTTGTCCAATATGCATCCACCAATAAGTTGTTACTCTTCAGGTGAAGTCTGTAGACTAAAGACAATAGGCATCAATCAACAATCTGTTTGTTTCCCTTCAGGTGAAGTCTGAAATCTGTTTGTTTCCCTTCAGGTGAAGTCTGAAATCTGTTTGTTTCCCTTCAGGTGAAGTCTTTAAACTAAAGACAATGGGAAAAAAAATGTGTTGCATATCCCTTATGGGATGTTGCAGTCAACACCAGTATTTTTCAGCTGCTGTTGATGTACTTGGCAAGTCTTACGTTTTGTAGTTTGCCATTGCTTTCTGAACGACTGGCTCCCATACCAGCACATTATAACACAACGCGACACGGTCTGCTGCACAAATCGGACGCAGTTGAGTTTCGAACGCCTGGTGCCCGGCTCACGAACCGCATTCGCAAGCCTTTGGCCACGGAGACCGGCCAATAGGCATCAATCAAAAATCTGTTTGTTTCCCTTCAGATGAAGTCTGAAATCTGTTTCCCTTCAGGTGAAGTCTGAAATCTGTTTGCTTCACTTCAGGTGAAGTCTGAAATCTGTTTGTTTCCCTTCAGGGTAAGTCTGAAATCTGTCTGTTTCTCTTCAGGTGAAGTCTGAAATCTGTTTGTTTCCCTTCAGGTGAAGTCTGAAATCTGTTTGCTTCACTTCAGGTGAAGTCTGAAATCTGTTTGTTTCCCTTCAGGGTAAGTCTGAAATCTGTCTGTTTCTCTTCAGGTGAAGTCTTAAATTTGTTTGTTTCCCTTCAGGTAAAGTCTGAAATCTGTTTATTTCCCTTCAGGGGAAGTCTGAAATCTGTTTGCTTCCCTTCAGGTGAAGTCTGAAATCTGTTTGCTTCCCTTCAGGTGAAGTCTGAAATCTGTTTGTTTCCCTTCAGGTGAAGTCTGAAATCTGTTTGTTTCCCTTCAGGTGAAGTCTGAAATCTGTTTGTTTCTCTTCAGGTGAAATATAATATCTATTTTCCTTCAGATGATATAACCAGGGAGCAATATGATGCCCTAAATATCGGTGGTCATAAAATACCAGAGATTCGATATGCTGATGATACAGTATTACTATCCACATCACAGAATGGTATAGAAAACTTAATAATCTCAACCCAAAGAAATAGTGAAAATCACAACTTATATCTTAACATAGCAAAAACAAAGATAATGCATACAGATAAAACTACTATGGAGAACGAAATATATGTTAATGAGGACAAATTGGAGGTGGTGGGAAAAATGTGAATATCTTGGGTAATTGATTACCAACAACGGTGACACAATTAAAGAAAGTAAATGACGACTATCAATTGTTCTTCAAAGACTAAAACAACTGAATAAATTATGGAGTGGAACAGATAGAACTATAGTAATTAGACTTTGAAGAGCATGCATCTTTCCCATTGCAACATACGCCTGTGAGACCTGGACACTTACTAAACAAGCTGAACAGCGCATAAATGCATTTTGAATATAAATGTTGTAGACGGGTTATAAGAATATCTTGGGTAAAGAAAAGAACAAATGCATCCATACTTCAAGAGCTGAATATTGAAGAGGGTTGGCTATTAAAGACAATAAAACAAAGAAAATTGAGATATTTTGGTCACTTGAAATGTCACGAAAGTTTGGAGAGAACAATAATGGAAGGAATATGCCTGGGAAGAGAGGAAGAGGAAAGCCAAAAAGAAGATGGGTGCAGGATGTGGTTGATGATCTCCGGATGGGTGTATCGGACGCGGGACATCTTGCTTGTGATCGAGAAATTTTCCTGAAGATTGTTATGAAATGTCACGAAAGTTTGGAGAGAACAATAATGGAAGGAATATGCCTGGGAAGAGAGGAAGAGGAAAGCCAAAAAGAAGATGGGTGCAGGATGTGGTTGATGATCTCCGGAACGGTGTATCGGACGCGGGACATCTTGCTTGTGATCGAGAAATTTTCCTGAAGATTGTTATGGGAGCGAGGTTCTGCAAAGGACATGGATGGATGGATGGATGGAGGGAGGGAAGGACGGACGGACGGACGGATTGATTGATGGATTTTCCTTCAGGTAAAATATAATATCTATTTCACTTCAGGTGAAATATTAAATCTGTTTGTTTCTTTTCAGGTGAAATATGAAATCTGTCTGTTTCCTTTCAGGTGAAATATGAAATCTGTTTGTTTCTATTCAGGTGAAGTCTGAAATCTCCAGGCTAGAGAACAATGTCCAGCAGCTGGAGTCAGAGCTGAAGCAGATGGAGAAGAACAACATGATGCAGCTTCACTTGCTGATAGAGGAAGATTCTAGTGTCATCTGTGTGCAGCCAAGATACTGTAAACAGTTGGTTCTTTGACAATTCTACATTGTGTGGAACCAAGATACTGTAAACAGCTGGTTCTTTGACAATTCTACATTGTGTGGAACCAAGATACTGTAAACAGCTGGTTCTTTGACAATTCTACATTGTGTGGAACCAAGATACTGTAAACGGCTGGTTCTTTGACAATTCTACATTGTGTGGAACCAAGATATTGTAAACGGCTGGTTCTTTGACAATTCTACATTGTGTGGAACCAAGATATTGTAAACGGCTGGTTCTTTGACAATTCTACATTGTGTGGAACCAAGATATTGTAAACGGCTGGTTCTTTGACAATTCTACATTGTGTGGAACCAAGATATTGTAAACGGCTGGTTCTTTGACAATTCTACATTGTGTGGAACCAAGATACTGTAAACAGCTGGTTCTTTGACAATTCTACATTGTGTGGAACCAAGATACTGTAAACAGCTGGTTCTTTGACAATTCTACATTGTGTGGAACCAAGATATTGTAAACGGCTGGTTCTTTGACAATTCTACATTGTGTGGAACCAAGATATTGTAAATGGCTGGTTCTTTGACAATTCTACATTGTGTGGAACCAAGATATTGTAAACGGCTGGTTCTTTGACAATTCTACATTGTGTGGAACCAAGATATTGTAAACAGCTGGTTCTTTGACAATTCTACATTGTGTGGAACCAAGATATTGTAAACGGCTGGTTCTTTGACAATTCTACATTGTGTGGAACCAAGATATTGTAAACGGCTGGTTCTTTGACAATTCTACATTGTGTGGAACCAAGATATTGTAAACGGCTGGTTCTTTGACAATTCTACATTGTGTGGAACCAAGATATTGTAAACAGCTGGTTCTTTGACAATTCTACATTGTGTGGAACCAAGATACTGTAAACAGCTTGTTCTTTGATAATTCTACATTGTGTGGAACCAAGATACTGTAAACAGCTGGTTTTTTGACAATTCTACATTGTGTGGAACCAAGATATTGTAAACGGCTGGTTTTTTGACAATTCTACATTGTGTGGAACCAAGATATTGTAAACAGCTGGTTCTTTGACAATTCTACATTGTGTGGAACCAAGATATTGTAAACAGCTGGTTCTTTGACAATTCTACATTGTGTGGAACCAAGATACTGTAAACAGCTGGTTCTTTGACAATTCTACATTGTGTGGAACCAAGATACTGTAAACAGCTGGTTCTTTGACAATTCTACATTGTGTGGAACCAAGATATTGTAAACAGCTGGTTCTTTGACAATTCTACATTGTGTGGAACCAAGATATTGTAAACAGCTGGTTCTTTGACAATTCTACATTGTGTGGAACCAAGATTTGTAAACAGCTGGTTCTTTGACAATTCTACATTGTGTGATACCAAGATACTGTAAACAGCTGGTTTTTTGACAATTCTACATTGTGTGGAACCAAGATATTTTAAACAGCTGGTTCTTTGACAATTCTACATTGTGTGGAACCAAGATATTGTAAACAGCTGGTTCTTTGACAATTCTACATTGTGTGGAACCAAGATTTGTAAACAGCTGGTTCTTTGACAATTCTACATTGTGTGATACCAAGATACTGTAAACAGCTGGTTTTTTGACAATTCTACATTGTGTGGAACCAAGATATTTTAAACAGCTGGTTCTTTGACAATTCTAGATTGTGTGGAACCAAGATACTGTAAACAGCTGGTTTTTTGACAATTCTACATTGTGTGGAACCAAGATATTGTAAACAGCTGGTTCTTTGAGAATTCTACATTGTGTGGAACCAAGATACTATAAACAGCTGGTTTTTTTACAATTCTACATTGTGTGGAACCAAGATACTGTAAATAGTTCTTTGACAATCAATTCTACATTGTGTGCAACCAAGATACTGCAAACAGCTGGTTCTTTAGCAACTGATTCCACATTGTTTACGACATAAGGACAAAATTGTCATGTTTGGTCATATTGTGAGTTGCACAGGGCTTTTATTTGTTCACGCGCTCTAAAGCTTAATCCAAAACATATGCAACTCCTTCTAGTGCACTGGATTGATTTCAGTGTGTGGATTAGCTTTCCCTATTACCGGTGCCCCTCACCTTCAGGCGAGCCCACTCCGACTTCTAAGGTTATTGTAATTTACGTCCTCAAGTCAAGGACAAGAAGTCAACATTTTAGTCCAACTGATCAGTGTAGGGATTGAACCCACTACCTCAGCATCAGCACATGTTGAAAATGGAGAAAAGAAATGACAGCTGAAACTGTGGCCTCTCCTCCAGCTATAAAATATCAACAGAAGTTAATTCTGCTGCAGGCTTCCTCCTCACATGCTGGGTGGGACCAGACCCTCCATTCTTCTCAATGTTAACTGATGCAGTGCAACGGATATTATATCGCCACATGTGACCTCCCATTTGGACAGAAGGATGATATATCGCCATACTAGGGTCATCGTGTTATTTGTTTCATTTCATGGTTTCCTCCGCAATCTCAATGCTCAGTGACCGGAAATGTACATTATAATACTTGTTCATTTGACTGTCCACCATGTTAAGTCCAAATCTACTTTCTGTTTAGCACTGAATATGTTAATTATGTTCATAATTCTCACTGTTGTTTGTTTCTCAGCTGTTTAAAGATGGAAGATCAATTATAAGTTACAAGATATTAGCACTTGCGATTAATCTGTTTACATATTTTAGGACTGAATTCACCAAAATACGAAGTATGTTCAAAGAGTATCGGAACTTTGGCCAGGGAAATTACTTGCTCATCTAGAGGGCTTTTTTTTAAAACGTTTGCTCACTTTGAACTCAAGCGTAGTCCATGTACATGCTATTTCTAGTGCACTGGACTAATTTTTGCATGTGAATTAGCTTTCACTATTACTAGTGTCCCTCACCATCAGGCGAACACACTCCGACTTCAGAGGTACTTGTAAGTAACGTCCCCAAGTCAAGGATGAAAAATCAATATTTTAGTCTGGTGCAGGGGTTGAACCTATTACCTCGGGATCAGCACACAGGATGTTTATGAACTAGCGCTTTTAACATTCAGCCATGCTGATCTCACCTGGAGGTCTGAAACCTTATTTCTCCTTCAAGATTCTCTCCTTGAGGCTGTGCATGCTTCTCAACCTTATTTTTCCTTCAAGATTCTCTCCTTGGGGCTGTACATGCTTCTCCCAGACTTATGTAGCAGGCTCTAGGTGATGATGGTGGAACCCTGCCAGAGGGCGCACTAATAGGACTCACATGGAATCCTGGGACATGGTTCCTGCGTCAGTATAAGAAGGAAGAGCGGGAAAAACCAGCCCCTTTCACCACAGTTTACCAAGTCAATTAGGTGTCAATGCCTATAGTGTGATCGGGCAGATAGGTGCCATTGCCTGAATTAGGATCATGTAGATCCAGAAATTGATTGCCCTGGGAAGGTTATCCCGGTCAACAAATGCCCGCAGAAGTCGGATGTGTCGGCCTAACGGCGCAAGAACGCAGCTCAGCTGTAAACAGGCATAACGCAATCACGTCCGGAAAAAAAAAACTGGATGAACGCAGAAGAAGAAATTGATTGGTGAGGATCGTGAATTTGTACAGTGGAAAAGCCAGTACTCCAGTAGCTGAGGTTTTCCTGGGTTTATCTCTTACCTATGCTAAAAAAGTCTGAATCTGACATAATAGAGCTGCCCAAGTTGTCATTGCGAACAGACATGAGGATAAAGGGAACTTTGCAGCTGTATCATCTATACTAAGAGGCAAAAGACTTGTCTTGGGGTTCATAATGAAGTTTAATGGGCAGTGTTTTGTACAGGAGAGCCTGAGTTATGATACCACAAGATCTAATCTGAGAATTCAGGTGGAAGCAGTCACAACTGCATTCTGCTGGCTGGAGGACAAACAGCACACACATGTTTGATTTAACAGACTCACAGAGCATACTGAGAAGGATGAAGACATGCTTTACACGAAGACACAAATCAAAGATAGGGAGCATCCATTGGATCTTTTTCCCAGGGCATGTTTGGAAACAGAAAAGCAGACAAACTGTCAATACTGTTGTTAGGGATGTCAAAAGTGTTAAGCATGTGACATCACAGTGCAGACAAACATAGTGTAGTCATAAGGACAAGTTAAAGATGGCTGCCCAAGTTTTGACATGCACCAAAGAGGAGCAGTGTTTTAATCAGTGAAGGGGTGAAACATATTTAAATTCGTACATCTATGAGGGGACTTCAAATCAACACCCTAATTTTGTGTGTGTGTGGCGTGTATGCGTGCATGAATGCGTGCGTGAGAGAGAGGGAGAGAGAGAGAACATATTCTGAAAAAGTAAAGAACAAATGTATTATTTTTCAGTGTATTATTTTTCAGTGTAGTCATTATTGCGTTAAATGCAAGTCCTACAGAGCTGATAAAGTGCTTGGATTGCTGTAGAATAATCAACTCTGGGGTAAATACTTGGTGGGCCCGACCCGGTCGTGAACAGTTGTTAAGAATTCACGCCGTTTTGATACGTTCAATTCCACTCATACACTTGCTGGACTGACAGGTATGCTTCACCATACTGGCCCTTCACTTGCCGCTGAATTTCACTGATATAAAGAACAAACAGATAACAGAACACTGCTCGGCTTTACTGCATGTCAAATGTGGGGTGGCCATACTGCCCTTATGATGTCACCGTGTTCGTCTGCACCGTGATGTCACATGCTTAACACTCTAAACATCCTTAACAACAATATTGACAGGTTACAAGCCAATGGCATGGTTATTGTAGTTTCTATCACACTTTTAAGGTTTTCATTTGAAACCCCCTCATACTTCGAGCATATAAAGACACACACAACAGATTCAGTGCCAAACAAAAGGTAGGTTTGGACCAAACAAAAATGGATGGCTGAAGGTGGGAAGTAAGAATGTGTCACAGTTATGGCATAAAAGTTGTTAATATGGTAGCAGACATGTTGTATTAGATATCAAATTAAAGGAGGTTGCTTACGGAAAACTACTGCATTCATATTTTAATTGAAACAATTTCAATGACAACATTTTTACGATATATGGGGTGTTTGTAAAGTCTCACTACACTTTGTGTGTAACACAGCTGTTTGTTGGAGAGTAAGTGTTTTGTCTTGCAAACGGAAAACATACTCTCCAACAAGCAGCTGTTCTACATACAAAGTGTAGTGAGACTTTACAAACACCCTGTATAAGCCTATGGCAGATAACAGAAAGTTGCTTGAAATGATTAAAAATCCCATAACACTTAATCAGGTAAAGGAAGCTGGAGGAGAAGTGGAAAAGACGAAGGCATCGCTACAAATTGATGGACAGCATCAAGAGATGGGCTGGAAGAAGTCTTCATGAGTGCACCGTCGAGACACGGTACAGAGGCTGTTGGAGATTCATTGTAGCTGACCTTCAGATGGCAGATGCTGATGATCTCTGGTAGATACAGCATTAGTATCAAGTGCCCTGGCGTATGCATTCATGCATTGTCACAGATCTCGATTGCTGAAATTCTGGAATCAAATCACTGATGATATTCATCATCCACAGATGTATATGCTAACTTGAGACGGGATATAAATATCCTCAAATCATTGTCGCAGACTACTAAATAGCAACCAGAAATGGCTCATAAGACTCCCTAGTACTGGAACAGACACATATGGTAAGATTCCTCTAAGGTATCAGGTAAGGTTTTCTAGTAGAAAGTCAAGAAAGCACAGGAAAGTCACTATCCTCAGAGAGGAGAAAGCTCACTCTGATTAAACTGAAGATGAGTAGTCTCCCTGCCACACAGCTCTCCTGATTAGTTGTTAAGTAATGTAATACTATCACGCTATTGTTTAACACAGTTACACACAAGTCTCCAAGAAATTTTAACAACTGTGACACAAGATTATTATCTTATAATGAATAATGGGGAAGGTGTATGCACCATGGGCATTCATAATGTACATAACTAAAATTACACACACAATATCATTGTCAATCACTATCAGTAACACTTAGACTATCTTAATGTTCTGGTTGAATAGAATAAAGACGACTGTTTTCATGTCTTTAGCTAATCTAAGTTAGTTAGTTGACAGATCATCCTCATTGCACATCGAACCATTCAGTCCATAAGTGCTCAGATCACCTCCTCAGCAAATCCCGCAGCATTTAGCGGCTCACGACTAGCTAATCTAAGTGCTGGCAATCAGTGTTCATAGTCTGGAGAATACCCCATTCCTGGGATAGCTAATGTAAATCTTTGTTAATCTTGTTTGACTGTTAACTGTGGATTCCAGTTTGGTCCAATCTATTGGTGGTTGGTTGTCACTGAGGTTGTAGTTTTTATACTCAGCTTCTGTCCAAGGTGGCACTGGGCAGTCCTGAGTGGCAATGCTGTCAAATGGTCCTCTACCATTCCTGTAGTAGGAAGGCAAAGACTCCTTCATTCACTGACGGTTACACCACTCATGATATAGATTTACCCCGGTTAGGTACACTTGAACCACCACCTCTGTAGCCAGGAATCTATCTATGACATATCCATTAAAAAAGGAACCCGAATTACACCACAATCTTTCTGAATTAAATTTGCATGTCCAATGCCAAGGGATAGACTCAGTTGGTGACTTATAATGAAATAGGACGATTACCACCCCCCCCCCCCCCCAGGGGATAATTACATTCTCGGCCTAAACTTTAGGGGTTTAGATAAACATTTTCCTTGCATTAAATTCTCTCCATCCTGTTATGTTTTGGGCATCCTTAAATTCCATTTTTGGCGTGGCCTGTTTACCCAATTAATAAATCTCCTGGGTGCTGTTTTCTTTGCACTGGGAAACCCAGGCGTAGTCTGTTATTACAACCATTGCGTTGGCTGGACAAACATTGCATTGTGGTTGGACTATAATAATATAATCGTCTGAGAATGTGTGCTGATTCTCAGGTTTGTAAGTTGTAATGAGGTGGTACATTGCAAATGTCACAAAGGACCAATTCACTAATGGTATTCATCATCCACGGACCAATTCCACTGAAGATATTCCACTGACCAATTCCACTGATGATATTCATCTTGTACGGACCAATTCCACTGATGGTATTCATCATCCACAGACCAATTCACCAACGATATTCATCATCCACAGACCAATTCACTAATGATATTCAAGAGTTGATTTCCAACTCTCACACTGGAATCACACAAGAGTTGAAGATTTTAAGTTTTGTATGTTTGCTGAGTGTCTTTGACTTCCAGATGTTTGACAGTTTATTGAAGGCACCAGATGCCAGTGCGATTCTAAATAATATTTCTGGCGTTGAGTCCCCTGTAGATGTCATTTTGCTTCCTAGGTATGTGAAGCTGTTGATTTTTTCCAGAATATGGTTGTTTAATTTGGTGTCGCCTGAACTGTTGGTAAGATCAATAGTTTTTGTTTTTGCTCTGTTTATTTGGAGACCAATTTGTCCTGAAACATTTTGGAGATGGTTTATTTTCTCTTGGGCATCTGGGTGTGTTGAACTCAAAAGCACCATGTCGTCGGCAAAGTCCAGGTCTCCTAGCATTTTGTCAACCCAATGGATACCCCTATTTGTGTTGTTTGTGCATTTGAGCATGACCCAATCGATAGCTATTCCAAAGAGCATCGGTGACAAGACACAACCCTGTTTCACTCCGGTTTCCACTGAGAACCAGTCAGAGTTGCCTGATTCTCCTTGTCTCATAGTCTCATAGTAGTGTCAACATGTCTGCTTGTAGAAAGATTTTATGATGTTGATATATTTGGTAGGGAAACCATAGATGTTAAGTAGATTCCAAAGTGAAGGACTGTGGATACTGTCGAAGGCTTTTTGAAAGTCGACAAAGTTGGTGATTAATTTCGACTGGAATTCTAGTCTTCAATGATTATTCTAGGGACGAAAATGCGGTCTATTCATGACCGTTTTGGTCTGAAGCCAGCTTGTTCTTCTCTGAGCCTTTCATCTATAGACTTTTTCAATCTCTCAAGTAACATGCTACAAACACGTTTTCATGGTACTGACAGTAGGGTGATACCACGCCAGTTATTGCAATCAGACATATCACCTTTTGTTTTTGGCAGTTTGAAAATTACACCATCCTTCCACTGTTGTGGTGGGGATTTGTTTTGCCAGATTTCATTGATCAGCTGTAACAAACGTAAGGTATTCTCATCTGCTGCTTTGAGCATTTCTCCTGAGATGTCGCCTTCACCAACAGCTTTGTTGTTCTTCAATTTTTTAATGGCTGCTTTAATCTCTTCCATGGTGAGTGACTCATAGGAGGCATCTAGTGGGAACATGGTAGTTTCTCCATCCAGGTTGGGAACACTGTCAGGCTGTGGTCTATTTAATATTTCTTTAAAATGTTCTGCCCATCGTTGCTTTTGGTGGTCATCAGATAACAGTAGTTTACATCATTATCCACGGACCAACTCCATTGATGATATTCCACCGACCAGTTCCACTGATGATATAATATTACCTGTCGTAGATTTGACCCCCGTGCCACAACTTCAATACATTCAGCGTGATTTCTCTGGGTCTGCCCTGTCACTTGTACCACTAATCTGTCCAGTCAGTGCTTATCTTCTCATTACATGGCCAAAGAACACTGTTTGTCGCCTTCTTAATCTTCTGCCCTGTATCCCCCTCATAGAGACAGGAGCCATCAACCCACTCACGCCAAGCCGTCCTATCTTTCCCTATCCCCTGCAACTTCCCCTATGTCCTCACAATATAATTCATCTCTGTAATTCTCTTCTCCGTGTGTTTTAGGCCATCCTCTATTTCTTTTGCCTTGTGCTTTCCAGACAAGAGAGTGTCTAGTTATATTGCCCTCAGGGTTTCTCAGTGTATGTCCGGAGCCAGCGTATTTTCTTTATCTCTTGATTCTCTGCTATTTGTTTAGCTCTCTCCATGAGCTCCGCACTGTGATGATGTCATACCATTTCATTCCCAAAAGTCTGTGCTGTGAGGGCACTAATTAGCGAATCTTTGTATTTTCTTTGTAATTCTCTTAGTTTTCCTTGTTTCTGACTCTTACAGTTGTACTGATTTAATATTGGAGTTAAAAATTCTAAGTTTGGTGCTAAGTTTAACTTCCTTTGACTTCACACATTTCCTAGCACTTTGAAAGCCCCAACACTGCCGCTTTCTTATAATATATTTGTACTATTTTCTACTGCCTGTACTGTGTTCTCCTTTCATCAACCTTTGTGGGGCAGCTATTATTAGCTACCCTGACATCGAACCGAATATCAAAGCCAATGGTCATAGACTAAGTGTTGTGGACAAATTCACCAATCTTGGCAGCACTGTGTCGCAACTGGTAACGAAGTGAATGCAAGACTGCAATGCCAGCGCGGCCTTTGGCAGACTACAAAATGTGTGGGACAGAAATGGAAAAACCTGCAAACAAAGCTGAAAGTCTACAAAGCAGTCATATTATCCACACTGCTAGCTTGTGAAACTTGGACTGTTAACCAGCGATACACTAGGAAATTAAACCACTTCCACACAGTCTACCTTTGGAAACTATTGAAGATCAAATGGCAAGATAAGATCCCTGTCACTGAAGTCCTAGAAAGAGCGTCCATGACCAGTATTCATACTCTACTAATGAAGAATCAGATTCGCTGGGCTGGTCACCAGACTCGCATGCCAGATCACAGGTTTCTTAAACTATGTTTTTTTACAGTGTCTGCGCTGTGGTAAACGCTCCCAAGGCGGCCAAGAGGAAACGTTGTAAAGACACTGAAGATATCGCTCAAAGCTTTTGGAATTCATCTCGACACTTAGGTTTAGGAGACTGCTGCCAAAGACCGAAGTATATATATATATCATTAAGCAAAGTTGCAGTCACTTGCGAGGCAGATAGGATTGCAAGAGCTGTGAAAACAAGACTGGACAGAAAGAAAAACTACCGCAGGAGACCCTTCTCCTGGAAGGCAAGCATTCTTTTTCACCATTGTCGAAAAACATTTCGAGCCAAAAATAAGCTTTACCAGCCATCTTAAAATTTTCGGTTTCAAACTTTAAAGCCCACTGGATGAAATGGGAATAGCCTTCAACAAGTGAATAGGTACAATTATCTCAGAACAGTAATAACATCTGATGGGAGATGCCCTGAAGAGATTAGATCAAGAATGGCCATGGCAAAAGTAGCTTTTAGCAGGATGAAAAACATCAATCAATCAATCAATCAATCATGTGCCATGCCGGAAAGCGTGGGCCGTCATGTCTCGCCATTTCACTCGATCACCAGTGTCGTGGATCAGCTCAGTGTTCCTGTCTCGTCCATGCCATGTGGCCAAGCCATCCAGGTATTTTCCTCTCCAATAAAAAAGATCTCAATTGGAACGAGAAAAAGAGTGTTGAGGTGCTACATAGAACCTGTACTTTTATATGGATGTGAAGCTTGGACAATGAGCAGTCAAGCTGAAAAACATCTGATGGCTGTAGAAATGTGGTTTCTGAGGAAAATGCAAGAATACTATGGACAGCCAGAAAGACCAATGAACAGGTCCTTCAAGAAACACATGAAGATCGTAAACTGATTAGAGATATTAGACGTAGGCAGTCAAAATGTTTTGGACATGTTATGAGAAGAAATGAATTGGACAACTGGCAAGATCGAATGGAAAAGACCAAGGGGAATATCTAGAAGCAAATACCTGGATGGCTTGGCCTCGTGGCATGGTCGAGACAGAAACACGGAGCTGATCCACGACTCTGGTGATCGAGTGAGATGGCAAAACATGACCGCCCACGCTTACCGCATGGCACATGATGGATGGATGAAATGAATGGTCATCATCATACCTGATGGACAAACACCACTCTGACGGTCCAATATATTCACAACATGAGTCTTAGAAGTTAAAGCTAGTTGCATATTCTTTACAGGACGTGGCAGTCAACCGCAGCGGTTTTTGTGGCGATTTCTTTGCAAGTTTACGTTGAGTAGTTTGCCATTGCTTTATGAACGACCGGCACTCAAACCTTTGTATGGAAACCAACGCCAGGCTGTCTGCGTCCACATCGCCAGCAGCTGTGTTTTGAACGCAGTATGCGGGATTAAGAATTGTGTTCGTAACTCTTCGCCACAGAAACCACAGTAAATTCGGCGGATAAAGAAAATTGGAGACGTAAGCTCTCTGCCTTGTAAACAATGACCCTGAATAGCAACCTACGCGCGGGCATACCCTAGGTTACCTTGTCAGGCCGTGTGTTTGACCTAAATTAAGTAGGTAATGGCAAGTTGCTACCAGTCCTGCGCTGTGTTCTGCTAGTAGTGTGTACATGGACGTATGTTGTCAACAGCCATTCATGCTGGTTCTGTTTCGTTAAGTGGACTTCAAGAGATACGCCCTAATCAAGCCGTGACGGTTTTGCCGTTAATGTAAGTAACATATTTCTCTCTGCTCTCCCGACTCCAAAGTGTTTGTAAAACTAAAACTATAAAACTATTTTTCGTTCGCTTGAAATTTGTCTATATAACTGCAATGTTGTCTTTTGTATAACTTCACTGACCATATAATATAAGTTCACTCAGTGATCCACAGAGTTTATCTTTCACTGTTGTTTCTCTAGGCCAGAAGTTTTGTCGCGTTTTGGGCAGTCTTGTATCTGCTGTCTGCGACGCCAATCCACATGTGCACATGGCTGATTCGCCAATCTTGAATTGTGTATACATGTGGTTGTGTAATGTATTGTGTCCCGTTCTGAGGCGCAGAATAATTATTTGTTCTGGCCTGTTCATAAAGTGGTAATCGTCTTGAGCTGGTAGTGGTGGCTTTCTGATTAATTTGACCATTCTTTTCTTTTATTGGTGGCACCCAGGTCGTTCTTCTATTGCTCCTTCCTTAGCTATAAAAAAAAAAAAAATATTTTATCAGCTCTCTCGTTTCCGGGTACTCCACAGTAAGATGCTTAGCAGGAGTTTAAAACGTGACCTAAGGACGATAAAATGTGACAAACAGGAACGATAAAATGTGACAAGTGGGGATGATTAAGCTGAACCGTCGTACAGACAGGGGGTATCTTCACATCTAACTTAAAATGACAAAAGATAAGAGACGTGGCGGCTGCAGCAGGATATAACAATAAGAAATAAAAACAGTTTGGTATATCACGTGTAACCTGGAATTCTGAGATAAGTAGCACAAACATTTTTGTTGTTCAATTTTTCATTTTCTCTTCATTGTTCACAATTTTTTCATCTTTTCATTCTTCTCATTCCGTTCTTATGCCTTAATCGTTCAGGCTTAATGTAGTCACTGGAGTGTCTTCTCCGTGATTATTCATTCATTCATTCAGCAGCATGTCCTTTGCAGAACCTCGCTCCCATAACAACCTTCCGGAAAACCTCTCGATCACAAAAGCAAGATGTCCCGCGTCTGATTCACCCATCTGGAGATCATCCGCCACATCCTGCGCCCATCTTCCGTGATTATATGTTGATTTTTTGGTGTATGTATTGTTTGCTGATGAAGGCTAGTCGCCGCAACGTCTTTTCCGTAATTGTGTTCCGCAAAGCTACATGACTTTGTTTTACTTTATATTGTTTACATTTCCACAGCTTTACCACAGTTGTTTTCATAAAAAGTCTTTTGCTAAGCACAGACATGGTGTAACACGCCTTGTTACGAACTCCACTGCGACAAAAGAATCTCCCAGGGGTGGGGGAGGGGTGTGCTAATCAATGATGATATCCAAAGAAATAATAAAATAAAAATAGGCATACTATGACAGAACGAATCGACGTTTCGATTGTAATTATCTTCCTCGGGAACAACACAAACAGATCTAAAGAAAAACATGAAATTATACAATTTAATAACATTAAAACACAAACAGAAAAAGTCTACGAGTGATCATGAAGCATCACTATCATCCCAAGGATTAAACAGCCTGGAGAGAATGGTGCTGCGAAGAGTGACCAGGGTTTCTGGCCGACACTCAGGACTCCGATGAAAGGCCAGTCGGGCACATAATCGGACTACTGCTGGTACTAGTAGTATTGGGACTCTTCGCTGACTGTTGAAAATGAGGACGGAGCACGTATGGGAGTTTCCCGGGTGCTGTGATATCGGTTCTTGATTCTTAACACAAGCCAACTCAACTCAGTCACAAGTAACCTCATCTCAACACAACTCAGTGGCGTCACTGGGGTTGGTGTCACCCAGTGCGGTAAACTCTTGGTGTCACCCCTCTAGACTTTCACCATGGTCTTCTTCCGAGTGTTCCTGTACCATATATAATCGCATGTAGTAATGTTTGTAAAATAAGTCAAAAAGTTAATAAGGACATAAGAAAGAAAACAAATTGAACAATATAACTTCAATACTTCAGGTAAAACATAAATAAAGAACTTCGACAAACTCGGACAAAGTTAAATTTTTGTTATTTAACATTAAAATTTCTAAAATTAACAATGAACGGTTATGAAACCCGACTAGACAGAGCTGTGTCTGCTTTGTCAAATTTGCAATTTTTTAATTTTGGTGTCACCCCTTGATGGTGTCACCCGGTGCGGCCCGCAACCCCCGCACCCCCCTAGTGACGCCCCTGACAACTGAACTCAACTCAAGGGGTTAAATGTTTCAGTAAAGGATTCCTTTACACGCAGTCAGTCGCAATGGGCACATGGTACCAGACCAATATTTCCATAGACCAATCGGCACTGGCCGGCTAGTGTGGTTAGTAGCACGCCGGCCGGCTTTACTTTCCAATTCATGGCTTGGTGCGCATTTCAAGCTGATTCGACCTCGGAGCTTTTTTCAATGTTAAAAGTTCGAATTCTCAATGGCTAAAATACACATATTTGATGATGATGTGAGTGCGCGTGCTTCTGTGCGCGCGCGCGTGTGTGTGTTCAAACAAAATAAAGGTGAACTTAAAGGATTTCGAGATTTTGTGTTGTCACAGAAAGCAAATAAAAAGACCACCACCAATAAGGTCAAAGGCTTGGTCATATTATGGGATACGGACAATACTGAAGGGCAACGTTCATGCACCGACTGACCTCAAGAATATACGAGGGTAAGTTAATAAGTAAGTCACAAATGGTTGTAGAAAAATAACTAAATATGAAAACAACTTGAAACCAGTTTATTTTTATACATACATTGACCCTTTATTTCTCAACATCATTTCCACCAACATTGACGCACTTATCCCATCGGTTTATCAGTCTTCCCAAACCGGCTGCATAGAACTGCGTGCTTTGTTTTCATTTACCTGCCATCACACAGAACTGTGTGACTTACTTATTAACTCGCCCTCGTAATTTTTCTACTCAGTTGTACACCGCTTTACGGGATAATCATTTGTCAGCATAAACAGTGAAAACCCACCTTGGCGGGAGACATTTCGCGAATGACGCCGAAGTTGAATGTGAAGTGAAAACGTGGTTTAGAAAACAGAGCACGCAGTTCTATGCAGCCTGTTTGGGAGGACTAATAAAACGACGGGATAAGTGCATCAATGTTGGTGGAAATTATGTTGAGAAATAAAGGGACAATGTATGTATAACAATAAACTGGTTTCAAGTTGTTATCATATTTAGTTATTTTTCTACAGCCATTTGTGACCTACTTATTAACTTACTCTCGTGCAAGCTAGACAGGTGGATGATAGATAAACGGACAAACAGAAAACAGATAGCTGGCAAATGAGCTGGCTAGCGGAGTAAGCATGCAGACAGATAGGTAAATAAAAACATGCGAATTAAAGGACTCCAGCTTGAATGCCTTGGGGAATATGATGCCTGACGTATATTTCCCTGACCATATATATTTCCCTGACCATATATATTTCCCTGACCATATATATTTCCCTGACCATATATATTTCCCTGACCATATATATTTCCCTGACCATATATTTACTCATCCTCATCATCCTATGCCTGCTCCTTAGTGAAGGGTTTGCGGACGCAGTTCTTAATCCGCATACCGCGTTCGAAACACAGCTGCGAACGATTTGGTAGCAGTCCGCCTTGCGTTGTTTTTTTTTTTTTAAATGGTATGGGTGCCGGCCGTTCAGAAATCAATGGCAAACTACTGAACGTAAACTTGCCAAGAGATCACGAACAACAAAACAATACTGGGATTGACTGCGAAGTCCTGTAAAGGATAAGCAGCTAACTAACTAACATCATCACGTGCTATGCTGGTAAGGTGGGCGGCCATATATCCTTATATATGAACATATATTTGCTCTTGACTATACTTTTGCTTCACCAAATATTACCCTGGCCATATTTTGCTTCACTAATTATTTCCTCGATCATATATATTTCCTTGACCATTTATACATTCTTGACTATACGTTTGATTCACCGGATATTTCTTTCATGGTATATATTCCCTTGACCTTATATACATTCTTGACTATACGTTTGATTCACCGGATATTTCCTCGTGGTATATATTTCCTTGACCATATGACATTCTTGACTATACATTTGATTCACCGGATATTTTCTTCATGGTATATATTTCCTTGACCATATATATTTCCATGATGATATATTTATTTATTCAACTATTTCCCTGACTTAACAACACTGATTTTTTTTTTCCCAGTGACATGCATTTATTTCGGATAAATTTTCGGAGAAATTGTTTGTACTTCTCCTCCACTTCCTCCGTCTTCTTCTTTTCTCTCAATGCAGCCAGTTTGGCGTTGATTCATGCCTATGGCGTGGCACAACAAGCGTCGTTGTTGCTCTCATCCTCAGTAAGTACACGGTACTTCTCATGTTTGTACCTTCTCTAGATTGGCAGAACTGTGGGCCCTGCCAGCTGTTTCACCAGCCTCACTTCTTCAGGTGAAGCATCTCCCTTCCCAGGTTTTACCTCCTTGCGTGGGAAGACAACCAGTTTTGATGTGTTTTTTAAAATAATTTTTTAGAGCTCAAGGTTAGCCTAGGGGCAAGAGCGGTCCCGTGAGGTTTCACGTCCCTGTTTGTCATTCGGATTACCGCTTCTGCTGGTGGCCACGGCTAGACCAAAGTGCAGATAATATTTGATCTTAGCTAAAAGGCTGAGAAGAGATCAAAAGGCCGACGTTTGGTCTTGTACTCCTTCAGTCGTTGAACATTCGCTGTCGCTGGAGTGACTCAATGGACACTGGTGCTGTGGCTAGCATCCTGTAGTCCTCATTACATCTACCTCCAAAACAATGCCGTGGAACCAATTTTATGAGAATGGGTTGACCCTCAGAGTCATGTGGCCATGGAAAACCCACCTTTGTGAGGTCAAACGTGCCTATAAATGTGAGAGGTCAAGGTCCGCAATTTCAAACCATCACCTGGCCTACTGGTGTGTGATTTAACCAAGGCACAGGCTTAATTGTCTCCCCGTCTTCGCCGTGCTTTTCTCAACATTTCTGTGCCGGCTTTTTACAACTGTTCTCATACGAGGAAGTTTGTTTCTGCCCTAAACGCGCACAAGGTAAATTGACTGTCTTCTGTTTAAATCAAAGTACAGCTGTCGTCTGCGTCTCAAAGGATTGTCAGGTGTGTTTATTTATCAGTCCAGTGTCATCTTTGTGAACTGAATATATAGTATGTGCTTGTCAAGTTGTCACTTGTGATTGTCTTCTTGTAAAGCTGACTAGTTTCACTTTCCGTTTTGGTTGATATACTTATTGCATTTTTACAGATTTACTAGTCTGTAAATTAGGTGCCGTCTCCATAGTGAATATTGGCTGCAGTGGATTTCCAACACCGTCTGTCTCTCGCCTTGATTGTAAATTCTGCCAGACTGCTGTTGGTCCATCTGTTGACGTTATCTTACCACTTGTATCTTTTTCTACCTTTTGCTTGCTTGCTTTCACCTTTACCCTCCCGTATGGTTTTTATCAGCCGGCTTCCTGGCCTAGAGCTTAGCGACTTTTCTCCGCAATCTCGTATACTCTCGTAAGTAACGTGACAACGGTGAGAATCAGCAGTGGTTCGAATCGCGTCGGTAACTTACGGGGTATGTGAGCCGGCCGCTCAGAAAGCAATGGCAAACTACTGAGCGTAATCTTGCCAAGAAATGAACAATCAGTTGAAAGATGCTGATGTTGACAGCAATGTCATGTAAAGGATATGTGCGCGCGCACACACACACACACACACACACACACACACACACACATATGGTTTTTATCAGAGTGTTATATCTTTTGACGTGGCCGAAATATTTCTCTTGCTTCTTTTTTATTTCTTTCATCAACTCTCTTTTCATTTGAACGAGATGCAGCGAAATATGCCAGGCAATAATTCGTGCAACATATTGTTTTGTGTCTTCGTTATTCAAATTCATCACGGGAAAACATTGTTTTGAATCTCTTTTCATTCTTAGTTTTTGCTTTAACCTCCGTCATACATAACTGTCCTCTGTATTACATTGTTTCTGTTTCCATGAAATACGACATATTCTTCTGTAGGCCTATATCCACAAGGCCTTTGTTCGACTTTCTAATCGCTTGTTCATTGTCCAGGCTTCCACGCCATATAGTGATGTTGAATTTACATAATATTTGACAGTTCTCATTTTTAATGACATGTTAATACTGATTTCATGTTGCTGAAAACATTTTTGGCTATTCCTATTCTCTTTCTCTTTTTGATTTCCATTTGACTTCTGCCATCATCTGTTATTACATGTCCAAGATAGGAGAAACTGGTTACTTGTTCTTCTTCTTCTTCTTCTTCTTTTCGTTCATCCGGAGTGTTTTTTTCAGATGTGATTGCGGTGTGTCTGTTATGCGCCCTTGGGCCGAAACCCGTAGGCCAACACATCGACTTTAGCGTGCATTTTTGACCAGGTAGCATTCCTGGGAGGCTCTCACTTTTGTGGCGCCATCTGCAACCATGCTGGCCAAGGTGGAACGGTCGAAGACAACGGTCATCCCTCAAAGGAAGGCAGGGACAGTCCATAGCATTTTCCGCCATCCAAGGTTGCTTCCATAGTTGCAGGGCCGACACATAACGCCCTGGATCTGGGCTCACCGAGGGAGATCGTCACGTCCTGCTCATGGCTGCTTTAAATCCTCACTTCAATATATTGGTCATTTCGTTTCCCCGGGTCATTCCCGCACAAACCAGACAGGTTTGCAGACGGCATCCACTCAGCGAGTTTTCGGACATGTGCTTGTCGTTGCGCCCATCAGAGCTTTTCCAGGCTCAACAGACATTCGGAAAACTACCCAGTCAGAGCTGTTCCGAACAAGAGCGGCATTCGGAAACTAGGTAGTCAGAGCTGTTCCTAGCACGAGAGACATTCGGGCGAGACATTTCACTCGGACGTAATTGCGTAGTGTCAATTTTTAGTTTGCCACCCGTAGGCCGACACTTCCGACTTCTGGCGGGCATTTTTTTAGTGAGGTTAGCCTTCCTCTGGGTTACTTGTTCTAATATCTTCCCGTTTATAGTGATGTCCAAGATAGGAGAAACTGGTTGCTTGTTCTAATATCTTCCCGTTTACTGAGATGTCCAGATGGAGAAACTTGTTACTTGTTCTAGTATATCCCCTTTTGCTGTGATGTCTAAGGTACGAGAAACTTGTTACTTGTTCTAGTATCTCCTTGTTTACTGTGATGTCCAAGACAGGATAAACTTTGTATTCACAAATTACAAATAATCTACTTCTTCAGCGTTGTTTATAATTGAGATCCGTTTTGTTTTAGTTTGGAGAGTTTTTATCTTCTTTATATTTTTGCTCTCTTTCGAGTTAGTTCTAAACAGGACGTTATATTTTCCAAAACTGTGATCGTCGGGTACGACCGCTCAGGCGGCTCACGCTTTTTGGCGTTTTCTTTATTGCGTTGAGTTGGTCTTGATGAAGACCTGCCAGATTTAGTAGCCTCCCCACTTGTTCGTTGCTTTTCTGCTCAATTGCTGAGTTGTCCACTTATACCGTCGGCTACTCGAACCCTGGAGCTAAGTTTACAAAGACTAACATTACCAAAACATTAGAAAACCAACCGACAAAAGAATAATTATAACATGTGATTCTGATACACGCACGTGTGGATTCTTGTTGGTGCTACAGTGTTCGTGCACATTACTAAGATTCTCCTTGTGTGAACTTGGGGCAAAGGAAGTGACCCTTACCAAAAAGAAAAGTCCAAAACCCACAAAAGAACGGGATGGTCTTAAATCTGTATTACAGTGTTGCGTGTAAGTAAACAGACCACGAGCTTACAGTTGCGTGGCTTCAGAAAGGTCAAAGCTGACACGAGAAACTGCTTGCACTTTTTTTTTCGTTTTAGTTTCCTTCGTTCTATTTTCGATGGGAGTGTCTAAGGACCAGTTATGCGCCTCTCTAGCTTAGAGGGCAGTGTGGCCCATAGTTGCCATTCTAGATATTTTATATCCAGATCTAGAGGTTTTTGCCGGCATCTGGATACCGTTTTCTGACGTTTGGATGCTGGATGCAATTCTAGATACTTTTCATTTGGAGTCGGATATTTTGAATACTTTCTAGATTTTACTTTTCTTTCGGTGTCATTTACCCATTTTATGTTCGGTCTGGACGCGCGTAAATTATGGTAACTGCCATTATTTAAACTTTGAACTGACTTGGGTCAACGCTCAACAATCTGACAACCCCCCCCCACCCCTCCCCCCCCCCACCCCGGTAATGAGTAAAAGGGCGCATAAGGGCACTGAAGAAACTTTTGGTCAGTAAACATTTAAACTTAAAGAATTTGGCTGCAATTGGAACCGATAATGCATCGGTAATGGTCGGTATCAACCATTGCGTGTATGCAAAATTGAAGGAAGATATCCCATCTTTAATCCTCATAAAATGTGCGTGTCATTCCTTGCAGCTAGCATTATCACATGCCTCATCAGTCAGAATGTTTACCAAGGAATTTGGAATTCCTTATTGCTGAAACACATAACTGGTTCTCCAAATCATCTGTCAGACAACAGCAATATAATAATTTATATAAAGCATTAAATGATAGTTCCTCTGAAAATTCTGTCATATTGCAAAACTAGATGGTTATCAATTCAACCAGCTGTTGGAGTAATTGTGAACCGATGGTTGGAGTTGAAGACACACTTCGAAATTGATTGATTGATTGATTGATTTAGGAATCGACATCACAGCATTCGGGGCATTCCCATAAGTGCTCCGTCCCCATCCTCAGCAGCCAGCGAAGAGTTCCAACACTAATAGTACCAGTAGCAATCTGATTATAAGTCCGTCTCGCCTTTCCTCTGAGCTTTGAGCGTCGGCCAGATCCCTTCGTCACTCCTCTTTGTCTCATTCTTGCCAGACCATGGTAATCCATTTGATCCTCCGAGGTGCGCACGTGCTCCCACAAGGCCGCAACCACGTCTCTATCAATACTCCAACCATCTGTGTAGATAATCACGTCACTTGAGTGAGCATTGTCCTGAATTAGTTGCTGGATTTCCACTTCCGTGGCCCCTGCTGGCCACTCCCTGCACTCCCGGCTTAATGTGATTATAACTCTGCACAAGTCTGACTGCTCCGCTGGCACTCTGACCCACTTCTCTCCACGCCTAATGTTCTCCAGGGGGCACACCTGTCTGATCGTATCCTCCGCCTGAGCCATCCATGATTTCCCTCTTATCAGTCGCTGACCCTTAACTGCGTCCAGCGCCTCATGCAGTGGGTGGTCTGTGTCTGCAGCTACTCTGAGGTATGCCTTCGCCTGCATCACCTTGAGCCTACCAGCAACAGTCGGCAGACCAAGGATGTAACGCATACACACTACTGGGGTGTCTCTAGTGCATCCCAGAATGACCCGCATAGCTTCGTTCTGTATGCGCTCTAACTTCACCAGCTGACTCTCTGAGACAGTGAGCAGACCTAATCCATAATCAATTACTGAGAGGATCAAGTGCTGGTATAGTGTGAAAAGCATTCTCTGCTCTATGTCCATTGCAGCCATAGTTTTAAGTGCATTGAGTCCCTTTTGAGATCTTGTCACGACCATCTCCACATGGTCCTTGAAGGATAGGTTCCTGTCAAATGTGATCCCCAGATACTTCAGTTTGTTCTCTCTGCTAACATTTCTACCATCTATCGCGAGGCTTGGGACATCAGTCCATACAATCCTGTTGTCCAGAGAGCACCACAAAACAGCCGCCTTTTCCGGGTGGATGACAGCACTCATTTCTGTGCACCAGTCAATCACTTTATCTACTGTCGCCTGTAACTCCTGGGCTGTTTGCTCCCTATCTCTCCCCTGCCTATTTGCAAGAATATCATCTGCAAATGTTAGTATTCTTCCTACCTGGTGCTTCTAGGTTTGCAATCTTGCTCGTATACACATTAAAGAGCACCGGTGAGACTGCAGATCCCTGTGGCAGTCCCGGGGTTAACATATGTGGCTCTGAGGTCCATGCGCCCAGACGGAGAGCAACCCGACGAGAGTGCAGAACGGCTGCTATCCAGTTCACCAACCAGGGATTCACCCCCTTCTCCATCAGTGCTGTCATCAAAATATCATATCGAATTCTATTGTACGCATCCTCGAGATCAAGCGCTACCGCCATCGTTTCCTGTCTACTCTAGAACCCCTCATAAACATCGAAGGCAAAAGTGGCTGCATGATTGATTGATTGATTGATTTAGGAATCGACATCACAGCATTCGGGGCATTCCCATAAGTGCTCCGTCCCCATCCTCAGCAGCCAGCGAAGAGTTCCAACACTAATAGTACCAGTGGCACTCTGATTATAAGTCCGTCTCGCCTTTCCTCTGAGCGTTGAGCGTCGGCCAGATCCCTTCGTCACTCCTCGTTGTCTCATTCTTGCCAGACCATGGTAATCCATTTGCTCCTCCGAGGTGTGCACGTGCTCCCACAAAGCCGCAACCACGTCTGCCTTGTCTGCAGAGCCAGCCAATCAGTCCGCCTGTTCATTTCCCAGCACACCGGCATGCCCCGGAGAAAAGATCCAGGCGATGCTTGTCACCCGTGACCTCCGAAGCGAAGCAAGCCACTCTGCACGAAGTCTGCCCGTCCTCACCCTCGTCAGCATGCTTTCTGAGTCAGTTACAATCACGATGTGTGTGTGTCGTATTCTCCATCCAGCGGAGAGCCGCAGTGACTGCCTCCACTTCCAATCTTAAGCTGGATGTTGTGGTATCATATGCCAGGCTCTCCTGCCCCAAACATCGACCATTAGCTTTGGCTATGAACCCCCAGCCACTTCTCTCACCTCTTACACCGAACCATCTGTGTAGATAATCACATCACTCGAGTGAGCATTGTCCTGAATTAGTTGCTGGATTTCCACTTCCGTGGCCCCTGCTGGCCACTCCCTGCACTCCCGGCTCAATGTGATTATAACTCTGCACAAGTCTGACTGCTCCGCTGGCACTCTGACCCACTCCTGCATTTGACCAGGTATCTTTTCCTGGCCTGTAGCTCCCCAGGGGTTTGTATAACTGGCGTACCCAGGGCAATGGTATTTGTCTGTATTTAGCTCCTGGAGCATGAGGAATAACAAGACACAATGAAAAGTGCTACACAGCTGAAATACTATATGGAATGTACAGTTATGAAAAAAAATTGGCATTCCTTCTCTTTTCAAAACCCATTTTAAGTGAAGTGCAAAAAGTTAATAAACTATTTGAATCTCAAAATGTTGATAAAGTTAAATTACTTGACGACCTCACTTTGCTATTTCACTCAATTGGTAAAAGACTTATATTGCCAACTTGTAAAGCGGACTTGTTCACTTGCACTATAGAGAGCTATTTGGCTCCCAAGCCGTACCTGGGATACCAAATCGAATCAAAAATTGATGGTTTAAAAACAAAAGGACTGTTAACAGAAAATGAAGAGAACAACTTAAGAAAGCGCTGTCAAGATTTTCTTGTCTCATTATTCGATCAACTGAAGCAGAGACTTCCTGAAAATTTAGATGTATTGAAAAATATTTCACTCTTTTCTATTAACAACATACCTCAGCCAGTAAAGGACATACCTAAATATTGTCAAGTTATTAAATTTTTAGGGGCTAGTGTGGCGGAAGCAGAATATTAGTTAACAAAAATAAATTTGGTTGACTGGACAAACAAAACAGAAACTGAAGCTTTTTGGAGTGAAGTAAGACAATTTAAAGATGTCTCAGGTAACAGTCCATTCTGTAAGCTCTTTGAATGTGCGATGTCTGCCATGATACTACCCCATTCAAATGCTGATGCGGAAAGAGTTTTCAGTACTGTGAATTATACAAAAGGTAAACTAAGAAACAGTATGAAACTTTATCTCTTAAATGCTATATTGACAATAAGATTTGGCCTGATGAGAGCAGGAAAATGCTGTTCAACTTATCAGCTCCCTGATCATATAATAAAAGAAATTGGAACAGCTTAAGTACACCAGAGTCATTTTGAATGTGAAACTTCAACTTCATCATCCAAGCTAAGTGCATCTTGTGAGACAGGCATCAGTGAAGATGAGGACATGATTCTATAGGTAAGTCACATCAATTTTCTTTTTAATGTTGCATATTCCTTACAGGATGGTGCAGTCAACATCAGAATTTTTCAGCTGCTGTTGATGTACAAGGCAAGATTACGCTCAGTAGTTTGCCATTGCTTTCTGAGCGACCGGCTCACATACCCCTGTAAGTTACCAGCGCGGCTCGAACCGCTGTCGGTTCGGGCGCAGCTGCGTTACTCACGAGAATATACGGGATTACGGCGACAGCCGTACACTTTTCGCCAGGGATAGCGGCAGTCACATCAATACATATGTAATTTCTTACTTTCTCAATCTGGATATTTTTCCTAGATACTTTCCAACGAAATCTAGATATTTATGGATGTTGTTTGGGCCGTTTCTAGATACTTTTGGTCCAAAAAAAGTGGCAACCCTGCTGTGGCCTTCTAGGGCATGATTTGTGTCAGTTTCGCGGCTTCTAGACAGATGTAATCCAAGGTAACGGGCTCTGTGTAACCGTGCGTAGGTTGTTGTGCATGCAGTTTTTGATTTACAGGCGCTGTGTCACGTGTGTCCTGTGAAGAACATTTGTTATTTCATTCAGTTCCGCCTTGAGTATCCTGTTAGAATCTTTGTTGAAAATATTCCCTCTAACCCCATCCCCCCTCTTTTTGTGTGGATCTGATGTGTTGTCTAATATGTATTGTATTCACACTCGGTGGGCGACAGAATTGCACCCTAAGGACAGACCTGTGGACGCTTAGCCGGCCGTCTTAGAGAACACCTGAGGGATAAATCCGCCCATAACCATTTCAGTTCTTCTTATGCCAAAAGAGTCCACAATGTATGGGTAACAGAGGTAAAGCCATGTAACTCTAATAGCTTAAATAGGCTTAAAATTGAGAGTCAATTAACCAACTCTTTGGGATGCATCCTGCTGGCGGGAATTAAACTGTCATAGACGCCACTGTATAACATTGCTGACTCACTTCTATATATACATATCTAACTGTTTGCACACCTTCGGCTCCACATGTTCTAATTTGTCACCTTTCACAACCGAACTTCTGCGCAGCCTTCTTAGAAATGGAGCATGTGTAATGACCTAACAACGTTTTATACCAGTACTTTTTGGTTTACGTTTTACGTTTTAATTAACTTGTCAAATTTCATGTTTTTCTTTGGATCTGTTTGTGTTGTTTTTGATGAAGATCGAAATATCGATTCGTTGTGTTGTGATGTAACTTATTTTTATCTTATTTTTAAGATCTAAGCGTAGATTAATTGTGTTATGATGTACCTTATTTTTATCATTGTTATTTTTTACATTGTGATTTCCGTTTGCCGGATTTGCGTTCGTTGTAAGGTGTGTACACTGCGTCTGTGTTTATTATCTCCAAGGTTATTGTACCGAGGTGAGGAAAAGAGTTCTTAAGAGTTATGCTGATTTAATCCTGATTTACGGAAGCGAATCGTGGATACTTAGCAGGCAAGAGATGAATTTTTGTGAAAACTGCAGAGATGTGGTTTTATAGAAGAATTATAAGAACACAGTGGGCGGATAGAAAGAGCAGGAGGATATATTGAAAGAAGTTAACTCACAACGAGAACCGGTTACTCGCATCAGAAGAAAACAGTCCACATTCTATGGGCATGTCATGAGAAGGGGGAAGCTGGAGTATGTCGTCACAATGGGAAAATGGAGGAGGAGGGGGGGGGGAGCAGAGGGAAATCAAATGAAAAGATGCTAGACAGTTTGACATCATTATCAGAAATGATTGGCAGCACACAAAACAGAAAGCTGTGGATATACCTGACCATCAACGACACACGGCATGGGCTAGAAGAAGAAGAAGAAGAAGAAGAAGAAGAAGGAGAAGAAGAAGCAGAAGAAGAAGAAGAAGAAGAAGAAGAAGAAGAAGAAGAAGAAGAAGAAGAAGAAGAAGAAGAAGCGCACGAGATATCTCTCATCATCTCATCTCATCATGTTCCTCTTGTACCTTGCGGTGTCGAGATGAAGTATAAACATCGTGAGAGTGCCCGATTATGGGCTTCATATACCGATATTCCTATATACGAGATATCTCTGAAAGTCTCTATTCCACACCTCGATTTACAAAGATAAAGTGCAGATAATATTCTTCACGGTCTTTCAACACTGAAACAGATTAGTCATTAGTCGCTGTTCCAACATAACAGCAAAAGGTCGTCCCCATTGTGCTCCGTTCCCGTGCCAGTGAATATCACATAAAATGCTTCTCACTGCCCAATGTGAAAAGTGGAAAAGACAGGAGTCTCGACAAACAATGGCCCTTTCAGGCATACTGTGCAAAAAAACCACCCCCAGAATGTCACCACAAAATCCCTCTACGAACAATACAGTTCATCCTTGATGGAATTGGCAATCACTTTCCCAACCAGATGTTCACTTACAAAGTCTCGATGTTTCTAGATATTGTTGTTCCGTTTCTAGATGTTTTCTAGTTAGCCACTCAATTTTCTCTCCGAAATGTAGATCACGCACCAAAACAACTTCGAAAAGATGTAAAGAAACATTTCAATGTACATAATGCCGTCGCCAGAATGCCCACACAAAGGTTCTCCTCGAAAACACAGTTCACCACAGATGGAAACGGCAGTCACTAGCAAAACCAGCATCCACACATTTCTGAAGGCAAGGAAACTGGTCGCTTCTGCGACACACCAGCAGCCATACATGCAGATATTTCTGGATGTTGTTCCGTTTCTAGATGTTATCTAGCCAGCTACGCCATTTTGAGTTGCAGATCACACCACAACACCTTGGACAGATGTAAAAAACATTTCACTGTACATAATGTCATCTCCAGAATGCCAAAACAACAGTCCTCCACGAAAGCACGGTTCATCTCAAAAGAAGCGGCAGTCGACCAGAAAACCAGCCGCCACACATTTCTGTATAGGGCACACAAAAAGCGGTCAATTCTGGGACATAGCCACCCGCCATTGCTCTGAACATGCAGATCACGCTACATAACCTCGGGCAGATTAAAAAGCATTTCACACGAAATTCTCAGCTCACAGCGTCGCGCCACGCACTCAGCTCAGCAGCAGGGCGACGGAACCTTAAACTACCAGTCCAACATGAGGACAATGCGAATGCAACGGTAGCCACAAGCATAAACAACCAGAGGCCTTAACCGTTTCACTGCCTATCCGGAGTATCCGCCATGCTGGGAACCGGAAACAATAACGCGATTGGTGCTACACCTTGTAAGTAACTTCACGGCGACTTCACTGCAAAGGGTCACCTCGTTATGCTCCGTTCCTGTGCCAGTAAATATCACACAAAATTCTCTTCACTGTCCTATGTGAAACATGGAACAGAAGCAGTCCCGACACACCAACACCATGCACATACACGCATAAGGCCGCTACCAGAATGCTAACACAACATTCTGCAACTAAAATTCCAGTTCTATCAGCTGATAGAAGCGACAGTCACTAGAAAACCAGCAGCTGCACAACATTAATGCATAAGGCAAAACCAGCTAGTTCAGCAGCCTGCCGGCTGTCATTTTTCAGAACATGTAGTTCACAATACAAACCACCAAGGACAGAATTCCACATAAAATTCACAGCTGACATTGTCGCTCCTCACACTTAACTCAATAGCTGAACAACGGGCCATCAACATCATTATGTGCTCTGTCAATTGGGGTAGGCGTTCATGTCTCGCTGTTATAGAATGCCGCGATTCCACCAGAAAACGCTCCTACCACAAGAAAGAGAGGAATGAAAAAGCAGAGGAATACAGATTTAATCAGTAATCGCGTTGTAGTTTGTTTCAACTCATAATTTATCTTTAATTTTTTTCCCAAGGGGAGCAACTGCATTGCTTACCTTGGTGGAGGATTAATTACTACCAAAAGAGAGGGGTATTTTCGGGGAGAAAACCTGCCCTGCCTAGTAGTCCAGTAGTAGACATATCTAGGCATATAACTTTCTCCTTCCCACTCCTTGTGGATACCAAGACCAGCTAATTATATATATTAGGGACGTTCATTTGAAACCCTTCAATGGCTTTATTACAAAAGCATGCAAGAAACATTATCAGGTGTGGTAGAATTAAACAAAGCATTCATTTTGAATGAATTATGCATCATGGGTTGGTCAGAAAAAGTTGCCGTAGACATTCAGACAAGCATTCCATTGCTTAGGTAGGTGGCGAATGCCGTCCGCAAAAAAGAATTGTGGTTGCTCACTGAACCAAGTTAAACCGCGTTCTTACGTCTGCATCTGTGTGACATCGTTGCCCCTTAGGAGCTTTTTTAGAGTTCCAAACAAATGAAAATCACACGGTGACAAATCAGGACTATAGGCTGCATGTTGCAGAATTTCCCACTTCTTCCTTGCTAATGCTTCCTGCACAATCTTTGCGACATGTGGACGAGCATTATCGTGCAACAAAATTACTCCGCGTGAAAGCATGCCGGGTCGTTTATTCTTGATGGCTTTTTGCAGCTTGTCTAGTATTTGCAAGTAGTGGGTAGAGTTGATGTTGACACCAGGTTCTTTACAGTCGGCAAGCAATAGCCCTTGATGAAAACCTGTAACTTGAAATTTTTTTACTTTTGGTGATCCAGCATGCTTCCATTGCATGCTCTCTTGTTTGCTGCTCGGCTCAAAGTGGTGACACCATGATTCATCGCCTGCCACTATGCGGAAGAGAATTTCATGACCCTCTACTCTGTAACGCGGCAAGTGGTTCAGACACCATCCCATGCGTTCCTCTTTTTGGTGGTAGGTCAACATCCGTGGTACCCACTCTGAACACACCTTCCGATATTGCAGTTTCTTACGAACGACCTTTTGAATTGTCCCAATTAACACATCAAATTGTTTCGCTAGCGAACGTAAGCTTCGACAACGGTTCATCTGTACTGCTGCATCAATTTTGGCGATGGTTTTTTTCTGTTGCAACAATATGCGCTTGACCCGGCCGTCGAAGATCTGTCGTGAACTGACGTCCTTTCCGAAACATTTGTGCCCAGTCTGTCACTGTTGTCTTCGACACACATTTGTTACCATACGCTGCCTGCATTCTTCGATGAATTTCCACTGGTCGACATCCTTCAAATGAAAGAAACTGAATCACCGCTCTTTGAGCTTCTTTTGACGGATTTTGGATCAACCGGGCCATTTTCTCAACGGTCAGAAACAGAACTTATGCATCATGGGACGATAAGCACGTGCTCTTTTATTCATTGGTCAGTACTTATCACATGACTATGATATGATCATGTTCAACGTACGCAACTACGCGCGGTGCGGCACGAACGGATTTCAAATGAACGCCCCTTATAGGAACGAGCCATTCTCAGCTGTACTCTTGTGTATCCAAGGGCGTAGTCTTTATTTCAGCCATAAAGATGTTGTCCCAAGTCAATGTCTGACAAATTGGGGTTGCTCGCCAGTGATAGTACTTAACTTGGCGGCCGCGCCCCGTGACTTCTGACACTTGCCACGGATTCCTGGGTTTGCCTGATAACTCTATTGATGATATTCCTCCATTCCACAGCCACAGCCCATCCAGCATCAATCCTCTCGGTTTGCCTCTGTGTCTTATGCCACTAATCGTTCTAGTCGACACGATGTTTTATAATGCTTCTTTTCTCATATATAGTAGTGTATAATATACTATTTTCATTAGCCTCTTGCAGGCAATCGTTATCTGACAGGCCAAGGTATTCGCAACACTCGTCTCATGAACCATTCTCCGTTGTTTCTATGCTCTTTTTAATTTGTTCATTAACGTTCTGTGATTCATTGCCAAACAGCATAATAGGTTCTATATAACAAGTGCCGGTTCATTTCCGGTTCAGTCGCTTTGTTTGAATTTTGCACGCGGATTTCATGAAACACGCGCTCAGTCCCTACAAGGATACAAGTGAGAAACTTGTATATTTATTAGTTAGTTTTAGTCGCGATTCCAACTTCATGGCAACGGGTCGTCCCCATTATGCTCCGTTCCTGTGCCAGTGAATATCACTCAAAATGCTCCTCACTGCTCAATGTGAAAAATGGAACAGACAAGAGTCTCGTCAAGCCAACAGCTCGCACAGATACACCGTGCATCCAACAACTCGCACAGGTACACTGTGCATAATGCCGCCGCCAGAATGCCAACACAAAAGTCCTCCACGATGATGAGTCCATCGTCGATGGTATCGGCAGTCACCAGAAAGACTCCATTGACCCGGGTTTTATCCCACGTGGCTGGGTCTCTTTCCGCAGGGCGACACGCCGAAAGCGCCGCACAAAGCACGAACTCCATAGCTCCAGCGACGACTCTCAGGATCTCCTGAAAAATGCACTCGTGACCCGAAAAGGCAAACCAGTCAATTCAGCGACAGCCGGCCATTGTTCCGAACATTCAGCCCACTATGCAAACAACAGCGGACAGATGTAAAAGCATTCCACGCGAATTGCATAGCTCACAGTGTCGCGCCAGGCACTCACTCAGTAGCAGGGCGACGGAGCCATGTACTACCAGTCCAACATGAGGAAAATGCGAATGCAAACCGTAGCCACAAGTATAAACACGCCACAGATCTTACGGTTCCCTGCCTAACCGCCATGTTTTGGGACCGGAAGTCCTGTATATTTATATTTTCATGCAGTGTTTTTCATGTAATTGTACCGGTGTGTGTGTATTGTTTCTGTACTGTGCTGACGGGGACTTTGACCGCAACGTACGTGTTGTTACCTGTGATCGTTTTCTAGTAGATCTTGCCGTCTACTTCTCGTTTTGCTGTTGTTGTGTTTGTGTGTGTGTGTGTGTGTGTGTGTGTGAGAGAGAGAGAGAGAGAGAGAGAGAGAGAGAGAGAGAGAGAGAGAGAGAGAGAGAGAGAGAGATTATATAACATATACGTGCTCTATTTCTGACATTCAATGGTAATGACTTATCACATAAGATGTTTTTCATTTTCTGAACTGCAACTTTTGCTTGGCAAATTCTACTCTTAATGTGTCACAGGTTAAACGGTTCTACCAGCAGTAAATCGAGAAACAGTTCGATTTAATTACATCTTTCATTTGACAAGGGGTTGTGGGGAGGAGGGGGGGGGGACAGGGACAAACGAGCAGCCTCAGAGTATTTTAACGGGACAGTGACTTATTTCTCAACAAACCGGGACGTCTGGCAACCATAAGTAATTGCACACTCGAAATAACAGCGGGAAACACCAAACTAAAGTGCAAAGGTCACTGGCGTTGTTGAATGTACTTAACCTGATTTCGCTTGCACAAACTAGACACACCAGAGTAGTTTGTTGTGACAACACCGTTGGGTCCAAAAGTACAGGAATCTACTGGAATCTGGCTGCTAGATTCTGTAACTGAGAAACCAGGACATTTCTCTTAAGTATCAGTTATCAGTTGGGGTATCTTCATTGCACTCCGGACAGATCCAGATCCTCCCCCCATAATAAGCATCAGCGTTCGTTGGCTAATAGTGCCAGTTCTGTGTTGGTTAACGAGGCACCTCGTTTTCCCGACGTACCTCTCGTGTCTGGCCGTGCCAATTCTTACTCCCAAGTCTTTCATCCTGGACAGCGATGTGGATTCACTGACGTCAAAGTCTTCTGTTCTCGACACATCTTTAAGGACGTTAATAACATCGGCACGATCTTCTCTTAAGTATAAGAAGAATCAACGATGTTACAAAAATTAATACGTCACTTAAAAACGGTTAAAATGGAAGAGGATCGACTTCATTGTATCAAGTTTTATTCCACATGGCTCGGTCTCTTTCCACAGCGCGACATGCCGAAAGCATCGCACAAAGCACGAACTCCGTAGCTCCAGCGACGACTATCCAGAAGTCTCAGAAAACACTGCACTCGTGAACCCAACGGCATAGCCCGAAATTGAATCCACAACCTTCAGAGCATGAGACAGGCAGGCGTCCATACCACTTCGCTACGGAGGGTGTCTGTCACTTTAAAAAAAGAGGGAAGGGGGTGTAAAGGGAAGAGGGTCGCCTTCATTGCACCTTGGTTACCCCATATGGTCTCGTTCTGTAGAGCGACTTGTGCCTACAATTTAGATTGACACACGTTCTGCACAAGTCATAACATGCAGACGTAAACTAAACCGACTAACCGCACTGGCCACAGAATAATGAAACTGAAACTACCGCGTTCGTGCTCGCGGACATTTGGTGTTTACAAATTAATCAGTTCTACTAAATGAAATTTGAGAAAGATTCAGATTTAAATAAATCCTTCCTTTGAAATCTGTTATTTGACAGGAAAAGAAAGCCGGGACAAAATGGCATCCCGAAAGCAATTTTCGCTACAGGGAATTATTTCATTAACACATTGTCAGAGTCTCGAATATTGCCGGTGAACGTCCGTCGAGTGGATGAAGCTTGTATTATCTTGTGAGATAGACTGTAAGCTGTGGGTTGTCTGTAAGTGTATTTATATATATTATTTATGTATTGTGATGATCATTCCATGCACAACTAGATCGTTTTGCATGTGATCGGTAAATAAATCCATTGAACTACGTGTCGTTGTGTCTCAAGTCCAATCATGTTGTACTTGTACTTGTCTCACATGTGTTAGGTATAACGAGCCAGGTTTAAGACCCTGACACACATCATTTAAAAAATTAAAAAGATGTTTCATTACATAATTGCATGTCCTTGACGGGACATCGCATTCAACTGCATAGTTTTTGGAATGACTGTGATTTACTAGGAAGTTTACATTCAGTAGTTTACCATTGCCGTCTCCGTGGCGAAGGGTTTATGGACTCGGTTCGTAATCTGGCGCATTCGAAACACCACTGCTCGCGATTTGGCAGCAGACCGCGTCGTGCTGGGTTTTAACGAATTGTTATGGGAGCCGGTCGATCAGAAAGTAGTGGCAGACTACTGAACGAAAACTTGTCAAGACATCAACAAAAGTAGTAAAATGCTGGTGCTGACAGCGATGTCATGTAAAAGGATATGGAAAAAAAAAGTGTACCATTGCTTTCTGAAACACCAACGCTCATACCGTTGTATAAAAACTAACGCAGTCTGCTTCCAAATTTCCCACGGCTGTGTTTCTAGTGCAGTATGCGGGATTGTGAATCGCATTCGTAACGCCTTCACCGCAGAGCCGGTAGAAATGGTTCATACTCTGTTTTTGTTTGTTATTTTAGGTTTCTTAAAGCTTGGCCATGTGACATGGTCGAGACAAGAACACGGAGCTAATCCACGACTCTGGTGATCGTTTAAGATGTCGAAACATGAGTATCCATGCTTATCGGCATAGCGCATGATGATGATGAAAACACCGGAGGATTGTAAAAGGCCATCATGGTCCTAGATTCGATGAAGGGCAAATTCCAAATGCACCTGAAAAAGTTCGTTTGGCTGCCTATACAAATACTAGTCTGGCTAACGTTTCCTGGATCACCATGCTTCTTCGCAGACAAGAAGCTCAAGTTCTGATCGTGCACAAGTCGCTTGATCCAGCGCTTGGAGAGATGAAGGAGAGATCAGTAACACAGTCCTCTGAAGATAGCTCTTCAGCACCGGGTCGGGAAGAAAGCCCTACGCCAGCTACAGCCTGACATATGAGATGCACGCCCTTTTCATGGCTCAGGTGACTGCGTAGGTCTCAAGATTTAGAGATCCAGGTTTTCCAGAGATAAACGATGAGAAACACACCGCATGGTGGCAAACGCAGATCTGGGGACCTTTCTCAACGGGGATGTGTGGACACCTATGGCGTGATCTTTGCTGTTAGCGAGAGTACCACAGAGAAGGATATTCCTTACCCTGGCAACTTAAAAGGTTGGTAAAGGTCGTGGGCTTAGTCCGCAGTCATGTGGATGTGGACAGCAGGGGAAAACTACCACATTATGCTGCACAGGAAACTCTGAATGGAAGCTAATGAAGAGACCGGGGTAAAATAGCATTATGGTTGACACAGGATATTGCAGCTACTTAGAACATCCATCCATCCATTCATCCGCCCGTCCTTCCGCCCGTCTGCCTGCCTACTGCTTATCTGTCTATTTGTCTCTCTATCTTTCTGTTGTCCATCTGTCTGCCTGAAATCAGCCCACCCACCAGCATGAATATAGTGCTTCTGGTTCTCGTTTTGTGGTGATTCATTCTGAGCAAGAAGTGGGTTTCACTCAAGTTTACCCACTTGACAGATTAAATCTTTATATTGTCCTTTTGTTTTCATGGGCTTATCTCCCTCAGCCAATTTTTACTGTGTCTGTTGAAAGCTTGGTAAGTACTTAAGTATAGGGAGGATTGGGGTAGTTACTGTATCAATGCATTCTATTTGTCACGAGTTGATTGGGTGGCTGACTGGTAACGTGAGCGTTGAGGTGCTGCATATATTATAACATATACTTTTGTATGGATGTGAAACGTGGACAACGAGCAGACACGCTGATAAAAATCTAATTGCAGTGAAAATGTGGTTTCTGAGGAAAATGCAAAGAATATCATGGACACACAGAAAAATCAACGAGCAAGTCTTACGAGAAACAAATGAGAACCGTAAACTGATTAGAGAAATTAGACGTAGATAGTCAACATTTTTTGGGGCATGTAATGATAAGAAATAAACTAGAGAACTTCGTTACAACTGGAAAGATTGAGGGAAGAAGAACAAGAGGAAGACAGAGAAGTAAATATCTAGATGGCTTGGCCACATGGCATGGTCGAGACAAATAAACAGAGCTGATCCACGACTCGTGTAATATGGTGAAACATGACAGCACACGCTTATCGGCATGGCACATGATAATGATGAGAAGAGGCCTAACTATATGGGATAAAATCCATGGCAATGAAGTCGTTTGATTCACTTGCCTTTTAAACACCTTGTAACTCAGATAAGAAACCATGAACGTTGGCGATCCACGAAGTCGTCCATCTTTCCGCTCAAGATACTTCAGTTTATCGATTGCTTCTAATAGGTCTGACGTACTTTTGTGGAACTCATGTAAAGAGCGTGCAATTAAAGCATGCACAGTTACGCGTTTCTAAGTGATACTGAAAATGTGAGGCTTGGCTCATATTTGCATTGGCCTAGCAAGGAGTAATATTTACGTAATTATTTTCATTTCAAATTGGCATTAAGCCTATAGCATTAACTCTCGGACGTTAGGGGAAAAAAAGAGTTCTTGCGGGTTACATACACTCCGACGTCGGAGTGGGTTCACCTGATGGCGAGGAACACTAGTAGAGAAAAAGCTAATCGCCTAATCCACACGCAAAATTTAGTCCAGTGCACTAAAAGTCGTAGCACGTTTATGGATTACGCTTGAAGTCTAACAAAAGGTACGTAAACAAGAAGAAGAGGGAAAGGAGGAGAAGAAAGGGGAGGTCTTCTAGACGAGGTATGGTACGATGCACGAAGTCACAAGGAGTCAGAATCGCAGACTTTCCTCTTCTTTCACCTAGAGAAATTTCGAGAATTAGTACCTGGATTGTTAGAACAATGTGTGGGTTGGGGAAGACAGCTCAGGTTGTGGAGGGAGGTCAGATGCCATGAGATTTGCATTTTGGGTTTATGTGAAACAAGGTGGGGCGGAACAGCAATCAGTTTCTAACACGGGTGGCATCTAGAAAGACTATTGTCTGACATCCACAGGGCAAAAAGAATAAAGGAATAAAGGAATAGTTTGGTCTGTCTATCTGCCTGCTCGCCAGTCTGTTTGTCTATCTGCCTGCCTGTCTGTTTGCCTACCTGTCTGTCTGTCTGTAATTCTGTCTGCCTAACCACCTGTCTACTTGCCTGTCCCTCTGTCTATTTGTCTGTCTGTCGTCTATCTGCCTGCCCGCCCGTCTTCCTGCCTGCCTACCTGTTTGCTCACTCGCCTGCCTGCCCACTTATCTGCTTGCCTGCCTCTCTGTCTATTTGTCTGTCTACCTGCCTGCCTACTCGCTTATCTGCTTTCCTGCCTCTCTGTCTATTTGTCTGTCTGCCCGCCCGACTGCCTGCCTCTCTGTCTGACTGTCTGCTCGCCCGCCTGTCTGCCTGCCTCTCTGTCTGCCTGTCTCTCTGTCTGCCTGCCTGTCTGTCTGTCTGTCTGTCTGACTGTCTACCACATGTAAAATATTTCATAGTACACCTCGCGCTGCTTAGTACATAGGTAAGAACTTAACGAACACCAAGCAATCCTTGATACACAAATCGTTAACCTCACATCTGCCACCAGAAACGGCTTTTGATATCTTCAAGTTGTGCGTCGCGCCAGCTTAAGTGGCGAGCGGTAGACATACAGTTACATTGCTCACCAGATATACATTTAATAGTTCGCAGAAATGCCTATTAATTACCACAACAAACCCACTTAGGATCATTGAACCCAAGGTCTGGCCTGACGATGAATTAAGTGCCTGGTGTCCTTCACTGGGAGGTTAGAAAGTTAAGTATGCCAAAGCACTCAAAGTAATGCAAAGGAAATGTGACGGGAAGTGGCATATAAATGGCAAGGATGTTAACAATTAGTTTTTGTCCGCTTCGTGCCGAACTTCATAACACTAGAACTCTTTTAACAGTTTCCATGAAATATAAATTGATAGCTTATTAATGTTATCTTTTTGAGTAGGACCATTGCAAATCTGGCGAATTCCCATGAAATACATTGATACTTTATTAATGTTATCTTTTTGAGTAAGCGAATGTAGTGAAATTTTACCATCGTCAAGTCACATGTTTACGTTTATTTTGAGTCTTTCTTGTGCCTAATACAAGCGTGAACCGAGAACATGTTGTGATCGTTTGTTTCAGAAAGAGGAAATTATTGTGATCATTTATTTTGTAAAAGGGAGATTATTGTGAAAGTGAGTTGATTGACAACAAGATTGCCTTCTTTCCTTGGACACATATAAATATGTCTTGTGAAAAACCAATATATGCCGTGCCAGTGAAGTGTCGGGGAAATGACTACATCAGGATTGCCAAGAAAAGGTTAGTTCTTCTTCTGCTCTTTTGCCGTTTATCCTTATTTGGGACACATGTCTTCAATCAGCTTTCACAACACTATTCTTATCTTTTGCCAGAAGGTCAGTTAGGCCATTCTAGAAACTACTACCCCGTATGGGCATCAATCACCTTAGGACTAATAAACCTGTGGGGGGTAAAACCGTAACTTTTGCGGCTGGCTCAATCACAGGATTATCATTCTGAGCCGGTGATGGACCCTACTATAACTTCTCCTCGAGGTTGAACATGAGAGGGGTAATGGTAGAGTCGAAAATAAAGCCATTACCCCCATAAGGAAACAATAATCTTCAAATTAATCCGTGGTCATCCGCTATTTGTAGCTGATTTATGATTATTAATCTGAGCCAGGAATAACCATAATATAACTTCTCTTTGAGGTTGAGCGCGGTAATGGTATAATCGAAATCGAAGCAAGGCCGATGGATAAGAGCATTCTTTCTTGAACTTCCGGTGCGCTGATGCTGCGGTAGCGGGTGCAGCCCCTACACCGGTCAGTTGGACTAAAATGTTAACTTCTCGTCCTTGACTTTGGGACGTAAATTACAAGTACCTCAGAAGTCGGAATGGGTTCGCCTGATGGATAGGAACACTGGTCATAGGGAAAGCTAATCCACACGCAAAAATCAGTCCAGTGCACTCCCCAGTAGTGACAACTACAGGGTGTATTTTTAATGACTGGGCAGTGTTTGATAATAATGCCGGTCCAAGTTTTGTATGTACCTATTATGTTGCATGAACTTTACAGAGAGTGAATACAAAACTTGGACCGGCAATATTTTTCTTCTTCTTCTTTCGTTCGCCTGAAATATGTCTATATCTGCAATGTTGTCTCTTGTATTAATCTACCAGTCTTTTTTAGTTCACTCAGCGGTCCATAGAGTTTATCTTCCACTGTTGTCTCTCTAGGCCAGAAGGCTCGCCTGGATATGTTGTAGTTTGGGCAATCCTGGAGTATGTGCTCTGCTGTCTGCGACGCCAAACCACATGTGCTCATGGCCGAGTCACCAATCTTGAATTTTGTATACATGTGGTTGCGTAATCTATTGTCTCCTGTTCTGAGGCGCAGAATAATGACTTGTTCTGGTCTGTCCATAACGTGGTAGTCGTCTTGAGCAGGTTTTGGTGGCTTTCTGACTGATTTGATATTTCTTTTCTTTTGGTGGTATGTAATGGGCACATCATGTTGTTCTTCTTTTGCTCCTTCCTTAGCCAATCGATCAGCAATATTTTCAAACACTGCACAGTCATTAATAATACACCCTGTACTGGAAGTAGTAACACGTGTGTAGATTACACTATATCCAAAGAGCGCGAACGCAAAAATAAACCTGTTTCCAGTTCTTGCAGCTCCATCCGTGTTTTCTCCATTATGTTCATCAGTCTTTTTTTTTTCTTCTCTCGCCTTGAACTCAAGCGTAGTTCATACACGTGCCATTACTTCTAGTCGCCAATCCATTATCTTCTCGGCCGTGCTCTTGCGGTCGTATCAGATCTTCTTTGATGTAGCGCCAGTGCTGGTAGTTGATTATGTTGCATTCTAACGAAATGATCAAACCTTTTGAGTTTTTGGCTTTCAGTATATTTGGCACAAGGTGTTGATCCCACAGTCTGTCTGATAACATCATTTCTTACTCGGTCTCGGATAGTTAAGTTGGAAGTTTTTCTCGAGCATCTCATCTAACAGATGTTGATTTCACACGAAATACACACATAAATGGCAAATCGGTCTTTTGTTGAAAGTTTCATTCCACAACAATAGCATTGAAGTAGTAGTAGACACCTTGCAGTCTTGACAGACTAAAGTATGTGAGTGGAATATGGCCAATATTCCATCACAATGTCTGGGCAGAGCTTCAGAGATCATGTGATGCCCAAACGACATGACCCCTCCCTCGGCCTAGTCTTGTGTATTCCAGAGGAATGGGTAACCAATACGTCTGGCACAAGGTAGGCTGCAGACGCTGGCGGCTCAGCGTCAATCCACCGAGACCTCACCACCACGAGCCGGTGGCGAGTTATGGCCAGACCCTGACACCCAAGGGACACGGCTTAGAGACGTTCAGCCATGTCCCACAGGTGAGGGCCTCGTACGAGCCCGGACCATGAGGGCGCGCACATCTGTCAATCACAAGTGTCCGGACCTGTGTAAAGCGTGCACTATCGTCAGACTCCCCACCTGACTTATAGCGGTCCCCGCGACCAGCGGGAATAGGTCCGCCATAGCTACCGCAGGAGATATTGCCTGTCTATTTGCAAGCAAATCTCCCATACTTCCACTGTGCGGATCTCGCGACCAGCGAGAATAGGCCCGCCGGAGATTTGCTCGTCTGCTGCGAACAAATCTCTACCGAGAGACTGAATAAGTAAAGAAACGATAAAAGTAGTGGTATTTCAATTGCGCTTGCGCTCCCACCTATGCTACACCCTTCATGTGTCTTCACAAAGTCGGACTAGAGTCAAGCTCAACAGGGTCTTCTTTCCCCGCTGATTCTACCAAGCCCGTTCCCTTGGCTGTGGTTTCGCTAGATAGTAGATAGGGACAGTGGGAATCTCGTTAATCCATTCATGCGCGTCACTAATTAGATGACGAGGCATTTGGCTACCTTAAGAGAGTCATAGTTACTCCCGCCGTTTACCCGCGCTTGGTTGAATTTCTTCACTTTGACATTCAGAGCACTGGGCAGAAATCACATTGCGTCAACACCGGGTGACGGCCGTCGCAATGCTTTGTTTTAATTAGACAGTCGGATTCCCCTGGTCCGTACCAGTTCTGAGTTGGCTGTTGAATGTCAGCCGACGCGGACGACGTCGGGGAGACGCCGCCGCATAGCTGGGGCGGTCCACGGGAAGGTTGCAGCCACGTTCCGAGCTCGGCCGGCCCGCCGACTAGCGGCGGCGGCCTCGCCCAGCCCGGGCCCATCCCAGTCCCGCTTCGTACCCCGGCCCGACTGACCCAGCCCTCAGAGCCAATCCTTTTCCCGAAGTTACGGATCCAATTTGCCGACTTCCCTTACCTACTGAAGTAGTAACAACTGCAAAATGGTATGGAACGAAAGGGGTGACTACTGGTTATTAGATACAGAAAAAACGAATGATCACATAATGAAACTTGGAAGCTCGACGATATGAAAGACACAAAAACCAAACACGAAACCAAATAACCAACCATCCAACCAGCCACCCAACCAGCCAGCCAACGAACCAACCAACCAGCCAGCCAACCAACCAGCCAGCCAATCAGCCAAACAACCAACCAGCCAACCAACCAGACAGCCATCCAACCAGCCAACCAATCAGCACACCTACCAACTAGCCAACCAACCAACCACCCAGCCAACCAACCACCCAGCCAACCAACCAACCACTTAATGAACACCATAGGTAGTATAAGGATTAACATTCAGTAACACACAACAATCGTTGGTTGTTCTCAAAATACGAAACTTCCTGCTCCGCTAGTTTTCCGAGACAGCATCATAACTTTTATCCCTTGTTGAACTTTGTGGCTAGCTTTAGTTTACATTGAAGTGTTTAATGCGTGTTCCTTTCGGCCGTGGTTCTTTGTTACTTGTTCTTATTGCTCAGTTACCCAGTTACCGCTTGACTGCTGGTTCATCCCTCGGCTGTGTCATCCCTCTTAGAGTCCTTTCCTTTTGTTTTTCCTTTCTCCTTTTACAGGGTTTTTATTGATTGATTATTGTCATTATAAATCTTCTGACCTGGAAAGGTCAGCCTGGCCGAATGAATTAGAGAGCCCGCTCTTAAACTTCCGTAGTGCAGATGTCGAGGTTGCGGGTTCAACTAAAATGTTGACTTCTCGTCCTTGAATTGAGGGCGTAAAATACAAGTACTTCAGAAGTCGGAGTGGGTTCACCCGATGGCAAGGGACACTAGTAATAGGGAAAGCTAATCAACACACAAAGATCAGTCAGGGGCACAAGAAGTGATAGCACTGTATGGACTACGCTTGAGTTCAAAGCGAGCGAACGCCCCCCGCCCCCTCAAGATCTGATCTGCTTTGTTAACATTATGTTGCACTTTGTTGTTTCGCCAGGTTTACTTTTTCAGTTTGTTAACTACAAAAGAATAATAACATCTAATTCTAATGTAACAACTGCAAACAAACTGTCCTCGTTGGACAACAATCACCTTCAAATTAATATCCGAACTTGTGGCTGACTAGGTCACATGATTATTAATTTGAGCCAGACGATAGATCCTAATATAACTTCTCTTCTGATGTTGGACGGGGTAGTGTTAATGGTATCATCGAATTGCGTTCTTAATTGGGAGCCAGTGTTCTTGATCTGCTACAACACCGGGAAGGTTAACCCGGTCAACAAATGCCCGCAGAAGTCGGATGTGTCGGTCTAACGGCGCAAGGACGCAGCTCTGCTGTAAACAGGCACAACGCAGTCACATCCGGGGAAAAAAATCCGGATGAACGCAGAAGAAGAAGAAGAAGATCTACTACAAAAAGTTTTGTTTCATTTTTGTTCTGGTTACTATGTTTAAATATATTCCCTTTGAGGAATACAGAGGTATATCACTCCTGAGCCATATAAGGGAAATTTACGCAAAACTATTGGAACAAAGAGGCAGACCAATAGTTGAACACCAGTTAAGCAATGTACAATTCGGAGTAAGAAAAGGTGCAAATTGCACTGATGCACTATTCACACTTAAACAAATATGTGAAAGGAAAAAAACACCATCGACTATAGTTATCAGCAGAATATTGTGTTTGTTGATCAGGAAAAGACTTTCGATAGAGTAGACAGATACAAATTATGGACCATTCTTGAAGACTATGGGATACAAGGGCAACTGCTAGAAAACAGCATAGCCATGTACCACTCAAGGCAAAGTGCAGCAAGAACACAAGAAGGTATATCAGATATGTTTACAGTCAATACAGGAGTGAGACAGGGATGTGTGCTCTCTCCTCTGCTAGTTAATATCTACATGGACAGAATATCCAAAGAAGCAAGTCTTGACAGAACAGATTCAGAAAATATTGAACTCTTTACTTCAGATTAAACAACTGATCCACAGGAAATAAAATGAACTTCTATTTAAAGACGATCAGTACCTGTTTTATAGGGCAGACTGCAAAATCATATTAATAATCTGAGTTCAACATGCAGGAGTTACAATATGAGTATAAACACAGCCAAAACCGAAGTAATGTAAGTTAGCAGATCGCCGGGCCCATTAAGTATACAGATAAATAGCAGAACTCTGAAACAAGTTAAAGAATTCAAGTATCTTAGAAGTATGAACACAAAAGATGGCAGACTGGATAGAGAAATCTAAATCAGGTGTCAAAAAGCAAGTGCACTCACATATCAATTATCACCCATACTGAAACATCCAAATATACCAATGTCCGCAAAACGACAGATAATAAACAGCATATTCACATCAGTCCTATGCTACCAATCTCAAACTTGGACATTATCCAAATAACACTTACGCAAAATCAACACGTGTGATATGAGATGCCTGAGGAGAGCTGCCAACTTAAGAATCCCGAGACCGAGTAAGAAATGTTGTTATCACCCATCAACTATCAGTGGGTTCAACACCTTGAGCCACATTTATTGAATTGAAAGACAGAAGATCAAGTGGTTCGGCCATCTCGTTAGAATACAACACCATCAACTACCAACACTGGCCCTACATCAAAGATCATCTGCCACAAGAGCAAGAGAACGCCCGAGAAGAAAGTGGACTGACGACATCAAAGACATTGTACAATCACACGGAATGACACTATCCTATGCCATCCATCGGGCGCTGGAGCGCCAATTATTCCTCCCCGCCTACGCTTCACGGCAACAGTGGAAGATGATGATGATAAGGAATACATCCGTGAATGAATAAGTTAAGAAGAACTTATAAAAGCCAGTATCCTTTTTGGATAAAAATCGCCTTCAAATTAATATCCTATTTGTGGCTGACTCAGTCACATGATTATTAATCAGAACCAGGCGATGAGCCCTAATATAACTTCTCTTCTGAGGTTGAAAGGGATAGAGGTCATGGTAGAATGGAATAAGAAGAGCATGGGGGAAGCGGTGTGTGATTCATCAGACGAATGTTGCGAATATCTTTGACTGCCAGAGTAGCTAACATTGATTGCCTGGAAGGGGCCCATGAAAGTAGACCATTATGTACTTATATACACGGTGTATTTGTAATGACTGTGCAGTGTTTGAAAATATTGCCGGTCAAAGTTTTGTATTTACCTATTATGTTGCATGAACTTTACAGAGGGTGAATATAAAACTTGGACCGGTAATATTTTCAAACACTGCACCGTCATTACAAGTTACAAATACACCCTATACAACTATAATAATGGAGGTCAGCATGGCCAAATGGATAAAATTTCCGGTGTGCTGATGTCTAGGTAGCGGGTAAAATGCACCAGTCATTTGGGCTAAAATGTTGACTTTTCGCCCTTGATTTGATGAAGTCAATTTCCATTACCTCACAAGTCAAAATGGGTTGGCCTATTGGCGAGGGACACTTGTAATAAGGTAAACATCAGCCCTATGCACTAGAAGTAATAGCACGTGTATGGTCTATGCCTGAGTTTAAAGCCAGCGAACACAACCAAACCAAATTATAAGACAAAGACAAACCGCGTTCTTTGGTTATATAGTGAGAAAGGAGGGATTGGAAAACATCGCGATGACAGGAAAGATCTGTGGCAACAGAGGAAAAGGCAGGCTGACAGAAATGGTGCTGAATGGATTGAGACGGTAGCACGGAAGGATATCATCAGCAGATTTGATCCAGACCACCAAAGACCGGGATCTGGGGAGAGACATGAGCGCCTACGCCACGATTATTCTTTTATAAGGACTGATAACACGCAACCATAGACGTGGTCCCTAGGGTTGTCATGATGGAAGCTGCAGTCTTCTACTGCTCTATGTCAACTCTATCATGTGTGCCTTTCTCCTCTCCATTTCCTCTCAACTGTTCCCCGAAGGATTTCCCGTGAGAGGATATCATGGCGTGAGACCTGCCCAAATCAGACAATCTATCGACGTTTGGCTACTGACAAAAGTTGTTCATCATTGCCTGAATATGTATTAACTTTGCCTCTAACATACAATTCTTCTTCTTCTTCTTTTGTTCGTTTGAAATTTGTCTAAGTTCACTTAGTGGTCCATAGTTTATTTTCCACTGTTGTTTCTCTAGACCAGCAGGTTTGCCTAGATATGTCGTATTTAGGGCAATCTTTGAGTATGTGCTCTGCTGAGTGCGGCGCCAATCCACGCGTGCACGTGGCTGATTCTCCAATCTTGAATTGTGTACACATATGGTTTCGTAATCTATTCTATTGTGTCCTGTTCTGAGGCATAATTGTGGTTTGTTCTGGTCTGTCCATAGGCGTTTGTTTTATGTTACCCGTACCATATGCACAGGAATTTCCTAAAAGATTTGTGTTCAGATGTCAGGGCCGTCCATTATGTTTGTGAAGTGTGATAAGATCATCTCTAGTGTGTAATAGTAAATGGAAGAAATAAGAAATAACGGTATATGTAGATTGTGAAAATTCGAGAAAGAGAGGAGGAAGGGAGGGAGAGAAAGAATGAGATAGAGAGAGAGAGAGAGGTAGACAGAGACAGAGCATGCGAGAGAGAGAGAGAGAGTGAGAGAAAGAGAGAAGAGAGAGCATGAAGGAGAGAGCTACAGAAAGATAGAGAATGGGAGAGAGCCAGAGAATGAGAGAGAGAGAGCATGAAGGAGAGAGCGACAGAAAGACAGAGAATGGGAGAGAGCCAGAGAATGAAAGAGAGAGAGAGACATCATGAGAGAGAGAGAGAGAGAGAGAGAGAGAGAGAGAGAGAGAGAGAATGAGGGAGAGAGAGCGTCAGAGAGACAGAGATCAAGAGAGAGACAGAGAATGAGAGTTTTTCTCTAACTTATTTTTGTCGGTTTCATTTTTGTAAACATCCGGAAACATTTTGAAAATAGTTCATAAACAAACTTATATGTATTGTTTGGTGATCACAGAAGTAGGGGCAAGAATTAGAGACTAGAGGGCACACTAGACCAGTGCTTCCCAAACGTTTCACTTTCGCGGACCGACATAAAATTTTTCTTTTGCACCAGGGACCGGTGCCGTTCAAAACAATTTTTCTTCTTGTAATCTGTTGCTATCCACGGCACAGACTGATATAGAAAGCCTGGTGGCCTCAACCCAATTGAATAGTGAAAATCACAACTTGTATCTTGACATTGCAAAAACAGAGATAATGCGTGCAGATAAAACCACTCTGGAGAGGGGGATGTATGCTAATGAGGAAGGATTGGAGGTGGTGGAACATTTTGAATGTCTTGGGTCATTGATTGCCGGCAGCGGTGACACAGTTAGTTAGTTAGTTAGTTAGTCGCGGTTCCAACTTCACGGCAACGGGTTGTCCCCATATTGCTCCATTCCCGTGCCAGCGAATATCACACAAAACGTTCCTCACTGCCACATGTGAACAATGGAATAGACAGGAGTGTCGGCAAGCCAACAGCCCGCACAGGTACACTGTGCATAATGCCGCCGCCAGAATGCCAACACAAAAGTCCTCCACGAAAAATACAGTTCATCATCGATGGAAACAGCAGTCACCAGAAAGACCTCATTGACCCGGGCTCCATCACACATGGCTCGGTCACCCTCCACAGGGCGACCCACCGAAAGCGCAGCACAAAGCACGAACTCCGTAGCCACAGCGACGACCCCCAGGAGTCTCCTGAAAAAAGCACTCGCGAACCGAAAAGGCAAACCAGTAGCAACAACCGGCCGTCATCGTTCCGAACATGCAGTTCACACTAAAAACAACCGCGGACAGATGCAAAAGCACTCCATGCGAAATTCACAGCTCACAGTGTCGCACCACGCACTCACTCAGTAGTAGGGCGACGGTAACCATAGCCTCCTTAGTCGCCTCTTACGACGTGCATGGTAGGCAAAAGTGTTACTATTCTTTGCTCCCCCGTATGGGCCCCGGTGACACAGTGAAAGAGGTTAAACGACGGCTATCAATTGCTCTTCAGAGACTGAAGCAACTGAGTAAATTATGGAATGGGACAGACAGAACTACAAAAATTAGATTTTTGGGAGCATGCATCTTTCCCATTGCAACGTGCGCCTGTGGGATCTGGACACTTGCTGAGCTTGCTGAGCAGCGCATGAGTGCCTTAGGGTGTAAATGTTGTGGACGAGTTCTAAGAGTTTCTTGGGTAGGGAAAAGAGCAAATGCATCAATGCTTCGGGGGCTGGGTGTTGAAGAGGGTTGGCTATTAAAAACGATAAAACAAAGAAAATAGAAGTGTTTTGGTCACTTGAAATGTCATGAAAGTTTGGAGAGAACAATAATGGAGGGGTATATGCCTGGGACGAGAGGGAGAGGAAGGCCAAGGAGAAGATGGGTGCAGGATGTGGCGGATGATCTCCAGATGGGTGTATCAGACGCGGGGCATCTTGCTTATGATCGAGAGGTTTTCCGGAAAGTTGTTATGGGAGCGAGGTTCTGCAAAGGACATGCTACTGAATGAATGAATGAATGAATGAATGAATGAATGAATCTGGAATTTTATATGACCTCAATAAACATTTTAATATAAATATAAGATTTAACGTAATTGTGGGTGTTGTCTCGGTGTGCTAAATACTGCTCCATAATATTATTGGATGACGGTGATTTATTTAATGGTGGTCCCATTTTCATGAGTAAAAAATGTATTGTAGAGATTTAGAAATCGAAAAATGTTTCAAATGTCAAAACTACATTTAGGTCTTCTTGTAAAGGTGTATATACTCGTATACACCGACAGTCATAAAATAAAAATAAAATATATCTTGGAAAACGATACCAAATCAGATTTTAAACAAGCTGACTAAATTACAGTATGTTGTAATAAAAAATGATTTAATGATCAGCTGCTAACAGTAACTATTTTAATGCGAGTGGTGGGCCTGTTTATTATGTACAAGCTTATCAAATCGTGATCCGCGCGGACCGGCAAAGACGGGCTCACGGACCGGCACCGGTCCGCGGACCACCACTTTGGGAAGCACTGCACTAGACAACATAAACATTTAAATCTATATTTACGGACTTTTCAATTGTTATGTTGCCTCGTGCGTCCTCTAGTCTCTACTTCTTTCTTCTACTTCTATTAGCGGTAAACAATACATGTATGTTTATTTATGAACTGTTATAGTAGCCTCAAAGGCTTCCCCAATTGATATTTGTGAAGCCATAAGTTATTTACTAAGTCTATTATATTATTCCGGCCTTGTCGCTGAGTGGCAGTGAACGCGTTTTAAAATTCCCCGACGGTTTGAAACCAGCTGCAAACGATTTGTAAGCAGGCAGCCTTGCGTTGATATTGATGGTATTGGCGTCGGTCGTAAAGAACGCAATGGCAAATTACTGAACGTAAAAATTTTCTGCTAAATCACAAACATTCAAACAATGCTGGGGTTGATTGCAATGTCCTGTAAAGAAAACGCAGCGAACGTTTGTGATATTCTTAGTTGACAACTGCAAATTAGAGGGACTTCCGTTTTTGCAGGCGTCCTTGAATCTTTGCGAGTATGGACACTCGTTACGTGAATTTGTGTACCACTTCTGGTTCCCCTGTTATTTTTAGCCAGTATTGATAAACTCCAGACTGAAAGTTGACAAGATTATCTTCAAAACACTACCGAAGTTACAGCCCGTTTCCTGTAAACAACAGCCTCTCACACGAATGTGAATGATGTCATTCTATGATATGCAACTCCCAACTGTGAAAACAAAGAGATATGATTGACGGGTTAGAACTACCATGAGAACATGCATTGGGCTTCTCGTCTCATCCCATGGAGGTCGACGTGGCCGAATGGATAAGAACGCTCGTTCTTAAACATCCAGTATACTGATGCTAAGGTAGCGGGTTCAACATCTACACCGGTCAGCTGGACTAAAATGTTTCTTTTTTTCTCAAGCATTGTCCATACGTCCCCAAGTCAAGGACGAGAGATAAGCGTTTTAGTCCAACTGTCCGGTGTAGGGGTTGAACCCCTTACCTCGGCATCAATACACCGGATGTTTAAGAACACGCGTTCTTATCCATTCGGCTATGCTGACCTCCGACTAAAATGTCGACTTCTCGTCCTTGACTTGGGGAAGTAAGTTACAAGTACCTCTGAAGTCGGAGTGGGTTCGCCTGGTTAATGGGGAACACTGGTAATAGGGAAAGCTAACCTACACGCATAAGTCAGTCCAGTGCACTAAAAGTAGCGTGTATGGACTGCGTTTGAGTTCAGAGAGAACGAGCGCAATAAAAAATCTAATCTAATCTCATCTTGTACCTTGAATCATCTCATCTTGTACCTTGAATAATCTCATCTTGTACCTTGAATCATCTCATCTTGTACCTTGAATCATCTCATCTTGTACCTTGAATCATCTCATCTTGTACCTTGAATCATCTCATCTTGTACCTTGAATCATCTCATCGTGTACCTTGAATCATCTCATCTTGTACCTTGAATCATCTCATCTTGTACCTTGAATCATCTCATCTTGTACCTTGAATCATCTCATCTTGTACCTTGAATCATCTCATCTTGTACCTTGAATCATCTCATCTTGTACCTTGAATCATCTCATCTTGTACCTTGAATCATCTCATCTTGTACCTTGAATCATCTCATCTTGTACCTTGAATCATCTCATCTTGTACCTTGAATCATCTCATCTTGTACCTTGAATCATCTCATCTTGTACCTTGAATCATCTCATCTTGTACCTTGAATCATCTCATCTTGTACCTTGAATCATCTCATCTTGTACCTTGAATCATCTCATCTTGTACCTTGAATCATCTCATCTTGTACCTTGAATCATCTCATCTTGTACCTTGAATCATCTCATCTTGTACCTTGAATCATCTCATCTTGTACCTTGAATCATCTCATCTTGTACCTTGAATCATCTCATCTTGTACCTTGAATCATCTCATCTTGTACCTTGAATCATCTCATCTTGTACCTTGAATCATCTCATCTTGTACCTTGAATCATCTCATCTTGTACCTTGAATCATCTCATCTTGTACCTTGAATCATCTCATCTTGTACCTTGAATCATCTCATCTTGTACCTTGAATCATCTCATCTTGTACCTTGAATCATCTCATCTTGTACCTTGAATCATCTCATCTTGTACCTTGAATCATCTCATCTTGTACCTTGAATCATCTCATCTTGTACCTTGAATCATCTCATCTTGTACCTTGAATCATCTCATCTTGTACCTTGAATCATCTCATCTTGTACCTTGAATCATCTCATCTTGTACCTTGAATCATCTCATCTTGTACCTTGAATCATCTCATCTTGTACCTTGAATCATCTCATCTTGTACCTTGAATCATCTCATCTTGTACCTTGAATCATCTCATCTTGTACCTTGAATCATCTCATCTTGTACCTTGAATCATCTCATCTTGTACCTTGAATCATCTCATCTCATCTTGTCCCTCCTGTACCTTGTGGTGTCGCGGTGAAGCATTAAAAAGCGGGAGAGTGCCCGCTTATGGACTTCATATATTGAGATTGCCATGGACTCTGCTATTCTCTCTGTCCATTGTTTACAAGATCAGCCTCTTTTTCTAGCTCCATTTGGTCTGAACATCATTGCTTGCTGTGGTATACTGCTAGTTGGTAATCTAGTTACGTGGCCAAACCATTTGACTCGCTTGTTGTCTAATGAAATCTAGCCTTGCTGTAACCCCCACTTTAGTCCTGGTTTCTTAATTTATGATTCTCTCTCTACTTGATACATTAAGTACTCTTCTCCGGATTCTCATTTCCGTTGTTGTTTCTTTTCCTGTCATTAAAACAATCTCTCGCCAGTTGGAAATGGCAAAACTAGGCCAATGGCAGCTTGTAAACACATGGTACCTATCTGTAGTCGCCACGTTATGTAATCTACCTAGAGGGCCCCAGGTGTGTTATCTGTGGCAGTTTATATTATCTCTTTCAGCAAGGGGTAGATCCGGAAAGGGTGAGATTATAAGCCGCGAAAAGGTAAACACACCAGAAGTTCTCAAAGATTGCAACACCAATGGAAGACAGTGTATAGACTGTATAAGTTAAGTAAGTTGCATATCCGTTACCGGACGTCGCAGTCAACCCTAGCATGGTTTTTGTTTTGACCGTTGGTGATTTCTTGGCAAGTTTACGTTCAGTAGTTTGTGATTGCTTTCTAAACAGCCGACACTCATACCTGTATGAAACCAGAGCAAGGTGGTCTGCTGCCAAATCGCCCGCAGCTGTGTTTCTAACACTGGATGCGGGATTGCGAATTGCATCCGTGTCTCCTTTCTCACAGCGTCGCAATATTGTATACACGATATCAATTTTTGGGGAACGCTGGAAAACCCTTGAAATAACATGAGAAAAAAATTCACAGATAGTGACTGACATTCGTAGGAATAGAGATTAGGAACACGCTCATTATCACCATCAAGTGCTTTGCCAACTGGCGTGAGCGATCATACTTCTCCCCAAATTGTGATCTCCGACGTCATGGATGAGTTCATGTGTTGACTCCCTTCCCTGCCATGACACAAGACTCTCAAGGTTTTTTTCTCGCCATCATCTTCTATCTTTTCACAAATATTTCGAGTTGTCACAACATATTCCAGTTTTTGTCTTCTCATATTGTGGCCAGTGTGCTTCTTTCTGATGTTTGTGATAAGTTAACTTTGCAACTTACCCTCCCTCAAAATGCCCAGATTGCGTAACTCGAGTTTAGATATGTATATATGTACACACATGTCTGCGCTTGTATGTAAGTACATACATATCTAGAGCTGTCTGATTTTACGGCGCCAGAGACTCGCCATCGCCTCTTCTCGCGTTAGTTAAAACAGTTCTACCACGTGAAGGCCAGGAATTTGATGTTTTCTGCCAGTGGCGATTAGTGCAAAGCTTTGGGAATATTTTGCAAGCTTGGGAGCTTATCCTCAACTCTGCACCCCTGCTTTAACAGCAGTTTTGGAACCGTATGTACCGACCAGTATTACCATTATGCTATCAATTTTGAGATTTGCAACCGGAGCACTGTATGGGTGACGTAGTCGTGGGATCTTGGCTGCTGTTCAGTAGTGCGACATTTTCATTGACAGTAGCTGAGTTTGGTATGTACCAACTACTTCTTTTTTTTTCGGCGTGTCAACTATCGCAGTGGATTCGGTGGTCGTAGATTAGTGAGCCGGATCTGATGGACGACACCAAAGTCTCTCATAGATACCTCTTGTCGGAATGTCCTACCTTACTTGTACACTGGCTAAAGTGACAGACTAGTGTCCCCATACGTATCATTCGTGGGGACGTTTAAGAGCCGCGATGTTTTAAGAGCCGTGGAGATGTGTAAGAACCGAGGGGATGTGTAAGAGCCGTGGGAATTTTTAAGAGCCGTGAGGATGTTTATGAGCGGTGAGGATGGTGTAAGAGCCGTGGGGATGGTGTAAGAGCTGTGGGGATGTGTAAGAACCGTGGGGATGGTGTAAGAACCGTAGGGATGGTGTAAGAGCCGTGGGGATGTTTAAGAGCCGTGGGGATGTTTAAGAGCCGTGGGAATGTTTAAGAACCGTGGGGGTGGTTTAGAAGAGTGGGGGATGTTTAAGAGCCGTGGCTGGGTGATCGCGGTGTCCGCCTCAGGTTCAGAAGGTACCGGGTTCAATCCCAACACAGGGCTGGGCATGTTTCCAAGAAGCACTGGTTTCTAATGATAGCACTCGTCCCCCAGATCTCTTGGGTAGTGAGATCGGATACCTAACCTTCCCGCAAGAGGGTGAAAATCTGGAGGTTTCGTGTGCAAGTTGTGGACGTAAAACATCCCACGACAGTTGAACATCGCAAAGGGTAGACAGTAAAGTCACCGCCCTGGCAAAATTGTTAGGAAAGAAAACCTACCTGCTCATAGACAGAGCACTTTACCTTGGATGGAATCTGTCTGGAGGAAGCAAATTTTCACTGGCACCTACTACTAGCGTCTTGGCGGACGATAGTTTGTTACATTGTTCTTCAAAAAGGCATAATAACTACAACCCATAGCGGTAAAACCATGGATGAAGTTATTCCTCTTCACAGCACAAAGACTCGGCTGAATTGCATAAACCATGTTTTTCCCATGCAGCATTATCCCCCTTTCGGCCTGCCTAGTTTACTCCAGAGGAAAAGTAACACCAATACATCTGGAACAAGACAAGCCCTGGAAGCTGCCAGATCAGCATGTCAATGCTGTAACTGTCCGCCTGTCCTAAATCAGTTGTCGACCAAGGCTTAGGGCCTGGTCTGCCCTGCCATGACATTTAGTCTTTAGGTTGCATTTCCTCGCACTAGGATAAGGTTTGTATTTTTGTATGGCGCAAATCTGACACAAATACAGACTGCTGTTTGACACACTGGCCTTCGAGGTGGATAACTAGGAAACACTACCATCGAAAGAGAAAGAAAGAAGAGGAATAATCGCTCGTCGATGAATTTCTAGACATTTCACATCAAAGCGTAAGATGAGTCAAGAACAGGTATCCCTGCACTCGGGATATTCCCATATGTACTTCGTCTTCATCTGCAGTAGCCAGCGATGAGTCCCAATACTAATGATACCAGTAGTCTGATGATGTGTCCGCCTGGCCTTTCCCTGGAGTCGTGAGTGTCGGCCAGATCCTCTTAACTGACAAAAAGAAACAGAAATCAGAACACTGCACCTCTTTGAAGCAAATCACAAAAAGACTTGTCAACACTTTAAGAAACATTCGAACAATATAATTGACTGCTAGTTTTAAGCATTTGAGCCAAATTATAGTTCATGTGTTAACTTCATAAGATCTATAACTCTGCAGTATGCACCTGATGAGATGTAGTGAAATACACCAGGCAGTAAATGGTGCAGCCAATTGTTTGTAACTTCTGTGTTGACATTCTCTAAGGGAATACATTGTTTTGAAATTTGAGAAACATTGACATAGATTGTAAGCCGATAAGCAGCAGGATTCTCTTGCTTTTTATATGGAAATCTTATCTCCGTGTATGGAGTCCCCAGAAATCCTTGCTCTGTTTAAGTGGTCTTATGTACTTTGTCTGCTAGACCACAGTTCGCGCTTGCAATTGTTTGCAATACGTGCTTCAACCTGCTGATGCAGGTTTGTTGTTCGTCCATCTTGTCTGAAGTCGCGTTTTCGCGTGTACTTCTTCAACGAAACGTCTTTCGCGGGAAATAGAGTACGTCTATTGCTGTGCGTAAACCTTTCAACGTTTGATTCCACCGGATGTTTGACTCACAGTTTCCAGAAATAATATTCCTGTGGTTTGTGCCGGTCTTTGTATTCTGTTAATGGTGTCCGTTAGTTTATTTCCAATACAACATCCGTGCTATTACTGTTGTGTTCACGAAGGATTTTATTCCGGCCCTCAGGAGTAAAGGGGAGCGACGGTGGTGTAGTGATTAGAAGCTTGCCTCTCGGCCATGTAGTCGTGTGTTCGAATTCGTATCGAAGTTGATTTGTAAAAACTGCCGTGAGTTCCCAAGTCGGCCCAGCCTAATATTGGTACACGAATATGTCTTGGCAAGTAGAGGCACACAAGAGGTCGACCTAGGCTCGTTCAATTGAGTACCAACCAGCGCTCATAACTGTCTGGGAAAGACAGGCAGAAAGGGAGGAAACTGTCCTCATATGCCATCGCATAGAATATGTTACCGTCTAATATTTCACACCCCAGTAGAAGCATCTGGCAGCATCTTCTCTGGGTGAGTTTGTCTATATACTTGGAGTGGCGTTGAGGTCCGGCTTCCGCCTGTGGTTCAAGTCAGATAGTTGCATATCTTTACAGGAATCCGCGGTCAACGCCAACATTTATTGGCAGTTTGTGGTTAACAAGACATAGACAGTGTACATTCAGTACTTTATCATTTATTTCTGAACGACCGACACCCATAACATCGAAATCAGCGCAATGTTGTCTGCTTCCAAACCTCCCACAGCTAATCTCGAACCATCAACTCGGTACATCGGGGACTGATGAAACCCCGCGCCTCACTATCTCCTGAGCCAGAAACGCTGTTCTGCTTCAAGTAAACCGGATACAAATCACGGCTGTGGATTTCAACACAAACAGGATCAAGAAGATGTCATTCTTCCTCATATGGATATGTTAGTGGATTGATCGTTTTTGGGGCCGACATTATGCTACGAATGTCAAACATGGACACTTACTGCAACTAATGAGCTTAAAATCATAACAACAGAGATGAGCTGCCTTAGAAGATCTGCGGACTGTAGGTTTGGATAGACAAGGTGTGGCAAACCATAACTACGTGTTTGATACTGTAACATTTGCACAGACCGCAAACCTCAGGTCTGGTATGACATCACACTGATGTTGGACAATAGAATGTCTTCATCCGACATACAGGACTTCACGCTGGAGTTCACAGCCAGCGAACACAAGCAGCAAGCATTTGTAGAGACAATGTATGCAAACCAACACAAAGGTTCAACGATCAGTAGCAACCATTTTTGATACCATTATACGAGTACTTGTTTCCGCATGTAGTTCTTTTCCTTCCTATTCCTCGTTTGCACTTGAAATTCCGCGTTAATATTTTTTTTAATCGGTAGTTAATTTCAGATTCATGTTATTCCCCTGCAGATTTGGATCGAATGAAATTGGCTTATGCCATTTTTGATTGTTCATTGTTGCAAGTTGGGCCACACTGTAAACAAGCGATTTACTTTCAATTGACTGTTGCTGCAAACACACAATCACAAACATCTGATGAACCTATTTGAACGCGGATTTAATTCAGTAACATTTCCAGTTTTGTTTTCGTGTTACGCAAAAACTACAACGTAATTTTCATTCTGTGACTGACGTGACAAGCTGGCAATCTCCTGTGTTTAGACTGACATGCCTGGCAATATGAGGTAAAGTGTAGACTTAAAACGCTTATCTATCTAGAATTCAAACGCTTATCTATCTAGAATGCAAATGCTTATCTATAGGGTGTATTTTTAATGAATGTGCAGTGTTTGAATTTATTGCCGGTCCAAGTTTTGTATTCACCCTCTGTAAAGTTCATGCAACATAATAGGTAAATACAAAACTTGGACCGGTAATATTTTCAAACACTGCACAGTCATTAAAAATACACCATGTATCTGTAGCTTACAGAATCATCGAGAGACTCGGTAGCGTTGAGGCTAGCACGCTTGCCTACTGGCCTGGTAGTCCTGTGGTCGAACCTCCGTCGAGTCAGAGAATTGTTGTAACAATTGATTTGGTCCCCAGGTCGACCCAGCCTAGGATGGGTCTGAGGAAATGTCCTGGGAAGTAAAGGCGACCACATCACCCATCCAGTGATGGGGTCAACACCATAAATCCAACACGTCTCAGTGCATGAAAAATGGGTCAACTGTACGTAAATATCAATCGCTCGCGAGTAACTGAGGCCATTGCAGTAACAAAGGGCATTCCCATTACATCTATAAGTGTGAATTAGTACCTATGAATGTATTTCTCATGTTGTTTCTGTGATCTACTTCTAATGTATGGCGACGTGTAGCTTACACTGCAAAGAGTTATTTTCCCTCGTTGATTCTTTAACACCAGTTGTGTGTGTGTGTATATTTGAGGGTCATTATTCGCTGGAAAAAAAAATAAAGGATTGCTCAAATATACCGAAGCTGTAGCAATCGGGTGGTTTCAACCAATTTTGTGCCAGACAAAAAGACTTCATATTCATAACTTATTTAGACAAAAAAAAAGGCTCAGAAGAACCGCAACAACATCTCATAAAGAAAAGAATAAAGAAGAAGAACCAATGGAAGATTCGTCTAAAAGAACACACCTGAAACTAGTAAAGAAATTTATGTATTTATGAAGTATAATATCATCAAATGGCAAATCACAAGTCGAGATCGAGAATAGATACAATAAGGCAAGCCAACCCATTTAACAAATGGCACCAATACTAAAGAACAAACACGTTTCAGTAGATACTAAAACAATCACTCTACAACACAATGTTTCTACCACCTCTATGCTATCAAGGCCAAACCTGGACAATGTGAGAAAAAGATAAAAGAAAAATTACAACAGCGAAATCGAGATTCCTGAAAAGAATACTCAAAGTATCAAGGAGAGAGAAAATCATAAATGATGAAAGTGGGGGTAATAATAGCAGCGATATATTTAATTAGAAAGCAGCAGGTGAAATGGTTCGGCCTCGTAACTCGGCTAGCAACTGACAGTATACCACAACAAGCAATGATGTACAGACCACATGAAATTACAGGGAAAGGCCGACCATGTAAACGATGGTCAGAGGGAATAACATTAGAGTCCATGGGAATCTCGATATATGAAGCTCATAAACAGATACTCTCCCGCTGTTTATACCTCACCCCGACACCGCAAAATACAAGAGGAACAAGATTAGATGATGATGAGAAAGACTTTGTTTTCAATTTGCGATTACTGTGAGGATAACACATTCTGAACATTCGAACAGTATCAGTGACTGTGTGCTTTCAGTAATTCAACCAAAAGTATAATTAATTTATTGACGTCATAGAATATATAACTCTGCACTATGCACTTGGCGAGAGTGAGCGAGGTATGTCAGGCAATAAATCTTGCAACTTATTGTGTGTGGTTTCTGGGTGTAAAGGTCCTTATTGCGTTTGTCTATGGCAGTTGTATGTGTGTGGGAGTCTCCATGGCGAAGTGGTCAAGCCATTTGCCTTGCGTTCCGAAGGTTGTGGGTTCCATTCCGGGCTACGTCTTTCGTTTTACGAGCGCATTTTTCTCGGAGACTCCTGGGGGTCGTCGCTGGAGCTACGGAGTTCGTACTTTGTGCGACGCTTTCGGCAGGATGCCCGGGAAAAGACCGAGCCATATGGGATAAAACCCGGTGCAATGAAGTCGATCCTCTCGTCTTTTAAGACATTTTTTTTAAAGTTGCATGTTTGTTCCTTGCTGCTTGTTCCTACCAGCCACCACTGGTTTTTGTCTCTGTGGCAGTTTGTTCTTCTTTAACTGTTTGTGGGTGATCCTTTCCTATCTTGTTGCCTCTTGTGTTATTAACTCCCACCTCTATTGAACACTATATCAGCCGAGGACTAATCCCAGCCAATCCCTACATCCTGTGGTGAATCATAACCACTGGTGAGAGGTCAGCAGGAGCGAATGGATAAAGAACGCTCGTTCTTAAACATCCGGTGTGCTGGTGACGAGGTTGTGGGTTAAACGCCAACACCGGTCTGTTGAACTAAAATGTTGACTTCTCGTCCTTGAATTTGAGACGTAAATTACAAGTATCCGTGAAGTCGGAGTGGGTTCACCTGATGGCGAGGGGCACTGGTAATATGTTAATCCACATGTAACAAATATCCAGTTCACTAGAAGTAGTAGCACATACAAGGACTACGTTTGAGTTCAAAGCAAGCGGACGTCACAAAACAATGACCCCTGGTTACATCCTAATACACCTCTCCACAGATATGCAGTTCCAGCACTGGTCTTGCAGACCATTGGTTTTGGAGTTTGAGATGGGAAGTGACGCTTTACAGTTCAGTGAAAATGTTAGTTTAGTACCTGATCAGTTGGAGGATCTCTATACAAACTTGACTCCCATCGATGGAAACCATTTTCAGTTCAAGACTGCGGTGATCTGACACCAAATCATCGGATTCAGAGCTAACATTGGCTAACATCCAGGGATTTATCAATTAAACCACCAAGCTGATAAATAACTTAACTGATCAATCAACCAACCGGTCAATCAAGCAAACAAGTAAACAACCAACCAGTCATCCAAACAGCAAACTAGTCATTCAAGCAACCAATTTAACAAGAAACCAATCACTGATCCAGATAACCAACCATTCATTCAAACAACCAAGCAAACAATCAACCAGATATCCAAACAACCATCCAAACAACCATCCAAACAACCAACCAGTCATCCACGTAACCAATCAATTATCCAAATAACCAACCAATAATCCAAATAACCAACCAAAAAAATTAACAAGTCATCCAGATAACAACCCAATCATTCAAATAAACAACCAATCATCCACACAATCAACCAATCATCCAAATAACCATCTAACTATCCAAACAACCAATCATCCAAATAACCATCTAACTATCCAAACAACCAATCATCCAAATAACCATCTAACTATCCAAACAACCAATCATCCAAATAACCATCTAACTATCCAAACAACCAATCATCCAAATAACCATCTAACTATCCAAACAACCAATCATCCAAATAACCATCTAACTATCCAAACAACCAATCATCCAAATAACCATCTAACTATCCAAACAACCAATCATCCAAATAACCATCTAACTATCCAAACAACCAATCAGCCAGCCAAATAGGTTTGCCAGGGC
>OY992881.1:121411120-121701120 GCA_963921405.1 Cepaea hortensis | reverse complement strand
TCCCAGAATCATATGTGTTAGAAACTAGCTGTTATGGATTCTTTGTAAGTTTTATAGTCTTCTGTTTCAACTCGGCTTATACTTTTCCTTTCCCAACTGGCAAGAGATTATTACCGTCTGCAGCATGTACATCAGAGTTCCTAGTTTTTCGCTATTATCCAAGATGACTAGGCGTCCATTTCACTACTCTGGGATGAGGGAGAAGAATAACATCTATGGATTCCCTAATTTATAAGTCCACAGTGTGATTTGGGCACAACCTTCTTGAGTTAGAGATGGCCACTGTGCTCAAAGCCTATCCATCTCTTCAGAATTATAATAGATGTAATATATATTCTACAGCGTTATCATTGAGAGATCACCATCATCATGTGTCCTGTCAGCTGGCGTAGGCGTTCGTGTCTCTCCACTGATCTCAGTCTTTGGTTTTCTGGATCAACTCTGCTGATAATATTCCTCCATGCCACCGTCTCAATCCATCCAGCATCATTTCTCTTGGCCTGCCCCTGCCTCTCTTCCCCTCGATCTTTCTAGTTGTCACGATGTTCTCCAAGGCCTCTCTTCTCATTACATGACCACAGAAAACTGTTTGCCTATTTCCTATTATTGTTTATAATCTTCCAGTTTCATTAGCCTGTTTCAGGCAATCGTTATCAGTTGCTCTGACATTCCAAGGAATTCGCAACTGTTGTCTCGGGAGCCACATCTTCGTCGCTTCTAAGTTCTTCCTAATTTGTTCATGTACATTCCAAGATTCACTGCCATACAGCAAAACAGGTTCTATATAGCATTTCAACACTCTCTTTTTGACATTCAATGACAATGACTTTAAGATACTAGTACTATTTATTTTCCGAAATGCAGCTTCTGTTTGCACTATTCTGCTCTTAATCTCAACTGTGCTTCTTCCATCTGATACTATTATTGTCCCTGGGTATTTACATGTATCCACTTGGTATTGAGAGACAGTAAGTTATTATAGGGATATCTTCTGCTTCTGCACTATATCCCGCATTGAGGCAATGTCCCTCAACCAAACCACGCCATTCCGTTCTATCCTTTGATAGCTCCTTCAGCTCCCTTCATGACTTCCCAATATTATTAATTTATGTTTGTAATTCTCTTCTCTCTTCTCCGTCATTCTTAGGTCTCCCACTATTTCATTTGCTTTGTGACAAGAAAACGTCTAAATATCTTTCCTCAGGTTTTCTCATGGTGTTCTATCCACTGCCAGCGTCTCTCCTCACCCCTTGGGTCACGGAAATTTGTTTAGTTCTCTCCATGAGCTCTACATTGGTGATTCTGTCATACCATTTTACAATAAGAATGTATATATACATATATATTGCTGTTACTGAGCGTGGAGAGATGTAATAAGGATATATATAATGTTTAATATTGGCATTGCCGGCTCCGTGGCTAAGAGCTTACAGACACGATTCGTAAGCCTACTTACCAGCGTTCCAAGCACAGCTGCGATCGATCTGGCAGCAGACTGCGTTGCGCTGAATTTTAACGAGTTGGTATGGGGGACGATCGTTCAAAAAGCAATGGCAAACTACTTAACGTAAACTTGCCAAGACATCAACAGCAGCAGTAAAATGCTGGTGTTGACAGCGATGTCATGTAAAAAGGATATGCAAAAAATAATGATGGTATTGAAAGGTTGAGAGAGGAACACAATGGGAGAGAACACAGACAAGAGGATTAAGGAAGTGGGAGAAGACGAGAATAAGTAGAGGAAGAGGTGATGGAGGAGAAGGAGGAGAAATAATTGAGGAGAAGAGAAGAAGAAGAAGAAGAAGAAGAAGAAGAAGAAGAAGAAGAAGAAGAAGAAGAAGAAGAAGAAGAAGAAGAAAATAATGAAGAAGAGGAAGAAGAAGAAGAAGAAGAAGAAGAAGAAGAAGAAGAAGAAGAAGAAGAAGAAGAAGAAGAAGAAGTGGGGGGGGGGGGGGGAATGAAGAAGAATGATGAGGAGAAAGAGAATAAGATGAAGCAAAGAAGAAGAGGGATAGGAGAAGAGGTTGGCGAATCAGAAGGAGTGGCAAGAATTGTATAATTGTTAACGTAAAATAATATATAATTAATGTTGCTTCAAATGATTATATCACGCATCCGACGTAGAAACACTGGCATGTTATCCATACATGTTTTGTACAACAAGGAAAGTCCAAAGAATACCATAAACAGACAGAAAAAAACAATGACCAAGTCCTACAAGAAACAAATGAGAATCGTAAACTGATTAGAGAAATTAGACATAGACAGTCACCATCTTTTGGGCACGTTGTGAGAAGAAATAAATTGGAGAACTTGGTGACAACTGGCAAGATCGTGGGGAAGTGAACAAGAGGAAGACAGAGAAGTAAATACCTGGATGGCTTGACCACGGGGCATGGTCGAGACAAGAACACTGAGCTGATCCACGACTATGGTGATCGAGTGAAATAGCGAATCATGACTGCCCACGCTTATCGGCATGGCACCTGATGGATGGATAGTTTGTACAACTGTTTGATAATGTATTATTATTATATTTTGCATTGAAATGTTAATAACTGTTTATTTGTATTATTAACAGTCAGAGTGCCAAAAGCTGGAGAGAACAATCGGCCTTACACTACAGTCAGGTTCCGCTGATGATGGCTGATGACTCAAGTACAACATCAAGAAATAACTTTCGCAACACGGCTAATCACATAGACTCCAAAACTGTTCTTTATGGCAACAGTGGCCAAGATATTCCATCACTTCCTGCCAGAAAAAAACCGCCCAGAAGCTATATCAAGGAAACAAAAATCACAAATCCAGTTGTGATTCCACAGGGGAAAAGAGATCGATTTGAAGGTGTAAGTCATATAGATCCCCATGACGACTCGGCTTGTGTAGAACAGCCAAATTCTGGCAGTTCTCAAGAAGTGTTTGAAAATTATGAAAGCAATGGCTACTTGATCCCAACAGATCCTCCTCCATATGTCGATTCCTGTCTTGATTATAGCAGCACTGAGTTTCCTTCAAGTTCGATTAGCAGTGAGACAAGTACAAACAGTATCCAGAAAAGAGGCAAACCTTTTCAGAGATTTGATTCAGGTATGGTCAGTTTCTAGGTCTACATGTATTTTACACCAGGTGGTTAAGATCATTTCTTTGAGTTGAGTCAAGAACAGAAATCAAACACTCGGGACATTCCCATACGTGCTCCGTCCTGATCTTCAACAGCCAGCCAAGAGTCCCAATACAAATGTACCAGAAGCAATATGATTATGTGTCTGTCTGGGCTTTCCTAGGAGACCCGAGTGTCGACCAGATTCTCTGCTCATTCCCTGCACTCTCTCCAAGCCGTGATGATCCATCTATTCTTCTGCGCTGTACATACGACCCCAAAGGACCCCAACCACGTCTGCCTTCCACCAATACCCCACCGAATGATGGACCCAGCAGTCCTGGGAGGGATCTAAAAGATATTTTCTATTTTTGATTGTTGAATTGAAGCCTGTCTTCACCTTTCTCATCATAATTTGTGAGTCCGTTACAATCAGGACATGCGTGTGCTGTTTATTCTCCAGCCAGCGGAACGCCGCATTGGCCGCCTCCACCTCTATTCTCAGACTAGATGTTGTGGTATCATATGCCAGGCTCTCCCACACCAAACACCGTCCACAAAACTTCGCCACAAACCCCATGCACTTTTTTTTTTACCTCTTAGCACACAGCTATCCATGTAGATGATTACATCCATTGCAGTTGCTACAACAAGGATGTGTAGATGCAGACCTTTCCCATATTCTAGAATATAGTATCATCAGATGGATTCATCTTCTTCAGTCCTCTTTCGATGTAAGTGCATCATTCCTAGTTATGCGCCTCAGAGATCAGTATCTGACTTCAGCACACATCTGTGGCTGGTTGACGTCATTGAGACAGATTCCATCCAGGGCAATGGGCTCTGTCTACCGGTAGATAGATTTACCTTTTAGCTAAGCATCCAAAATACCAACCATCCAGACAACCAACACACCACCCAAACAAACAACATAAAATCCTCCAAACAGTTGACTAAACATCCAAACAGCTGATCAACCGTCCAAACTGACAACTATCTAATAAACCAAACAACCATCCAAACAACCAATGCAACATCCAAACAGCCAACACAACATCCAAACAACCATCTGGACAGCCAAGCAACCATTCAACACAACATCTAAAAAAAACAACCATACATCCAAACAATCAACAGAACATCTAAAACACCAACCAAACAACCAACACAACATCCAAAGAACCAACACAACATCGATACAGCCAACCAAACATCCCAACAACCAAACAAACATCAAAACATCAAAACAACCAAATAACCATCCAAACAGCCAGGCATGACTTGCACACTGAACCTATTTTCACCTGTATCCGAGGAGGCGAGATTTCCGCTATCACTAGGGATCCAAGTAGACGTGTGCTATCGTTAGAAACAATGGTTCTTGAAAAAACTCCCAGTCCTGTGTATGGCTCGAACCCAGTCCCTTCTGAGCCTGAAGTTTACACTGTAACCTCTCCAACATGGCTCTTCCCATGTATGGAGTTGTCATTGCCGTTCACTTCCTAGAGAATATGAATGTTATCAGTCACCCGGTTTGTGAAGCTGGTTTGCCCAGTCGACAAAATCAAGGCTGGCCACTGCTGGGGATTAAAACCTGAAGCTGTGTTTGAAGTTTTGAAGACGACACTGTGATATATTTGTCTCTCTCTCTCTCTCTCTCTCTCTCTCTCTCTCTCTCTCTCTCTCTCTCTCTCTCTCTCTCTCTCTCCAGTGTGTGTATCGGTGTGTGTGTGTGTGTCTTAGTTTTGGGATACAGAGGTGCTGGGGTGTTAGAGATGTTTTCTCACGGATCAGGACCTCACTTCTCTATCATATATGCTATCCATATACTAAGACGAAAAGCAGAGGAAAGCAATGGAGGAGGAAAAGATACAATAAAAGGGGAGGAAGGGGGAAAATAAAGTTGACGGAGAGGAGGTGGAGAACGATGAAGAAGAAGAAGAAAAAGAAGAAGAAGAAGAAGAGGAAGAACAAAAACAACAAGATAAGAAAGAGGATGATAAGAAGATGAATAAAGAAGCAGTTGAAGGAGGAGGAGAATGGAGAAAAATGACGAGGAGAAGAAAGTTGCGGCAACAAGTCTTCATCAGCAAATAATAACAAGAAACAAACCACAGCAATACACGAACAACGGAAATAACACTACAAGTAATACACTAAGGCATACTTTTCTGGAACCATGTGACATAGATAAATAAGCCAGCAGGAATTGTATTATAAAGTGCGTAAAAGAGAATGGACAATAGCAAATCTTATTTCAAGAAATAACATTTCCGTTGTCCATATACTTTTATGCACCGAATAGTCAAATCCCTGTTACATAATTTACGAGTAGTTCCCTCGAAACTAAAGGATTGCCCATGCTTTTGCAGGATTTTTCTCTTAATGAATTTTTCGCTTAAGTTTCAGGATCTGTTATTTTTTTTAATACTTTTTTTTTTTTATCTAAATATATAAAATTACGAAGTTTTAAAAGAAACACTCTAAAATTATAACCGTGACGAAATGAAACAAAAAGTGGTAAAATTTGCTTTCAGCGAATACTTACCACTCATGTCCACACTCGGAAAGACGTACCCCCGGTCTTGTAAGAGTTTCAGGATGTACTTGAGATGAATTACTTAGTTTCTGAAGTTTCCTTTAATTACTAGAAGTATAGACGGAAGCATGTGGGTAGAGCAAGGACAGTAGATTCTAACTGCATGACAATGTATCAGTGTTAAGGTTTGCAAAATGAGGGACCAAGATATGGATAACTCCCTCTGATCTCGGGTTGAATAATTCGACTTGAGAACCAGAGTATGGTATATTTTGTGGCCAGGGTCCCCAAGGGTCATGTGTGCGGTGTGAAAGAATAGATATGCGGCAATTGCTTGGAGCGACATCAAAGAAGATCTGCTGCAAGTGGAAGAGGACGCCCAAGAATCAAAATAGATTGGCGACATCAAAGACATTGTACATTCAGACGGGATATCACTGTCATCTAGTGCCACCATCGGGCGATGGAATGCCAACTATTTCTAACCATGCCGCTTGACGGCAAAAGTGGAAGATTATGATGATGATGATGATGCCGGGAGAGAATGATGCGGCAGGAAGTAACTAGAGGATCTAGCAGATGCTCAATTCTCCGATGAAAACTTAGACGGACACACAATCAGACAGAAACTGGTACTCTTAGTATTTGGGACTCTTTGCTGGTTGTTGAAAATGTGGAAGAGCGCGAATGGAAATGTCAGGAGTGCTGTGGTGTCCTTTCTTTGCTCAACTCTTCTCCAGACAGTATATCCATGTACGCCTCTGTCAGTATATCCATGTACGCCTCTGTCAGACAGAAGTGCTGATGCTTGCTATGCACTCAAAGCAATAACAACAAATTTATAATCGTCATCATGTGCCATGCCGATAAATGTGGGCGGTCAACTTCGCAATCTTAGTCGTGGATCAGCTCTGTGTTCATGTATCTATCATGCCATGTGGTCAAGTCATCCAGCTATTTATTTCTCTGCCTTCCCCTTTTTATTTTCTCCCTAATTGTGCCAGTTGTCACCAAGTTCTCTTGTTTATGTCTTCTCATAATGTGCCCACAAAATGTTGTCTGTCTACGTTTAATTTCTCTAATCTTTTGCGGTTTTCATCTGTTTCTTGTAGGACTTGCTTATTAGTTTCTCTGTCTGTCCGTGAAATTCTTTGCATTTTCCTCAGAAACCAAATTTCCACCGCCATTAGATGTTTTTGAGCTTGTCTGCTCATTGTCCACGATTCACATCCTTACAAAAGTACAGGTTATATGTAACTCTTCAACAGTCTTTTTCTCGTTGCAATTGACAACTTTTTAAATGGTCAGTATGTTTTCCGTCTTGCACAAGATTTATAGTGAGCTAAAATAACATATAACGATAATTCCCCTCTGAAAACTTCCAGGGGCTGCGTGCTCCAATAATCCTAAAGGTTATGCCGACAGTAGCTCAGTTACTAATGCGGTTTCCTATGTCGGACAGGTCAAGGGATTTGAACCAGACAACGAGAGACACAAACCTGCTGCCTGGTATGTAGACTGTGGGAAGTCAAAAGCTGGGTAAAGCAAACCCAAACATATATTAGTCCGAGGCTTGTTGAAGTCGGACATACAGAGCAACAGATTTGACAAAACAGTGCAACACAATTCGCTTGATGTAATGATAATTAAGACATTGTCGATAAACGGAAAAATGGACTGGTGTGTAAGGGGCTACAAACCTCACTACAGATCAGCATGGCGAATTGTTAAGAGCGCTCGCTCTTAAACATCCGATGTGCTGACGCCAAGGTAGCAGGTTCAACCCCTACACCGATCATTTGGACTAAAATGTTGACTTCTCGTCCTTGACTTGGGAACGTAAATTACAAGTACTTCTAAAGTCTCGGTGGGTTCGTCTGATGGCGAGGGACACTGGTAATAGGTAAAGCTAATCCACATGCACAAATCAGTCCGGTGCACTAGAAATAGTAGCTCGTGTGTGGACAACGTTTGAGTTCAAAAGTGAGTGAACGAAAAAAAAAACCTGACTTAATTCTGGTGTGGTTCTGTCGTGCCAGGAGTTGCAGACTGCGAATCTGTCCGAGGGTCCAGCAGTGTCCGGATCAGCACATCTCCGAGCTGCTCCACGAACTCCGTGTCCAGCCCCCGCCTGTCCACTCAGTACGAGCAACAGTACGAGGACATTGACCAGTACCACCGGACACAGGAGCATCAGCAACAGCAGCATGTGCCGCAGAGGTGAGTCGTCATCATCATCATGTGCCATAGGGTGAGTCATCATCATCATCATCATGTGCCTCAGAGGTGAGTCATCATCATCATTTGCCGCAGAGGTGAGTTATTATCATCATCATGTGTCATGGGGTGAGTCATCATCATCATCATGTGTCATGGGGTGAGTCATTATTATCATCATGTGCCACAGATGTGTCATTATTATCAACATGTGCCACAGAGGTGAGTCATTATTATCTTCATGGATCACAGAAGTGAGTCATCATCATTATTATGTGCCACAGGGGTAAGTCATTATTATCATCATGTTCCACAGTGGTGAGTCATTATTATCATCATGTTCCACAGTGGTGAGTCATTATTATCATCATGTGCCACAGATGTGTCATTATCATCATCATGTGCCACATAGATTATTATCATCATGTTCCACAGTGGTGAGTCATTATTATCATCATGTGCCACAGAGATGAGTTATAATAATCATCATCATCATGAATGACATCTGTATGTTGCCATAGAAAATATGCATGTTTTTAAAATCGTTATGTTAATTTGTTTGTTGTTGTTGTGTCCTAGCTTCTTAATCCTGTTGAGCCTGTGCATTGCTGTGGTCAGCCAGCGCCTGGCTTCCCTTGTACCATCTCTATTGCTGTTGGTTAAGGGGGCCAAGATATTGAACATTTATACAGCAGTTCACTAAGTGAACATTTGAATTCGCAAGGCTGTATGCACACACACACACACATGCTGTATGTATACATGCACACACACATGCACACACACAAGCACACACTCATGCACACACTCATGCACACACACATGCACACACACACTTTTACTTGTCGGTTGCTTGTAAGCTTCTATAAAGCAGAGCAGTTTCCTGCCGTAGATCACGCTTACAGATTCTCAACTCTGTGCACAAACTCTGTAGAGCCAGCGAGGGTTGCAGTCTGTGGGTCCCAGAATGACACTCACTGTAAATATTCTAGTGTGCGGCTCCCCAAAACCCCACTTTTGTCGATAGTTGGTCTACATGTCTTTAAAACAGAATATGTCCGGAAGCAGGATACCGCCATGGATCAGTGATGGGATGGAGCCTCTCATTTTGCAGACCTGACTGCAAGGAAGAATAGGTGGCCTATCTTTCCCTCACTTAGCATGTGATGAGCCCAGCTGTTGTACTTTATTCCATCAGTGCTCATGACATTATCAGTGCAGTACCCTATCAACTTCCCTAATGCGGCCGCTTATAATTGTCTTACATGTTCATACTTACAGCCTCAGATATTCCTCTTGAAGACAGCCTCTTGTTCTGTGTCTGTTATCTGGCCGACACTCACAACTCTGAGAAAAGGCCAGGCAGACACATAATCAGACTGCTAGTGATACCATTAGTATTGGGACTCTTCGCTGGTTGTTGCAAATCAGGACGGATCCTGTATGGGAATGTCCTGATTGCTGTGAAGTCGGTTCATGACTCATCTTAACTCAACTGTGTTTGTTGTGTACAAATATACAATTTTAAACTCCAGCTAGTTCAACCAAATCACTTTTCGCAGACTCAGTTGTTGACTAATCTTTTTATTTTATGTCCGTTAGGCGCAGCATTGACAAGCTCCGGAGTGGCCTACCACAGCTTCCCCAAGTAGACATATCTGGCGTTACTAACTCGGACAGTGAGGACAATGATCTGGCCATCAACTCATCAATGGCTGAGTATGTCAGGCATTGTGTTGACCAACAAAATTTATGCACTTTTTTAGTGAATAAAAAAAAAAACACTCGCATTTTCTTATAATATTTAGCTGTTGAGGATGATATTAAGACTAGCTTTAAGCGACTTAAGACTAGCTATCAACGCAGTAAATTTGTCTTTATGTTGTAAATGTGTCTGGATGTTGTAAATTTGCCTTGATTTTACAAATTTGTCTTCATGTAAATTTGTCTTGATGTTGTAAATTTGTCTTGATGTAAATTGATTTGCCTTCTGTAGAAAGTATTGAATTTATATAATCTCGACCTCTGAAATCGGAGTGGGTTCCCCTGATGGCGAGGGACACTGGTAACAGGAAAAGCTAATCTGCATACAGAAATTAGTCCAGTTCATTAGAAACAGTAGCACATGTACAGACTACACGTAATTTGAAAGCAAAGGGAAAAAATATAATAATTACCATTGTCACAATCATTTGCATCATTATCATTAACGCCAACTGGTGTGAGCAGTCATATTTCTTTGCACCTTCTGATATTTAACAGAATATAATGTATATATATTATTTCAAGTCCTTTATTATAAAGCGAGTTATTTTTCACTGTTTTGTCAAGCACATGTGACATTACTAATTGTCTTAAATTGGCAGCCATAAGTTAAAATTGGCTCTATGTATCATGCAGAACTGTCACAAGTGATACATTTGACATCCTTTTATCATTAACATAAATCTGTTTTGTGTAATAAATTGAGTACCTTTTAAAAGAAGCAGAATAGTTCTTCATCTTACAGCCCATGTCATCTGGCATGTGTCATCAGGTTTGTTGTACACAGGTTTCTCTCATGCCTGTTGCTAGTCATTTCAAAGGCAAATATTTCTACATGTTATGATGTCAGCCTGTCCACTATCTTCTTTTTGGGTCTTCCCCTGTTTTACTTCTCACGCAATCTACCTGTTATGCTGACATTACTACATCTGATCTATTTCTCTTGTTGTTTTGACATTACCACTTCTCATCCAACCTTCCTGTTATTTTGACATTATCACTTCTCATCCAATCTTCCTGTTATTTTGTCATTATCACTTCTCATCCAACCTTCCTGTTGTCTTGACATTATCATTTCTCATCCAACCTTCCTGTTGTTTTGACATTAGGCTACTACTTGTCATACAATCTTCCTGTTGTTTTGACATTATCATTTCTCAAACAATCTTTCTGTTGTTTTGACATTACCACTTCTCATACAATCTTCCTGTTGTCATGACATTACCACTTCTCATACAATATTCCTGTTGTCGTGACATTACTACTTCTCATACAATCTACCTGTTGTCGTGACATTACCACTTCTCATACAATATTCCTGTTGTTGTGACATTACCACTTCTCATACAATATTCCTGTTGTCGTGACATTACCACTTCTTATACAATCTATCTGTTGTCGTGACATTACCACTTCTCATACAATCTACCTGTTGTCATGACATTACTACTTCTCATCCAACCTTCCTGTTGTTTTGACATTATCATTTCTCAAACAATCTTTCTGTTGTTTTGACATTACCACTTCTCATTCAATATTCCTGTTGTCATGACATTACCACTTCTCATACAATCTACCTGTTGTCGTGACATTACTACTTCTCATACAATCTACCTGTTGTCGTGACATTACCACTTCTCATACAATATTCCTGTTGTCGTGACATTACTACTTCTCATACAATCTACCTGTTGTCGTGACATTACCACTTCTCATACAATATTCCTGTTGTCGTGACATTACTACTTCTCATACAATCTACCTGTTGTCGTGACATTACCCCTTCTCATACAATATTCCTGTTGTCGTGACATTACCACTTCTCATACAATCTACCTGTTGTCGTGACATTACCACTTCTCATACAATATTCCTGTTGTCGTGACATTACCACTTCTCATACAATCTACCTGTTGTCGTGACATTACCACTTCTCATACAATCTACCTGTTGTCGTGACATTACTACTTCTCATCCAACCTTCCTGTTGTTTTGACATTATCATTTCTCAAACAATCTTTCTGTTGTTTTGACATTACCACTTCTCATACAATATTCCTGTTGTCGTGACATTACCACTTCTCATACAATCTACCTGTTGTCGTGACATTACCACTTCTCATACAATCTACCTATTGTCGTGACATTACCACTTCTCATACAATCTACCTGTTGTCGTGACATTACCAATTCTCATACAATATTCCTGTTGTCGTGACATTACCACAATACAATATTCCTGTTGTCGTGACATTACCACCTCTCATACAATATTCCTGTTGTCGTGACATTACCACTTCTCATACAATCTACTTGTTGTCGTGACATTACCACGTCTCATACAATATTCCTGTTGTCGTGACATTACCACTTCTCATACAATCTACCTGTTGTCGTGACATTACCACCTCTCATACAATATTCCTGTTGTCGTGACATTACCACCTCTCATACAATATTCCTGTTGTCGTGACATTACCACCTCTCATACAATATTCCTGTTGTCGTGACATTACCACCTCTCATACAATATTCCTGTTGTCGTGACATTACCACTTCTCATACAATATTCCTGTTGTCGTGACATTACCACAATACAATATTCCTGTTGTCGTGACATTACCACAATACAATATTCCTGTTGTCGTGACATTACCACTTCTCATACAATATTCCTGTTGTCGTGACATTACTACTTCTCATACAATCTACCTGTTGTCGTGACATTACCACTTCTCATACAATATTCCTGTTGTCGTGACATTACTACTTCTTATCCAACCTTCCTGTTGTTTTGACATTACCACTTCTCATACAATCTTCCATTTGCTATAACACTACCACTTCTCATGACACTAAAGAATGTAGAATGTCTACTTCTGATACAAATAATCTTTGTCTTCAACAGTTAATTTCTCTCACATCTGCGTTTGCTTTCCTGTAATAAATGCGACCATCTCCTACAAACCTGTTTTGTTGCCAAAATCACATCATGTAGCTTCCATCAGTTCTTTCCAAATCTTCGTGACTTTTAACATAGCCAAATCACTGTTACGTGACTTTTAACATGACAAAACAACTGCGATGTGACTTTTAACATGACAAAACCACTGCGATGTGACTTTTAACATGACAAAACCACTGCGATGTGACTTTTAACATGACAAAACCGCCGCGATGTGACTTTCAACATGATAAAACCACCGCGATGTGACTTTCAACATGACAAAACCACCGCGATGTGACTTTTAACAAGACAAAACCACCGCGATGTGACTTTCAACATGACAAAACCACCACGATGTCACTTTCAACATGACAAAACCACCAAGATGTGACTTTTAACATGACAAAACCACAGTGATGTGACTTTCAACATGACCAAAGTATTTTAGTTTCCAAAGACATGAAGCTGCTTATGAGCCAGATTTCTTCAATGTTTCAATATTTGTCCTTCTTCATGCATGATATTCTCAGAACTCTTATGTAACATTTCACTTCAAAAGCTCTGATTCTTTAGCAATTGTGAACTGGGCCATTACTCACGTCTGTATATGTTGTTTCAGGAAAGATGCATGTTCTCATAAATTGCTCCAAATTTGTTTGCTGGTGTTTTAATACTATTTAACTTCTGCATTGCCATGCAGACTCTATGTCTACCTTCCATTGAATAGTCCCCACAGTTGCTGGTTTTGGGGCCAAGGTATTCAAAAGTTGTGACATTTCCCATTTCTTCATTGTTGACTAATGTTTTGCTGGCATGTAATTTTGTGAGGAGTGACTGGCTGAGTGGCTAAGAATGTTGGGTTCTCCTTCAGGAGACCTGGGTTCAAATCCTCAGTAAGGTGGATTTTTTTTCTGTCGGGGAGCAAAAAGAAAATTCTAACCTGCACAATTTGCGGTGACTGCACTAGCCAGGCGGCATTAATTCCTCAGGCTCAAGACACCCCCTGTCCTACACTGCAATTTACAATAGGCAGCAGATGACAGTATGTAGTTGTGTCGATTTATATTATTTTTATTTTAAGTTCATTGCTTGATATAGAACAAATTAAAGTACTTGGTGTATAAAATAATTCTTTCTCTCCCTAGAATCGTCTCACATCCCATGCATGACCCCCGTACCGGGTCTCTGCCCCACACCTACATGCCACTCAACAACACTAAACATCCCATGGAGCTGATGAAACCAGCAAAAACACAGAGAACCAGTTGCTGGATTATTGTTGTTCTTATCATCATCCTTACCATCTCGTTGACAGCCCTTGGCCTGAGCATCTATACCTTGGTTTCAAGTACGTGCTTGTGTTATGTCAGTGGTCTTGTTCTACAAAAGTGCTTCACATGAAAATCTTAAAAGTGTAATAGGCATTACAATAACCATGCTATTATAACCTGTCAATATTGTTGTTAAGGATGTCAAACGTGTTAAGCACGTTACATCACGGTGCAAACGAACATGATGACATTGTTCTATTATTCGTTTTTTGATCAGTGAAGGGGTGAAATCTATAGACATTCATCAGCGAATGAAGGTCCAGTATGGTGATGCGTGCCTGTCAGTCCAGCAAGTGTATGAGCAGGGTAGGAAGTTTCAAAACACATAACTTCTATGACAGACTGTTCACGAGAGGGTCAGGCCCACAGAGTAGTGACCCCAGAGTTGATTTTTCTACAGGAATCCAAGCACTATTTGGCACTAGAGGACTTGCATTGAACGTAATGGTGACTACATCGAACAATACATTTGTTCTTCACTTTTTCAGAATATATTCACCAAAATTAAAAACACATGTTAGGTTTTTATTTGAAACCCCCTTGTATTATCATCTTCTTTAAACTCAATCACTGTAGGAGGTTCCCGCTGGCACAGTGGCTAGCATGCTTGTCTCTCAACCCAATGGTCATGTGATCAAATCACCCAGTGCTTGTGTTGTTGGGGCTGTATAAGATCCAACCACTGGTAATACACATAATGTGGGTAGGCACAGAGAAGCAGGATTGTTTGGAGAGAGAGAAAGAGAGAGAGAGAGGTTGGAAAAGTGCCTGCGACATACCACATGAGGTATTCAGAGTAGGTCGGTCTACAAATACGAGGCTTCACTCTTACTGTTCCCTATGAAATAGAGTCAGTAAGGTTGATTGTTATACAACGTATTTAAGGATCAAATCACCCAGTGCATGTGTTATTGGGGCTGTATAAGATCCGACCGCCAGCAGTACACACGACATAGGTAAGTACAGAGAAGCAAGGTTGTAGAGAGAGAGAGAGAGAGCAGAGCAGTGCCTGCGACATACCACATGAAGTATACAGAGTAGGTCGGTCTATAAATACGAGGCTTCACTCATACTGTACCCTATGAAATAGAATCAGTAAGGTTGATTGTTATACAACGTATTTAAGGGTCAAATTGCCCAGTGCTTGTGTTTTTGGGGTTGTATAAAATCCAACCACTGGTAATACACATGATGTGGGTAGGCCCAGAGAAGCAAGATTGTTTGAAGAGAGAGAGAGAGAGAGAGAGAGAGAGAGAGAGAGAGAGAGAGAGAGAGAGAGAGAGAGAGAGAGAGAGAGGGGGAGGTTGGATATTGAGCACATCACTTACTGAATGTTGATTGGTCTATGAAAATATGGAGCTAGCACCATATGCCCAATATGGCTCCGGACGTGGAAGAAGGTCCTTGACCTTTTGTAACATGAGACGGAGACTGAAAATACATCATGGCCGAAGACGTAGCCCATGGATCATAAGAAGAAGGTTTTGCGCAGTTCATATATGCTTAGATTTGATAAAATCCTGTACAGTGGATCTCGAACAGTCTGTCTCTTGCCTTGGCTGTACATTTTCTTAGATAAAATTCATTATTTTCAATCATGTTTGTTTACACACAGAAACAAACAAATATTAGAACTTGACATAAGTTTTTATTCTCAGATTACACTATGTTTGTTTACATGCAATAATAAAACGAATATTTAAAGATAATAGAATTTTTTTTGGTGTCACAGAACCAGAAAGATATGAGAGTCCAGCCTTGGAGTCTTCAGGAAACATCTCCCTTATAGATCATTCAGATTTTGACTCCACCGTGAACAACTTGCAACAGAAAGTTGACGATCTGATAAAAGAGGTAAAAACACATTATTTCCGTTTCTTAAAGGTCACACATTTTCCCCCAGTACCAATATAGATTGCATTCTGACATGCCATCTAAGAAGTCTCGTTATTGTTGTTGTTGTCCATCTACTTCTACTACTTTTTCTTCTTGAAGTTTGTCAACTCTAGTTGTTCACTCTGCATTTGTAAGCTGGCAATGGCTTGGTTCTATCCTAACAGGCAAGCAACACACTCATTCCCAGCATGCTTGTGACTTATCCAAGCAGTATGTGCAAGACTTGGGTTCTGATTGCCTACCATCAACATGAGATATTTCTGTGAATCTCACTCTGTCACATTGTGGAAAGTATGAATCGTCAAGGAGCTTATCACAACAGAGACAATTGTTCACTTTGTACAGTTTTTGTTGGTTGGTTTTGAATCATCTGGAAGACTGTGAGTTTTAACTTTTTTACAAATTCAAACAAAAAATAGGTTTGGACCAAACAAAAAATGGATGGCGGGAAATGGGAAGTATGTCACAGTTATGACTGAAAAGTTGACAATACGGTAACAGACATATTGTACTGTAACACAGTAACAACATTTTGGCGATATAAAAGCCCAGGGTAGATACGGGAAGTTGCTTAACACAATTAATCATTTCATGGCACTTAATCAGTTAAGTCCAATAAATCAGCATCTAGGTCATCTGCGTCCTGACAAGGGCTTGTAGTATCAGAGGGGGCTGGATGTGGATTGTCTCCCCTGTCGTTACCACGCTATTGTCCCCATGATGATTGTGTTGCAGTGCCCTCCTTACACCCTCCAAACTTAGGAGTCATTGAAGTGTACAAGACCGGTACTGGAATTAACATTTGTAGTGAGGCAATTTATAATGTAACTAGGTCATTATTCAGCACAGAATGTACAGACTGGCTGGCACGAGTCCTTGGTGGTGTTTCTTCCATGGGATGTAGGTGCTTTATTGTCAAGAGACTCCAACCCAGTGCCTAGATGGATGCCTCACTCAAGGTTAAAGAAGCTGTCATTTTCACATTAGAAAAACTGTAGCTGCAGCAGATTGCCATAATTATCTGCTCTTGCTGTGAGGGTATACAAGGGGAAGTAATACAGTAACAGGAATTTTACAAATAACTTTTTTATAATAGTGTGAACTAGAAATTGCTTTGGCGAAGGTAGTCTTTTGCAAGGTGGAAAACATACTGACCAATAAAAAGATGTCAATTACAATGAGAAAAACGGTGTTGAAGAGCTACATAGAACTTGTACTTTTGTATGGATCTGAGATGTTGACAATAAACAGACATGCTGAAAAATATCTAATGGCAGTGAAAATGTGGTTTCTGAGGAAAATGCAAAGAATAGAAGGGGCAGACATAAAAACCAATGAGCAAGTTCTACAAGAAGCAGATGAAAAATGTACTCTAATTAGAGAAATTAGACATTGACAATCAAGAAGTTTTGGACACATTATGAGAAGAAATAAACTAGTTAACCTGGTGACAACTTGCAAGATTGAAAGGGAAAGAACAAGGAGAGGCAGAGAAGTAAATATATGGCTTGGTCACATGGCATGGTCGAGACAAGAACATGGAGCCTGTCCACGACTCTAGTGATCATGTAAGATGGCGAAACTTGACGTCCACGCTTATCAGATGGCATATGATTTTTTGTTGTGCTCTCGTTCGCTTTGAACTCAAGTGTAGTCTATACACACTATTTATAGTAGTGATGGACTGAATTTTGCATGTGGATTAGCTTTCCCTATTAATAGTGTCCCTCGCTATCAGGCGAACCCACTCCGACTTCAGAGGTATGCCACATGATGATGATGACCCAAAAAATTGTGTGTGCAGTATTTCTCAGCATAGTCCACACAAAATTGTGTGTGCAGTATTTCTCAACATAGTCCCCCTGCCTGGCAATACACTTGGTCCACCTGTCCACTGGCTTGTTGATTTCTAGGGAACCGTTTTTGGATGTGGCCGTAAACCAGTTTTACACCACCTCCATTACTTTGTGGTCATCTGCTAACCTCTGACCCCGCAGATGATTTTTCAAGGGTCCAAACAAGTAAAAATCTGATGGCTCCAAGTCTGGACTGTATACTTGATGTTTCCAGACCTCAAATTTCAGAGGACATAATGCATCCATTGTATACACAGCCGTATGAGGTCAGGTGTTGTCATGCTGCAGCAATAAAAATTCCCAGCATTTTGATAGTATCACAGGCATGTCACTGTATCGAGCACTAGTCACAGTTTTGCCTTTTCCTCAAAATTGCACCAATATATGTTCCTTTGATATCCCAAAAGATGGTCAATCCAGACTTCCCCCAGCTACTCGGTTCATCAACAACGTTTTGTCTTCCATTTTGAAATCTTTCTATCCATTCATTCACTCCCACTTACTCAAACAACTGTCTTCTTACTGAACCATCATTCTTCTGTAGGTTTCACACCCTCTGGCCACAACAAACGAATAACAGTCTTATTCTTCCATGGTGCAAGTCGAAAGTGGGGCAGCCATTTTGTAATCGTTGTTGCGTATGCACAAAGTGCTCGATCATTACGACCCTTACATGTGATATTGCTTAAAAACCACTTTGTGTCCTGCAGAAAGATTTTCCATTTTCCTCACTCTTCCATGCATTTTATAATAAAATTCCTGTTACTTAATTACCTTCCATTATATAATCTGGCAAGGTCTTTCTTGATCATCTTTTTATGACACTTTCACTCAGACATAAACTGTTGTAATGTGTTATTCTCCCATATTAAACATTCACTTAGGCTTAAATTGGTGTAATACATTATTCCAGATCACACAGCCACTTAGACAACTTTTGTAATATGTTCTTTGATTTCAGAATGCAGCTTTGAAGGAAGCATTAATGCAGCAGCAAAACAATTTGACATTGTTTATTGAGGTTTGCCATTCCTTGTTTTACATATTTAAAATAAATATTCATGATTCAGTAGACAGATTCTTCTTCTTCATCTTCTTTTTCTTCTTCTACTTGTTCTTCTTCTTCTCCTTCTCCTGCACCACCACCTCCTTCTTCTTTTCCTCCTTCTTTTTCTTCGATTGCGCCAAAACCTCCGCCTCAGTTATTTAATATCTGATATAAAGAATTTGAGCTTATTTAAACATTTTTATCCACAAAGGAATAATTATGTTGTTTAATATTTTTGTTGAAATTGAAATCCTAGTTGTGATTTTCTCAGCAAATTGACATTCTGTAGTTTGACATTGCTTTCTGTTGGTACTCTGTCTATGTCCCTAGTATTATTTAGGTACACTCCCACTCCCTCATTTCTAACACCATTTTGAGCAGAACCATTTATGTAGGCTTGTATCCAGAGTTCCTGTGGGTATTCATCATCAAGAAAGCTAAGAATTGCTGCACGTTGTACATTGTTCTGTTCTTCCTTGTCGAACATCAGCTGTAAATTTCACTATGTCTTTTGTTTTAGTTTACTTAGTGGTCTGTAGTTTTGCTTCTTACACCACATATGATGCTGAAACAAAGTGGGAAAATAAATGGTCATTGGCCATGTCAGATATTCTAGTATGTTTAAGGGCCGGATGTAAGACGGGCCTACGTGCCCAATTTGTAACCCTTTTAAAATAAAGTTCAATTCAATTCAATTCTAGTATACTTCAAATAATTGCCGGCTCTGTGGCGAAGGAGTTAAAAACACAGCTGTAGGTGATTTGACAGCAAACCGCATGGCATTGATTTTCATAAAATGGTATGAGTGCCGGTCATTCAGAAAGTAATGGCAACTACTGAATGTACACTTGCCAGGAAATCACTAACAGCCAAAATTGCTGGGATTGACTGCGACATCCTGTAAAGGATATGCAGCTAACTTTTTTTTTCAAATTATTGCACCAAAGTATGGCCATCACTTGATGTTAAAACTCATTGATACATGATAAATGTGGCAGGTTATTATATATGTTTTGGTTTTCTGGTGTGCTAGACATAATTGACTGAAATATGAGTAGAAGATTAATTAATTAACATCTCTATCTATTCATTTCAGCAAAAAGTAACAGAACTTTCATCTCATCAAGATAGTTTAAGCCATACTCTTCAACAGATGGAGGGAAAATTTGATGCGGACATTGCCAACATTAGCCTAACACCTGGACCTCAAGTAAGTACCAATGGCAGACATGTCGTATGTCACAACTAACACCAAGAAACCATTAGGTTTGTGTGCATTGAGATTTTGCAGAAAATACTCTGTGAGACAATCACAAAAGTGGGACAAAAAAAGGATGAGAGTATAATTTAAATTACTACATTGAAAAAAGCATTAGAGTATAATTTTCAAACACGCAACATTACTGTTTCATGTTAAAATATAGGGTGTATTTTTAATGACTCTGCAGTTTTAAAATATTGCCGGTCCAAGTTTTGTATTCACCCTGTGTAAATTTCATGCAACATAATAGGTAAATATAAAACTTGGACTGGCAATATTTTCGAACACTGCACAGTCATTAAAAATACACTCTGTATATGGCCAGATTTCTTGAAAATGCTCAGAACAAACATACAAGATATAATACACAATGTGTTTCTTGATGAACACATACAGGATATAGTTGATCACATATAGTACATTGTTTGGAACAGAAGAGTCAACAAGAGCCCAGGAAATGTGAATATATACAGAAGAATAGGTCACATCTTATGGGAACAAGAGCAGACAAATGTAGAGATCCTTAGGAAATTGGGATAAAGAAAGGAAATAAAAAACTAAAGATAGAAGCTACTGATGAATGTATTTGTGAATTGGTACGACAACAGTTAAACTTTTGCTACAAGAGTATCCGAAATATGCAGAACAAAGAACATTAATCTTGCCTACACCCGCTTCCTTTGAGAAGCTGTATGGAAATGTCAACAGGCACAAATTGATTGCAGCATTTGTTTACATATTTTCAGGTTGAACATGTGAAAGTGTGTGAAGAAGAAGAAGAAGAAATGGGCAATGATGGAAGAAATAAAACAGAGACAAAATATTCTGACCATATTAAAAAACATTAATTAACTTGTACTCTGATAAAAACCACACAGGATAGAAAATCCTGAGACAGGCAATCAAGGGCAGACAGTGATAAAACTGAGCGGAAACAATCAAGAGAACGGCAGCCAGTCAGTGTACTACCAGAGTTAGAAATAAAAAATTTTGGAGTTCCATTGTAGCCAATCTTCAGTTTGGAAATGGCATTTGTTTGATTCATTGAATAAAACATATTAAGGAGCTTTCATTATTATTATATCAGTGTTTCATAACCCCATAGTTTGGTTTTGACAACAGAAGTTGATTTTCTTTTTCAACTGTGACATAGCAAGGCTGGCTGTATCTTGTATTCTCTCTCTGTCTGCATGCATGCTAGTTAGTTAGTTAGTTGACAGATCATCCTCATTGCACATCGAACCATTCAGTCCATAAGTGCTCTGATCCCCTCCTCAGAAAATCCTGCAGCGTGTAGTGGCACACGACACCAATTCTGTGTTGGTTTATTAATCTTCTTTGCCTTCCTGCGTAGTGTTCTTGTTTGGCCACACTTCTTTTAACTTGCTGTTCTCGCAACCTGACCATAATTGTAGATTCACAGACATCACTTGGTTCTCGTAAACGACTTAAATGCGTGCATGCATACATACATAATTAATACCTACCGAGAGCCTGTCTCCTGACAGGACAGAACAAACAGACAAAGATACACACATTCATGCTGGTGTACATATCTGCATTATTTCTGTTGCTGGGTTCTATACTGGCCAAGACCTATTGACGCGTCCTCGCCGAGCGTCCTGGGCGACAGGTCCCTTCGGGGTCCTGGCTAAAGTCAGTAGGATCGTTGATTCCTCTGAAGTCAGAGAGTGTCTGCCTGCACGGCAAGGAACCACCAGTCTGCACACCAATAAGCCAGACATGGGACAACGGATACTCACGCAAACATTAGGTCATGTATGATATCACATTGATGTTGGACAACAGGATATCTTCATCCAACATACAGGACTTCGCGCTGGAGATCACAGCCAACGAACACAAGCAAGCAAACAAGCTAGAAATTAAAGAAAGTGGCACAAGAAAAGACATATATAATACCTACCTACCCACCCACCTCGTGAGAGATCTGCCTCTACTTTTTCTACCTCAGAATTGAATAGAGTGGCACAAGAGCAGACAACTGTGTGATGGAGTTATGAGAAATATTCACCAACCGCCCAATGATAATGACGTTGATGTTTTCAGATAGATGTCAACACATCTCTAAGTGCCCATCATCCTTCGTATCCAGAGAAAAATTTACCTTTGTCTCATGATTACTGTAGAGTGTGTGTTGTTGGTTTGCCGTGCAAGCTGTCTGTTCCACTTTTCACATGCTGCGATGAGGAGCATTTTGTGCTATATTCACTGGCACAGGAACAGAGCATTATGGTGTGACACTTTTCTGTGACGTTGGGAGCGCGACTAACTACAAAGGAGGTCACAGGAGCATTGTGACTAGCACGCTTGCTGCCAGTCTGGTTATCATGTTCGAATCCACATCGAGACAGGGATTTTTAAACATTGACCTAGGCTTCCGGGTCAGCCTGGCCTAAAATAAGTCACAGGGATTGTTCTGGGAAGCAAAGGTGGCTGATGGGATATTGACCATGTCACCCATTAAATGTCGATTGATCAATGAAAAATATGGGGCTAACACCATATACCTCATGGGATTGTTTAGGGTCCTTGACTTTTTTACCGAAAAGTCAAGACAGGTTCTGTATGTAGACAGTGGATTGAATCACTGCTGAGGTCTGCTGACCATAGAGTCACTTTCATCTTCATTCGGGGATATGCAGAAGTTGAGGAAAATGAACCAGTGTGTGGATTGTGTCGATGTTATTAATGCCCTTGGGATGTCGAGAGCGGAGGCTTTTGACGCCAGTAAACCCACATCGTTATCCAGAATGAGAGCCTTGAGAGAGTATGTTGGGTGGAGGATCTGAGTACCTATGGACTTGTCCGGAGTGTGGATGATACTTCAACAGATAACTAACTTTGTTTTAAACTTAAAAATAACACTATAAAAACCATTTCAGGGTCAGCCAGGTGTGGCAAACTTCTCTCTGTGTATCACGCGATCAATCGTTAGAAGTGCTCCTGCTTCAGCGTCAGCTCCAACAGAAACATCATACCTTCCTCCGGATACCGAATTGCAGGTAGGTGCTCTTCTTCATAGACGTATGCGGTCATGGTTCGCTATCTCACATATTTGTCTCTCATTCACTCGCTTTAGTCAATACATGTGCTACTAGTCTAGTGCACTGGACTGATATTTGCCTGTGGATTAGTTTTTCCTATTACCAGTGTCACTCGCCATAAAACTTCAGAGGTACTTGTAATTTACGTCCCTAAGTCAAGGACAAGAAGTCAACATTTTAGTCCAACTGACTGGTGTTGGGGTTGAACCCACTAACTCAGCATCAGCGCACCGGATATTGAAGAAGAAGTGCTCTTATCCATTCGGCTATGCTGACCTAGCCATCTCACATGATCATCAGAGTCTTGGATCAGGTCCGGCTCTTGTCCCAGTTACACCACATGACCAAGTCATCCAGGTATTCATCTTTTTCTCTTCTTTTTTCTCTGTTCTAGTCAAGTCTCAGTTAGAGGCCATCATGGTCGAATGGATAAGACCGCGTGTTCTTAAACATCTGGTGTGCTGATGCCGAGGTAAGGGATTCAACCTCTACACAGGACAGTTTTACTACAATGTTCACCTCACGTCCTTGACTTGGGACGTACATTACAAGTAACTCTGAAGTCGGAGTGGGTTCGACTGATGGCGAGGGACACTGTTAATAGGGAAAGCTAATCCACAAGCAAATTTCAGTCCAGCACTACTAGAAGTAGTGTGTACGGACTACACTTGAGTTCAAAGCCAGCGAGTGCATAAACAAAAGTCTAATTTATCAAATTTATTTCTCCTCAGAATGTGCCACAGAAACCTTGACTGTTTATGTGTATTTTCTGTAATCTATTTTAAGTTTTCATTCGTTCCTTGAAGAGCTGTATCATTTGCTTTTCCGTCCTTTGGTATTCTTTGAATTTTCCTCAGAAATCACATTTCCGCTGCCATTAGATGTTTGTCAGCTTGTCTGCTAAGTGTCCATGTTTTACTTGCATACAGCAATATAGGTTCTACACTACACTTTAACACTTTTAATAGTTTTAGTTCCTTTTTAGATTTTGGTTTGTGTTAATGGATCAGTTTCATGGCACACATATATCTCCATAAGTGAATCAGTGGGTCCAGATTGCTGTTATAGCCGGCGGCACAGAGTTTAGCTTGAGAACTCAACCTTGCAAAATACCCCCATGGCTTTGCATTCATCATCTCTGACAGCAAAATGCCTGGCCTTCATGTGACAGAACTGTTTTAACTAACATGAGTAGGGGCGACGGTGATTCTCTGGCGCCATAAAACCAGACTGCTCTAGATATGTATGTACAAACATACATGCACAGACACATGTGTACATACATATATATCTAAACTCGAGTCATGCTACAATCTACCCTTGCATAAGAAAAGTGCTGAAGACAAAGGCAACCAGCCAGGAGGGGTGCCACAGTAATTAGTCTGCCACAAAAACATGCTATAAAAAAATGCCTTTTTCCACAACATTGCAGAGCTAGACACATTTCAAGCGAATGAAAGAAGAAGTGCATCAGTCTCCTTCTATGGATTACAGGAGAGTCTCAGTGCACGAACTCCAGCACTGGCGGGTTCCAAATGTGTGTATACCAGAATCACTATTCTTTTGTGGTTCATTCATTCAGTAGAATGTCCTTTGCAGAACCTCGCTGCCATAACAACCTTCTGGAAAACTTCTCGATCATAAGCAAGATGTCTTGCATCCGGAGATCATCCGCCACATCTTGCGCCCATCTTCTCTTTGGCCTTCCTCTTCCTCTCTTCCCAGGCATATACCCCTCCATTATTGTTCCCTCCAGACTTTCGTGACGTTTCAAGTGACCAAAATATTTCAATTTTCTTTGTTTTATCATCTTTAATAGCCCTCTTTCTTCACTATTCAGCTCTTGAAGTATGGATGCATTTGTTCTTTTCTTTATGCAAAATATTCTTAGAGCCCTTCTCTAACATTTATATTCAAAGGCATTTATGCACTGTTCAGCTTGATTAGTATGTGTCCAGGTCTCACAGGTGTATGTTGCAATGGAAAAGATGCATGCTCTTAAAAATCTAATTTTTGTAGATCTATCTGTCCCTCTCCACAATTTATTCAGTTGTTTTAGTCTTTGAAGAGCAATAGATATTCGTCTTCTAATTTATGTCATTCTTTTGTGGTTAGGTTTTCTAATTTCTTCACTTTACCAGGGCAGTGGATTGTTTGGCCTGCTCTTTTAGATTTGCAACTGCTGAGGGATTTTGAAAATATGCAACATGCACACAGGTGCTGTGAGTTGTTTGCCCTTGTCTGAGAAGCCAGATAGCAACAATAACCAGGAATGGCATTATATCTCTCCATAGCACAAAACCTGGGCTGAACTTTAGAGACCATGTATTGTCCATGCAGCATAATCCCTCTCTCGGTCTGCCTAGTTTGCTCCGGAGGAAAGATAACATTAATACATCTAGAACAAGGCAAGCTGCAGAAGCTGCTGGATCAGCAAAACAATGTTCTTACTGTCCATCTGTCGGAGCTAGCAACAATGGAACAAATTCAATAAGAATAATTTTTGGGGTTTTATTCGCCTCTTCATGTGCCCTGCCAACTGACAGATGTTCATATCTCTCCACAGATCTCAATCCTTGGTGTTTTAATCAGCTCTGATGATTATAACCCTCCATGCCACCATCTTAGTCCATCCAGTACCATTTCTGTCTCTGCCTCTTCTCCCACTGATTTTTCCAGTTGTCAAAATGTTTTCTAAAACCTTTCTTCTCATTATATGACCAAAGAACGCTGTTTCTTTCTAAAGGTTGTATATAATATTTTAATTTCATTAGCCTTTTCCAATAATCATTATTAGTACTAGTGCAGTCAAATATTCACATTATTAACCTCAGAAACCACATCTCTGTTGCCTCTAAGCTCTTCCTAATGTCCCTCAGAACTAACTTTTTAAAAACATTAATGTTTTTATATTATTAAATTAATATAATAGATGTTATTTCTTCATTATAATCCTCAGAACTTTTTTGTGACCTTTGCCTACTGTACCTACGAAGGTGCAACTGGTGCATACTTGGAGACGCAGCTCTTCGCCAACAACCGATACAAATATCGTTGCAGATGTTGGGGTCAAGTGCCAGGAGCTACACAAACTTTATGCAAAACAATCATTTGGATGTGTCCAGATGGCAAATGAGACACAGAAATATCAGACAGGAAATATCATTTGGATTTGGAATTAAGACGTCAAATGTTCACACATTGTTGTCAGTTGGTACCAAGTCAATTTATATATAGGGTGTATTTTTAATGACACTGTGGTGTGTGAAAATATTGCCAGTCCAAGTTTTTATATTCACCCTCTGTAAAGTTCATGCAACATAATAGGTAAATAAAAAACTTGGACTGCATTATTTTCAAACACTGCACAGTCATTAAAAATACACCCGTATTATATATAAACCAATCAATCCCGTAGAAGATACTGCAGTTGGGGTGTGGAGTGTTAGGCCTGAACATATTCTAGGTCAGGATATATGAGATGGGGGGGCCAGTTCCATTTCTCCTTGATTTTTCTTTCCCATACTATTTGCCAGGACATTATAAACATTGTCTGGCATCAATTTTTTGTGAGGGTGGGTTGACTGCAGAGCCATACTCGTCAGAAAGATAATCCAACCTTTGCTGGGGGTCTGAACCCACACCAGTGTCTTGGTAGGCAAGCGCACTAAAACCTATGCCACTGCAGCATTATATATGTGTGTGTATGTATGTAAATATCATCATAATCATGTGCCCTGCCAGCTGGCATACGCGTTCATGTCTCTCCACAGATCTCGGTCTTTGGTGTTCTGGATCAAGATCATTCACTGACTCTGACTTTGGAATTCATGAATTCTTGAGAAGATAATGTGATAGTTTTCTTTTGCCTTCCATATCCACATGGGAATCTTTTTACCCCTGCCTTTGACAGCCACTTTTGGCTGTCAGAATAAGTGAGTGCCCTGCTCTTCTCAACTGCAGAATTCTCCACTTGTCCCGGTGGATATTCAGTCCCCAGAGCTGCGTTTGCCACACCGTGGTGATTTCCCATCCTCTATCTCTGGGAGGTGCAGTTGGGATTTTCCCTTTCTAAAGTTATGGGCCTTGATGGCCAAAACTCCCCAGTACTTTTAGAGAACATATGTATTATACATACATATATTTGGATTTGAATTATCTGTTTGTGTTGGTTGGGAAGTTATATGATTGCCAGGTTGGATACTGATGTGAAATTAATAAATAAAATGTCTGTACAACGAACTCTTTAAAACTAGCAGGCCTGTATTTGTTACTAATATTTGTATGTGTTCCTGATACGATCCTTTCTACTGAATCTTTTGTTTCATTTTGTCCTGTTTGTATTTTTTAAATATTCAACTGATTACCACTTATAGCATGGTATTTCTTGACCAATCCGCTTGTCCACCAGTCCATTGGCCATGTGTTTGAATAGCCCTCCTAGCGGGGATTATTTTTAAAATTATCGTTAACTCCCAGGGTGACCGGTCTAAAATGGATAACAGGAAATGTTGTGGAAAGTCAGTGTGTCCAACGTGATACTGACCACATCACCGAGAGTTTTCATTGGTCTAAAGATATGGGGCTAGGACCATATACCAAATATGCCTCATGGCACGGAAATGGGTCCTTTACTTCATTTACTACAACTGGCACCTGGCCATCTTGACATACGATAATTTGTTACACTGTGTTTCAAAATAAGCATAATAACTACAACCCATTGCAGTAGCGCCAGGGAAGGAGTTATACGTCTCCATAGCACTAAGCCTGTGCTGAATTGTAGAGACCATGTGTTGCCCATGCAGCATGATCCCTCTCTCGGCCTGCCTAGTTCACTCCAGAGGAAAGATAACACCATTACATCTGGAACAAGACAAGCTGCTGAAGCTGCCGGATCAGCAAGGCAATGTGCTAACTATCTGCCTGTCGGAGCTTTGATCCTAGACCAGTTGCCGACCAAGGCTTAGGGCCTGGTTTGCTTATTACTTCATTTACTCATGATTAAATTCATAATTGTCTTCTGCCTTATCAGTTATCAGTGAGACACTGTCATCATTTCCAGTTGTCAGGTTCAAATCCCGGTGTGACTACTGTAGTTTTCAATTTATAAATAGTCTCATCATCATCATGTGACATGCCGATAAGCTTAGGTGATCATTGGTTTATCATCTCACACAATCACCAGAGTCATGGATCAGGCCTGTGGTCTTGTCCCAGTTATGCCTTTTGGCCAAGTCATCCAGGTTTCATCTCTTTGTCTGTCCATTGCTCAGTTTGGGTGTGTGAGTGAGTGTGTTAAGGTGTGTGTTTCTAGGCTTGTTTTTTAACTGTTTACTGCCATTGAATTATTATATTAATCCAATCAGCGCTAGTCATTGAATTAACCTACTGTGTCCCACTGAGCCTAAATTGTCATTACTTTCAAGTAGCCATTGCCTAGGACGGAAAGTGTTAAGAAAGTATGTAGTTTATACAGGGTAACAAATGAATGTATGTTCCATTGTTTGCTACAGAGTTAGTTAATTCTATTTACAGTATAATTGTGTCAACAACTTTCTCATTTTCTGTTGTGTTCGTGTATAAGTAATATTATTCTTTCCTATCTTATATTTGTCAGTATGCATGTATGTTTTTTTCTTAGCCAAAATAATTATATCATGTTGACCAGGACACTTGCTTAATTTGAGTTTAACTGTGTCAATATATCTTTCAAGACTCTTGTGTCCTACTTGTACACTTAAGCCCTTAGAGTATGTCATTCTCGCAAATATCCTTAGAACCTAAGTAAACTTCTTGTCTTTTAAATATTTCAGCATTTATGTCTTCTTATTTAATGTATACGTTTTCTAGATTATATTTATTTCAAGTTCTACTGGTGCCTTGCCGTCTTGACTGACAATAGTTTATTATATTGTGCTTCAAAAAAGGCAAAGTAACTACAACCCATGGTGGGCCAAGCGACAGAGTTATACCTCTCCATAGCACAAAATCCTGGACAGAATTGTAAAGACCATTTGTTGCCCATGCAGCATGATCCATCTTTCTGCCTGCCTAGTTTACTCCAGAGGAAAGGTAACACCAATACATCTGGAACAAGACAAGCTGAAGAAGCTGATGGATTAGCAAATCAATACTCTAATTGTCTGTCTGCCTGTCAGAGCTTCAATCCTAGGCTAGTTGCTGACCAAGAGGCTTAGGGCCTGGTCTGCCCTGCCATGACATTTATCTTTAGATTGCATTTTCTCGCACCAGGATAAGGCTAGTACCCTCCAAATTGCACTCCTGTTTTTTAATGTGTTGGCACAATGTGGCGTGTTGGGTTTGGTGAGTTCTGCCCACCATTCAGTGCTAACAGAAAGCGGGTAGTACCATCTGCTGTCAGATGATAGCTCAGTTATATCTAAGACCTGACAGTTTTACAAGTTCTCTTACTTTCTCATTGATGTTACTGTTTATCAATAATTTTGATTATTAACAGTTTTAAGTCAGGGCTCAGATGTCAGAACTAAGAGTTATGAATTCACTATTATTTTTGGTTATTTGCAATATCACAGCTATTGATAACATTCCCCTTCTTCCACAAAGGAGTTTAAATTAACTTCTTACTCTGATTATTTTTAATGTCAAAGATTCATTAAATTTTGTTGAGGTCTGGAAGTAGGTCTATTGCAAATATCTTTATTTGACCACTGAACAAATTTCTGTGGTGAAATGTTCAATTGTGTTTATTTTGCTAAAAGGCACTCTTCATGGGAAGCTTGGGACATGTTTGTTTTTCATTTGTTTTATCTGTTTGGTTTATATTTATTCATTCGAATATTCATGTTTTTTGTTGGTTTATATTTTTTCATTCGAATTTATCCATCATATTTTGAATGTACAACGTTCATTACTAATAACCCCCTGAAAATTCTAGTCCCAGTCTTCATGATTTATTCTATATAGTAAGCAGAAAATTATCAGATGTTTTATGTACATTTTTGTTTTATATGCATTGTACACATGCTCATGCAATCTTTGTTGTATGTTTTCACGTACATATATAAATATATAAATATATATCTCTAGTAATTATCATGTAATATTTTATTTTTGTGTCAACTCGCTTTGAACGAAGCATAGATTCATACATGTGCTACTACTTCTAGTGCACTGGACTGATTTTTGAATGTGGATTAGCTTTCCCTATTACTAGTGTCCCTCGCCATCAGGCGAACCCACTCCAACTTCTGAGGTACTTGTAATTTACGCCCGTAATTCAGCGTATTTACCGGTCTCCCTGGCCGAGGGGTTAGCAGCTTTCTCCGTAACCCCGAATACTCTCGTGGTTGACGTGAGCAAACGAGAATTGGAAGCAGTTCGAGTCGCGCCAGTGACTTATGAGAGTATGGAGCCGGTCGCTCAGAATGTCGTGGCGTGCTGATGAGCGTAATCTAGCCTAGGAATCAACATACAGCTGAAAGATGCTGGTGTTGACCGCAATATCCTGAAACAGGATGGAAACGCGGAAAAACAAAAAAAAATTCAACATGTTAGTCCATCTGACTGGTGTAGGAGTTGAACCCACTACCTCAGCACACAGGAAGCTAGTGCTCTGATCCATTCAGCCATGCTGACCTCTACAATCATGTTATCTGTTGAATTAGAATTTATTGCACAAACATTCCTTCACAAATGTTCACTCCTGTTATCACACATTCTCTGTTTAAAGAGTGCACAAAATACTGAACCTTGTCATGTGTTCTGATTTTGTTCTTACTTATTTCGTTATATCTCCATGGCGAAGGGGTTATGGACGCATTTGGTAACCCCGCATACCGCGTTCAAAACACAGCTGCTGGCGATTTGGCAGCAGACTGCCTTGCGTTGGTTTTTTATGAAATGGTATGGATGCCAGTCCTTCAGAAAGCAATGGCAAACTGCTGAACATAAACTAACCCAGGAATCATGAACAGCTAAATTATGCTGGGTTTAACTGCTACGAGGAGTGGCTGGCCGAGTGGCTAGGACACCAGACTCTCATTCAGGAGACCCGGGTTCGATCCCTTGGTAAGGTGTGGGATTTTTTTCTGTCGGGGGCAAAAAGAAAATTCTAACCTGCACAGTTCATGGTGACAGCACTAGCCACGCGGCCTTTAATTCATCAGGCTCAAAGACCCCTCTGCCATACACCGCAAGGTACTATGTTGGCAGTAAATGACAGTTTTTTTGTTTTTTTTAACTACTTCATCCTGTAAAGGATATGAAACTATATATACAAAAGTGAAGTTAAAAAAAAAACAAATCAAAGGTGTTGCCAGCAGTACAAAAAGATGTGACCTCTGATGAGCTAGCCAGATAAGTGAGAGACATTCTCATCTCAACAGCACTAAACATGATTCTTAATTGATTAATTGCCATGGAATGATTAATCATCTTAGGCGACTTCCCGTATCTGCAATGGGCTTATATACAGTAGTTTTCTCCCTGCAACCCCCTATAATTTTATATACCAGGGAACAAAGAATAGTAACACTGTTGCCTACCATGCACGTCGTAAGAGGCGACTAAGGAGGCTATGGTTCCGTCGCCCTGCTACTGAGTAAGTGCTTGGCGCGACACTGTGAGCTGTGAGTTTCGCGTGGAATGCTTTTACATCTGTTCGCAGTTTGTAGCGGGAACTGCATGTTCGAAACGATGGCAGCCGGCTGTTGTTGGATTGACTGGTTTGCCTTTTCGGTTAACGAGTGCATATTTCAGGAGACTCCTGGGAGTCGTCGCTGGAGCTACGGAGTTCGTGCTTTGTGCAGCGCTTTCGGCGGGTCTCCCTGCGGAAAGAGACCAAGCCATATGGGATAACACCCGGGTCAATTAAGTCTTTCTGGTGACTGCCATTTCCATCGACAATGAACTGTATTTCTCGTGGAGAAATTTTGTGTTGGCATTCTGGCGGCGGCATTATGCACAGTGTACCTGTGCGGGCTGTTGGTTTGCCGACACTCCTGTCTATTCCATTGTTCACATAGGGCAGTGAGGAGCATTTTGTGTGATATTCACTGGCACAGAACGGAGCATAATGGGGACGACCCGTTGCCGTGAAGTTGGAACCGCGACTAACTAACTAACTAACATATCTGATTTAGTGCCGAGGGATAATATACTGCCAAATATGACCTCACATTTGGACAGAATGACGATATCCCCAAACTAAGGTCATAATGTTATTGTTTTGCTTTGTGGCATCTTTCACAATTTCAATACTCAGTGAACAGAAAGTTCAATTATAAAACTTGTTCATTTGATTGAGTACCATGCCTGGTCCAAACCTGCTGTTTGTTTGGCACTGAATCAGATATAACACAACATGTCTGCTATCATATTAACAACTTTTAAGTCATAACTGTGGCACAACCAACTTTTTATTTTCCGCCATCCATTTTTAGTAGGTCCAAACCTACTTTTTTGTTTCACACTAAATCTGTTAAAAAGGCTTACAAGAAACAGAGCTATATCACAGAGGAAACATTAGGGCTAATAGAAGAGATCTTCTTCTTCTTCAGCGTTCCGAGCCATTGAGGTTCTTTGCTGCAAATACAATCCGTCTCCATTCGTCTCTCTGGTGGACCTTCTCTTGCCAGTCGTTGATTCCAAGTGCTTGTAGGTCTGTATATGTATTATCTCTCCACCGCCTTCTTGGTCTACCTCGGGGTCTACGGTCATTTATTTCTTGAGTGTAAGCGAGTTTTGTTTCCCTATTATCTTCCATTCTTTCTATATGCCCCAGCCATTGTAGTCTATTAGTGTCGTGTCCTCCTTTACAGTGTCGTCCCTGGAGTGAAGAGAGCCGACACCCACATTATAATATTTTTTTCCTCTCAATATTCTGGAGAATCCACCAGCTTCCGTCCAACACACTCCATCAGCCTATGGACACCTTTTCCTATCACTCTCTCACTGTCGTACTATGCCCCCTTCTCATACTTCCCCAACGCAACATACTCAACAACTCTTGCTTCCAAAAATTAATAAAGATTAATTTATTAAAAGAAAAGTGTAACGTATATGAGACGTGTATGTGAAGAAATGTGTGACGTGTTCTATAAAGTGTGTAGAATCGGACTCAAGTCTTGTGTTCTATTACACGAGATTATATCACACTATGTAATTATTAGACTTAATGTTTTCAGTTCGTTACTACTGTCTGATGCTGTGTGGTGCATCAGTACGCATCACTCTCTTTGGTGAATCAACTTCCTTCTAGCTTTAGTTACGTTCTGTATGCAACTTTATTGATTGTTGAACTGGTGTTCTTCCGAATGGGATTGGATTCTTTCCCAAAACTTTGTTGAGTTTCCTTGGATCTGGTAGGGAACCTAGGATAGAAACAACACATCTGGTGATAGTTCTAGTCACTGATCCTTTCGGCTGAGTGTAAGCCTATCACCTTGCTTAATGATCTTTAGCTAACTAGACTTAGTCATAGAGCAGATTAGCTACCCACCTAGAGCCGAATCAGGCTATGACAAAGACAAAATCAGCAAACAGAATGCGGAACCCCGCCCCCCCCCCCCCCCCCCCCCCAGGGACACCTACGGGAAGATCCCAATTATCCCTCATTACTCAATTCTCAACTAGTAAAGCTTATCAACACTTCACTAATCTATTCTTAACTAGCAGAGTTAATATCACTATTTTACTCTAACTAGTTTCCACTAACAGTGCTAATCATCACACTATAGTTTAACAAGGCCACAGTCTATATTAATTAGAACTAATATTATAATAGGTTATACCTTAAATGGCACTACTGCAGTCCTATCAATCATATCTACATCTGCCATTATAGGCACGTGTAAAATTAAGTCACTAATTAACACACGGTAGATATTATTTCCACTAAGCACTGCAGTGCCCTGGCACTCCTACTAGAGCATTTTCAAGTCCCCCTAGTTGGTCCCAACTCGGGTTTATATGGCAAACTACCAAAGTTGGCCACGTGACGTTATCCTTTATGCCCCCACACAGGTGGCACATTGGCAGATCATCCCCTGTCAGGGATCCATCCTCCCTGGCTCCATTAATGTTAGATTTGTCATCACTGGTTTTGACCTCCAAAACAAGCCAGCGAGTTCCTGTATACTCCCAACACAGTTGCCAGTAACCAGCCGTCAATCTTCTTGATGTTCCAGAAACTCAGAATTGACATATGTACTGTTACTTCCGTGCTAAGTACTTCCGTTTTCCCTCTGATATGTTTATGACTTGTCAAAGTGATATATGATTCAGCGCACTCCCTTCCTCCTCACTCACCACCAAATGTGTATATGGGCTGACCTGATGTATCCCGTGCAGCTGTGTTTACTCTGTTAGTACGACTGTTGTGGCCTAGAAAATATACGCCAAGCAAACGTCGGTATTATTATCTGGTTAACTCATGGCGAGCTCGTGACATAGGCCCCCTCTTAAGAGAGTAGTCCATCTCACTCTTCTCCACCGTGAGTTAAATCCAGATGATTCATTCCTCTTCTTCAGGAGCTGGGTGTCTTGACAAGAAGTCCGCTCCAACATTTTCCTTCCCAGGAATGTACTCTACTGTGAAATTATACGGTTGAAGTAACAACGACCACCGCATCAAACGTGCGTTGAGCTTCTGAGAAGTAGCCAGGAACATCAGGGGCTGATGATCCGACTGGACCCGAAACTTAACTCCATACAAATATGGCTGAAATTTTTTCACTGCCCATACAAGGGACAAGCACTCTCTCTCGACAGTTGAATAATTCCTCTCCGCCTGTAGAAGTTTCTTACTTGCGTATGCCACAGGTTTCAAAACCGAAGCATCATCTTTTCCTTCCTGTAACAAAGCGGCTCCAATTCCAATCGCACTCGCATCTGTTCTCAACACAAATTGTTTGGAAAGGTCAGGGAGCTGTAATACAGGTTTGCTGACCAAGGCCTCCTTTAACTGACTATAGGCATTCTCACATTCTGGTGTCCAAATGATTTGATCCGGTAATCCCTTTTTCAAGGTTTCCGTCAACGGAGCTCCCAGTTCCGTGAAATGTGGGATAAATTTGTGGTAGAACCCACACAACGAGAGAAAAGATCGCACATCCTTCTTCGTTTTTGGCCTTGGTGCATTTCTGATTTTCTCCAGGTTCTTCTCTTCTGGAACAATGTGTCCTGGAGTGATGGTGTGACCTAGAAATTCCAGAGTCTGGTAACCAATCATGCACTTGGTTGGACGAGCAGTAAGCCCTGCTTCCTTGAGCCTATTAAACACTCTCTCCAAGGATTGTAAGTGGTCATCCAAGCTGTCACTGGAAATCAGAATATCATCCATGAATGAGATGATGGATGGATCCTGTAACGGATCTAGTAAAGTCCTCATCATGCGTGTAAACACACTGGGTGCATTGCTGAGTCCAAAGGGCATGACTTTGAATTCGTAGTGTCCACTGGGTGTACTGAAAGCTAACAGTGGTCGAATCTCCGGTTTGACTGGTATCTGATAATACCCCCAACTCAGATCCACCTTTGAAAAGTACCGAGCCTTATGGAGCCTAGCGAATAACTGAGTTGGATTCGGCAAAGGTTCCACCTGAAACTGTTTATGACTGTTCAGAAGTCGGTAATCTATACACAACCTGTGTTCTCCACTTGGTTTGCGTAACAAAACTACCCCCGCATTGTATGGGGATGTGGATGGTGCAATCACGTCATCCTCCAGCAGTTTTTGTATTTCCTCCTCCAGGGCCTTTTCTTTAGAGAATGGCACTGGGTAAACCTTTTGGCGAACAGGCTCCTGTGTGGTCAAAGTCATATCAAACTCAACCAACCTCGTTCGTCCTGGTTTATCAGTCAGTATCTCCTTATGAGACTTGAGAACCTGGGTTATCCTTTCCTTCTCCTGGGAGGTCAGATCAGGGTTCACTTTCACATCCCTATAGGTTTCCTGGTGTACCAAGGGATATTCCCTGCCCTCGCTGGTTCCCACTTCCGTCTCCACTGCAACTGCCATTGCCATGAGGTGCGCTGCCTTGTCTCCGGGTCTCTCTTCGTATTTCCGCAAGAGATTGATATGGAAAATCTTCGACTTTCCCCGGATCCGGATCTGATAGTTGGTTCTGGATATTACCCTTTCCACGGGAAATGGTCCTTGCCAACCTATCTCCAGTTTGTTGCTTCCCGTTGGGAGTAGCAACAAGACTTTATCTCCCACCTCTAGAGATCTTTCTTTAGACCTACGGTTGTAGTAAGCCGCATGTCTTTTCCTGGCCTTTTTCAAGTTTTGATTTGCCAGAGTCCATCCCTTGTGGAGTTTTTCTTTCAGTTCCTCCACGTATTGATAGGATGAGATCACTTCTTCTGACGCCCCCTCTTCAGTCCAACTCCTCAACATGGCTTCCAACGGTCCTTTGATTGGACGACCAAACAGCAACGTAGCGGGTGGTAGTCCTGTTGAGCCATGAGGAACTTCCCGATAGGCAAAGAGTGCTGCTGGGATATATTCATCCCACCTATCCGGTTTTTCCTGCGCTAATTTCCTGAGCATTGTCATCAACGTGCCGTTGAAACGCTCTACTTGTCCATTGGCTTGAGGGTGGTAAGGGCTGGTATGTATGTTGTTAGAGTGAAACACCCTAAATACCTCCTCCGTGAGTTTTCCACAAAACTGAGATCCATTGTCCGCCAGAATTTGATCCGGAAAGCCTAATCTGGTAAAGGCCTCCATCAGTGCGTCCGCCACTCTTTTCGAGTCAATCGTGGTCAACGGTATGGCTTCACCCCACATTGTACAGCAATCCACCATTGTGAGTATATACATGTTCCTCTTCCTAGTCCTGGGAAGTGGACCCACGATATCGATGGCTACCCTCTCGAAAGGAGAGTTCATGATGGGCATCTCACCCAACATCACCGGTGCTGTCCAGTGTTTTGGTGCCACCCTCTGGCACTCAGGGCATGACTTCACATACCGACGCACATCATCTGTCATTCCCGGCCAATAGTAGTGGCAGGAAATCCGCTGCATGGTGGTGGCAATACCCATGTGTCCACTAAAGGATATGGTATGCCCCATATGAAGAATCTGGGACCGGTGAGCTTTCGGGACGACCAACTGACCGTATAGGTTGTCTCCCCTTCCTGCTCTCCTGTAGAGTATCCTATTCTTCATGTAGTACTGCCCCCGTCCTGGTGGATCAGCACTTTTCTGCAGCTTTCTGTAGCAAGGACGTAAAGTATCATCCTCACTCTGGGCAGTTCGTAGCTCCCCCGGCATTGGGTTAGTCACAATTGCTTCTGCCTCTTCCGTTCTCGTCTGAGAGCGAGTCTTCATTGCTCCCATATGGATTGGCTCCCTGGGCATTCCCAGAAAGACATACCGGCAACCTAGGATGACTGGAAAAATGGGATCGGTCAATACAGCGGCCTTGATGGTGCCGGTGACGTACCTTGACCGAATCTCCACATTAGCAATGGGCAACTTCATGGTTACAGCACTCTTCTGTGCAGGCTGTATATCCAAGGTTTCACCTGTGAATTGTTCTGGATGTACCAGATCCGCAGAAATCACGGCCTCCCCGTCCAGTCCTGTGTCGTATAAACACTCCACTTGACGACCGTTAACCTCTACCAATTCCACTACAGGTGGTTTTTCCTGGTCTGGAGTCTCTTCCTCGGCCTCGACCTGTTCGGTGGGCTCCACCTTAGGTTTCCCGGGGCACACGACGAATTGAGTGTCTCCTGACTTTCCCCTGCAGTCAATAGCATTGTGCGTGTTTGACTTGCATTGGTTGCACCATTTCCCTGTCCTAGATTTTCTATTGCCAGACTTGAGTGAGCTCTCCTGGTGGCGAGCTTCCTTGTTGACTTTGGCATTTTCTGTGACAACCTCCTTGGAAGTCACTTGACATGCTGCGAAGTGAGGGTTCTTAGCCTTCGATTTGCAGTCCCTCGTATTGTGAGAGGGTGACTTACAAAATGAACACCATTTCTCCGACCACGGTCGTTTAGGTGTAGAGCTTGAAGTGCTCTTGCTTCCCTCCTTCTTCTTCTCTGAACTATCCTCTGATTTTTGCACATAAGGTTCCCACTTTTTTGTTCCTGAGTTTTTGGTTTTCTTCTTGTCATGTTTCTCTTGACTTTTGGAGTTGGTGGAAAGGTGTTCCCCTGCCTCCCCATGTACCTCGACGAACCGTTCTGCTAATTTAGTCACGAGGTCAATACGTTCCGCTCCTTGTTCTCCCAGGAACGTCCTGAGAGGTTTAGACATTTGCTTCTTCAGCTGGTCGACCACCATGAGCTCTTCCAGACTCTCATAGTCATGTGCGAACCCAGCCAAATCCATCCACTTATGGAGATAAGATTTTAGACGCAAACTGTAGGCGGCAAACAACTCCCCCGGTTCTCGTTTCGCTGCTCGAAATTTTTTCCGGTAGGTATGTGACGTAACCTCGAATCGTTTCAGCAGAGCCGTCTTTAACTCGTCATAATTGTTCTCATGTCCTGGTGGCAGGCGAGAATAAACCTCGTATCCGGTCCCGCGTAAACCCTGGGATAGCTTAAGATTCCATTTGTTACGCTCCAGACCCATAGCAACTGACATAGCCTCGAAGCGTTGAAGGTACTGGTCAATCTTCTCTTTGTCCTCCTCGTAGACCGCTAAAGGAAACTTCATAGCATGGTACCCATGTCCACCTACTGGTGTTGATCCTGGGATGGAGGAACCTCCAACTGCTCCCTCAGTTTCTCCATTAGATTGACTCTTCAACTCGAGTTCCCTCATCCGGTACTCGTGCTCCCTTTTCTGTGCTTCCTGTTCAGCTTCTAATTTCCTAGCTGCTTGCTCAGCTTCAAATTTCCTAGCTGCTTGCTCAGCTTCCAATTTCCTAGCTGCTTGCTCAGCTTCCAATTTCCTAGCTGCTTGTTCCAACTCCATCCTTCTCAATTCCAGCTCGGCCTTTCGATCATCCCTTTCTGCTTGACGATACTCTCTCTCCACTTCCTGTATGTAATCCGTTAGAGCAGACCCCGCCAATCCCATGTCCTCCCCCTTTGCCTTTAATTCTAACGTGCTTAGTTTAGGGGTGGCCATTATACAGAGAGGTAAGCTAGCAGGTCTAGTACAATATAACTGCAAATTACTATACAGATATATGAACAAGTACTATAAATCTAGATATTACTACACACAGCACATTCACTCAGTGACAAGAGTAGAATCAGGACCACAGACCTATGCAGACGTGTGAAGTGTGAACAGGTAAGATATTTGTCTTAACCCCTATCCACATTCACTCTAGCTGGATTCTCCAAAATGATATCTCCGTTTTGTAACTAAGGATCCCGTGTCAAAAGACCCCGTTGTCAGAAGATCCCACTGTCAAAGGTTCCTGCTTGCAGGAGATCTCGCTGTCCAAGGATTCCGTTTATTAGAGATCCCGCTGTCCAAAGATCCCGTTTACGAGAGATCCCGCTGTCCAAAGATTCCGTTTACGAGAGATCCCGCTGTCCAAAGATCCCGTTTACGAGAGATCCCGCTGTCCAAAGATCACGTTTACGAGAGATCCCGCTGTCCAAAGATCCCATTTACAAGAGATCCCGCTGTCCTAAGATCCCGTTATCGAGCCCCCAATAATGTTGTGTCCTCCTTTACAGTGTCGTCCCTGGAGTGAAGAGAGCCGACACCCACATTATAATATTTTTTTCCTCTCAATATTCTGGAGAATCCACCAGCTTCCGTCCAACACACTCCATCAGCCTATGGACACCTTTTCCTATCACTCTCTCACTGTCGTACTATGCCCCCTTCTCATACTTCCCCAACGCAACATACTCAACAACTCTTGCTTCCAAAAATTAATAAAGATTAATTTATTAAAAGAAAAGTGTAACGTATATGAGACGTGTATGTGAAGAAAATGCGTGACGTGTTCTATAAAGTGTGTAGAATCGGACTCTCAGACAACAACCCAGTCAGCTGATCCCAGCAAAGATAGACCACAGCACGTTACATCAGAACATGTACTTCTCACCCGTTGCCGAAACCATCTTGCCGGATACTGCCTTGCCTCTGTAGACCTCTGGTAATCCAATTTCATGATCATCCGAAATAGACACCGGTGGTATTAACAGTTAATCATGGACCGGTTGCACCCTACCCCATGTCCGTTCCTATCGTTCCTTTAAAAAAAAACTGCACAAGTCCTTTGTAGTGTGTACACAGTTACTAATGTTAATTGTTACTGTACTGGATCCTCCCTCGTGTCTATCTAGCCTCAAGTATCAAGTCTTGTGTTCTATTACACGAGATTATATCACACTATGTAATTATTAGACTTAATGTTTTCAGTTCGTTACTACTGTCTGATGCTGTGTGGTGCATCAGTACGCATCACTCTCTTTGGTGAATCAACTTCCTTCTAGCTTTAGTTACGTTCTGTATGCAACTTTATTGATTGTTGAACTGGTGTTCTTCCGAATGGGATTGGATTCTTTCCCAAAACTTTGTTGAGTTTCCTTGGATCTGGTAGGGAACCTAGGATAGAAACAACACATCTGGTGATAGTACTAGTCACTGATCCTTTCGGCTGAGTGTAAGCCTATCACCTTGCTTAATGATCTTTAGCTAACTAGACTTAGTCATAGAGCAGATTAGCTACCCACCTAGAGCCGAATCAGGCTATGACAAAGACAAAATCAGCAAACAGAATGCGGAACCCCGCCCCCCCCCCCCCCAGGGACACCTACGGGAAGATCCCAATTATCCCAATTCTCAACTAGTAAAGCTTATCAACACTTCACTAATCTATTCTTAACTAGCAGAGTTAATATCACTATTTTACTCTAACTAGTTTCCACTAACAGTGCTAATCATCACACTATAGTTTAACAAGGCCACAGTCTATATTAATTAGAACTAATATTATAATAGGTTATACCTTAAATGGCACTACTGCAGTCCTATCAATCATATCTACATCTGCCATTATAGGCACGTGTAAAATTAAGTCACTAATTAACACACGGTAGATATTATTTCCACTAAGCACTGCAGTGCCCTGGCACTCCTACTAGAGCATTTTCAAGTCCCCCTAGTTGGTCCCAACTCGGGTTTATATGGCAAACTACCAAAGTTGGCCACGTGACGTTATCCTTTATGCCCCCACACAGGTGGCACATTGGCAGATCATCCCCTGTCAGGGATCCATCCTCCCTGGCTCCATTAATGTTAGATTTGTCATCACTGGTTTTGACCTCCAAAACAAGCCAGCGAGTTCCTGTATACTCCCAACACAGTTGCCAGTAACCAGCCGTCAATCTTCTTGATGTTCCAGAAACTCAGAATTGACATATGTACTGTTACTTCCGTGCTAAGTACTTCCGTTTTCCCTCTGATATGTTTATGACTTGTCAAAGTGATATATGATTCAGCGCACTCCCTTCCTCCTCACTCACCACCAAATGTGTATATGGGCTGACCTGATGTATCCCGTGCAGCTGTGTTTACTCTGTTAGTACGACTGTTGTGGCCTAGAAAATATACGCCAAGCAAACGTCGGTATTATTATCTGGTTAACTCATGGCGAGCTCGTGACAATTAGCCTTCATGATACCAGTGATTAGCGGGGACTTAAACAGATCATAAATGTCTTTGTTACTTCTTCTTTTCCACTCTCCACTTTGTGTATCCCTAATGGGTCCAAAGATGCGTCTTAAAATTTTGTTCTCAAAGGTTTGTAACAAGGCTTCGTCTCCTTTCGTTGTACTCCAGGTTTCAGAGCCATACAGCACAACTGGTCTGATCAGTGTTTTGTATATTGTGATTTTGGTGTTACGAGATAGCGCCTTTGATTTTAGTAGATGTTGTAGTGCATAGTATATCTTATTTCCAGAGTTGATTCTAGTTTGTATTTCTTCCCTTATGATGTTGGAGCAGTTGAAGATTGTACCCAGGTATTTGTATGTTTCCGTTCTTTTAATGGTCCTTTAACGTTCCAAGGTCGTTGTCCAGATAAGTCAGTCCGATATCGAGGCTCATGTATTTGTTTCGTAACAAAGAAAGGTTTTTACAAAGGTGGGGATGTTAACCCCACGCTTCAACCCCCAACCTGGAGGACCAGGGTGTTTCTCTTTGTCTGTTCTCTACCCTTTGACCTGTCTGGCTTGGGAGGCCCTGCTGGTAGCTACGCTACCGCCGGCATAGCTCTCAGGGTCATTGAGAAACTCAAGCACCCCCACCACGACAAGGTGGAAACACCATTGGGGGAGTAATAGAATGTTTCTTGTCCTCTCTAACTGCACTTTTTATGTAGTTTTTGTACTTATACCTGTTTGTTTTAATTTTCTCATCTCTAATAGAAGAGATGAGAAAATTAAAACAAACAGGTATAAGTACAAAAACTACATAAAAAGTGCAGTTAGAGAAGACAAGAAACATTATATATTAATACATTATAATATATAAAATCTCCATTTGCAAGGAAAATATAGTGATATGTGATGGAAATTGGAACATTACAGGTGAATTCAGACCATTATTACATGTAATCAATTATAAAAATTGCAATACTTGATGATGAGATGGAAGACCCACTCTGTGAAATGGACAGTTAGTTATCAGTTATCAGTTGGGGCATCTTCATTGCACTCCGGACAGGTCCATAGGTGCTCAGATCCTCCCCCCCCCCCCAGCATATGCATCAGCATCCGGTGGCTAATAGTGCCAGTTCTGTGTTGGTTAACGAGGCACCTTGTTTTCCCGATGTACCTCGTTTTCCCGATGTACCTCTCGTGTCTGGCCGTGCCGATTCTTACTCCCAAGTCTTTCATCCTGGACAACGATGTGGATTCACTTACGTCAAAGTCCTCTGTTCTCGACATGTCTTTAAGGACGTTAATAACATTGGCACACTCCATGGGCTGGCCATCTGCAGGGGGTGCAGAGCCAGCCAGTTTATCAGCTCGTTCATTTCCCTCGACTCCCGCATGTCCCGGGACGAAGATGAAGGTGACTTTACACACAACAGATTTCCTCAGTCCACTGTCTACGTAGAGATCCAGCTTCGACCTTCCAAATCATATTCATTGAATCACTTAGTACACACATGTTGGTATAATGCTGTGATTTTAGCCATAGGAAAGCCTGTGTTACTGCCATCACTTCCATCGTCATGCTGCTCGTGGGCATAGTGTGGGCACCACTGGATTCTTGAACGTTTCGGTCCGCTGAACGGGCTGTAAATGCCCATGCACTTCTCTGCTTCTTTACAACAGATCAATCTGTATAGATGAGCACTTCAGGGTTGTCTGCGTGTTCATTGATGAGCGCGTTGACCTCTGCATTGACAGCGGCAGGATTCTGTTCTCTGCACCGTCTGTCAAGTGTAATAATGATATCTGTGAAATGAACAGTCTGCCATGATCACCAGATGAAAGACCCACTCTGTGAAATGGACAGTCTGCCATGATCACCAGATGGAAGACCCATTCTGTGAGATGGACAGTCTGCCGTGATCACCAGATGGAAGACCCACTCTGTGAGATGGACAGTCTGCCGTGATCACCAGATGGAAGACCCACTCTGTGAGATGGACAGTCTGCCATGATCACCAGATGAAAGATCCACTCTGTGAAATTGACAGTCTGCCGTGATCACTAGATGAAAGACTCACTCTGTGAAATGGACAGTCTGCCATGATCACCAGATGAAAGACCCACTCTGTGAAATGGACAGTCTGCCGTGATCACCAGATGGAAGACCCACTCTGTGAGATGGACAGCCTGTCATGACAACCAGATAGGAACCCCACTCTATGTAAGTAATTCATTGACAATTAACAGAGAAGTGAGAAATGATGTGTTATATATAAGAATGATGAAAACACCGTGGGTGAATAGAAAGAGAAATGAAGATATCTTGAAAGAAGTTAACTCACAAAGAGAATTGCTTACTCACATCAGAAGAAGACAGTCCACGTTCTTTGGGTATATCACGAGAAAGGGAAATTTGGAGTACATTTCATTACGCGTAAGTTGGAAGGGAAGAGAAGCGGGTGAAAAAGTTAAAAATATACTGATGTAATACTGTGCTAATGGTACAGACTGCGTGAATGCCCCGACAGAAAAGAAAAAGGCAGTCAATGAAAAATAGACAACTCAAAATCATATAGAGATAGCAGCAGAACATGTGATGGCAATACTGAAATAGAAGAAATGCAACGAGCATTTAAAACTTAAAAAAAAAAAAAAAAAACAAGACTCACCGGTAAAGAATGTAATAAATTATGATTGAAATGTTAGCAGGATTGGGCACTAAAGGAAAAAAGGAATGATTAAAAATGTTAATTATAGATTTACAGGAGGAAAGGTGGTGGTAGAAGATGTTGGTAGTGTCATACCAACCCCATGGATTGCCATAGAAGCAATGCAATGACTGGCACCTCGCCAGTCTTGACAGACGATAGTTTGGTACGTTGTACAACAATGCATAATAACTACAACACTAATTCGCGTGATAAATGTTCGACCCCTATGGATACATGTGTACACATGGTCATTTCCAGCATCACGCATCATCTAACCGTCTCATATGCACAGGTGTGTTCTATCCGCAATCATTTTCTCCTTTTGCATTTATTCCATTTTTGATATTTGCCCTCCTTGCAACACGTTCAACGGCAACTTGCTCCCAATGTGCATTATCAATGCCTGTATCAGTCATGTCCCACTTACATACATCTTTGTATCGTAGTAGAGGCCGACCCTGAGATCTCCTACCCATCTGTAATTCACGTAAAAAGATGTCCTTCTGTATTCTACCATCGTCCAACCTCCTTTTATGTCGTATCCATCTAAGTCTACAAAGACTGAGCACGGAACAAATCGTCACACAACCCGATCTTTCCAATATTTCAGTATTTGTTTTTATATTGCCACTTAATACCAAGAATTCTTCGCAGACACAGCATATGAAAGCTGTTTAAACGTTTCTCTTGGTGTGAGTAAGTTGACCAGGTCTCACTGCCATAAAGAAGAGTACAGTACTAAGGCATTAAGGACACATGGTTGATAGACAAGGACTTTTGTTTTGGCAGTAAGCTTTATGTTCTCCAAGACTCTCTCTCTCTCTCTCTCTCTCTCTCTCTCTCTCTCTCTCTCTCTCTCTCTCTCTCTCTCTCTCTCTCTCTCTGTTAACCTGTTCATTATTGTTGCTGCCTTACCAATCTTGATGTTGATTTCCTGATCTAGGGATAATTTATTGTTTACTTCTGACTCTTGATATGTAAAGTGGTATACTATCTCCAGCCCTGCCTCGTCAATAGAAATTGATGACTAACGCCTTCGGGTCAGTGCCACATCAGATGTTGTGGCAGACCCTTAGGATGTACCACTGATGATGATGAACTTCAAACCCAAAAAGTCGAGAAGCCTGTCGTTCGTGAAGGGCAACGTGGCGGCAATTGCATTCAAGGTGTCCAACCTGGCGATCCACACTATAATAGAATAACCCGTCAAGAGTCTCGGCCGAGTGTATGATTCCTCGCTGACAGACAAGAATGCAGTACAATACATACACAAGACAACAGAAAATGGTCTGCGAGCCATCGATAAGAGCAGACTCATTGGAAAATTCAAGATCTGGTGCATCCAGCTCATACTGATCCGAAGTTGCTAAGGTCCCAACTTATCTATGACGTGTGCACGAGCACGGTAGAGGCGTTAAAGAAGAAAAAAAAAGGTCAGCAAAACCACAAGGAGTGCCACCAGGTCTGTCGGACGTTGCGTTGTACTCAAAGACATCCAAACTCGTGCTCCCGTTCAAGTCTGTTGTCGGGGAATACAAAGTCGGAAAAGCCAGGTTCGCGAAACAATGAGCGGCTCCCAGCCAGCGCTCAGGACGGGGAGGAAATGGAAGGTTGACGAGGCAGTCGAATCGGCGCAAAATTCGCTCCAACTAAAGAAAGTTATTAGACACGCCCAGTCCGATAGACAAGACGTTGGCTACCAAAACAACACGCAATGGTAGTTAAAGGCATCGGCCAGGCAGCGCAGAGACATTGTGGTCCAGGAGATTCGTGATGGCGAAGACGACAAGCGAGTATTGATGGCGGTGCAGCAGCCACAGCAAGGGCAGTGGATGTCATGGGAGGGAACTCTGCAGAAGTCCCTCTCCTGGAACGATATATAACGCTTACCGCCGTTGAGAATAAGCCTTCGTTGTCAGAGCACTTTACGATCTCCTGCCATCAGCTGTTAACCTGGTCAGATGGGGTACATCCGAAGACCCAACATGTCCCCTGTGTAGCAACAAGCAGACCAAGAGGGCTCAGACCATAAGACACGTACTGTCTGCGTGAAAGAGCGGCCCTTGGGCAGGGCCGATTCACGTGGCGCCATAACAAGGTTCTCACCGAGCCAGCAGCCATAGTGGATGTAGCAAGACTCATGCAAACAAGAGACTGTTGTTACAGCCGGGTGAGTACGCTTCGCAAAAGCTGGACAAAAGCCGAACGGCAGAGTCGGCTTCCCCGACAGTCTGAAGACTGGGAGCTGAAAACTGGGAGCTGACAGTAGACCTGCATGGCCGTGGCAAATACCCGGCGGAAATTCTGAAATTTCAGCTGCGACCAAACATTGTAGCGTGCTCTCCGTCGACTCACCAGTTAGTACTAATTGAACTGACTGTTCCGTTCACGTCAAGAGTCGAGGATCAGCACACATATAAGATGGAGACATACAGTGACATGGTCGCAAGCCTGAGACAAGAAGGATATACCGTCAGACTATTCGCTGTTGAGATAGGCGCAAGAGGTATTGTTACCAACTCCGCATACAACTAGGTGTAAAGGGACAAGCAAGAACACGGCCACTTAAAAGACAGGGCAGGCAGCGGAGAAAGCCTCGGGCTGGCTATGGAGCAAGCGTAGTTCAGGGTGGGACAAGGATACGCAGTAAATGGTTCAATGTTGTCTACAATGTGAGTCATTGCCTCTCAGTAAGAACAACCTCAGTAACACAACATCCTCTCCAGCAGATTGCAATCTCGCAATGAGACCGAAACAACAGTCACGGTCTCCTGCCGACCCGGGAGTCATCTCACCAGGGAAGAACAGAGCACCAAAGCTGAGTGTGGCGATCACCTGTCTCGAAATGTCAGCCAAAGTCGAACATCCGTAGACAAGTGCCGGCAACGACCATTTATGGTTTTGTATTACATCATGCAAGGACCACGCCCGCAGCGATGGCGAGTGTCGGGGGGGGGGGGGGGGGGAGAAGCCCAAACCTTAACAGAATGAGCCCAAAGGAAGAGCTGGCTTCCGCCTGGGAGCGCGCGGGAGGGTGGATCCGCAAGCCGTGAACGGGGCGCGAAGAAGGCAAGTCTGAAACAATGACGTTTACTGTCAGGGTCATAGCTAGCCATCAAGACAGCGGCGAAGACTGCGGCCAACTGCTGGGGGAAGAAGCTGGCTTTCTCACGGTCAGTCAAGGTGTACTGCCAACGTTGGTAACTGCACCGGGTGCCCAATGCTCAATTCCCCAGTGGCGTCTTGGTAATCACACGTAGCGCTGTCGACAAGGGAAACGTCTCGATGAATACGCACGACAGGGAAAAAGCGTCCGGAAGTCCTGACCCAGACGGGTCCGCCCCCTGAGAGTGTAAAGAAGGCGAAGAGGCAGAAACATTCGGCGAGGAGAGACTTCTGATGATCAGAAGCCTCATGTCGTGCTTACCCATCCGCGGAGTTTTTGCCACTGATGGCACCCCATTTGCACCTTGAGTCATAATCTACCTTTTTATTTATTTTGTTGTTGTTGCTAATTGTTAAGCCAAATTCAGAACAAGCATTGGAGAATACAGGTTGGCTTTGTAATTCTTCCTAAGAATGGGTCGAAATTGCAGCATAGTTCCCTCCTAATTTTGGTCTTGGCCTTTAATCTCTGAACATTGTAGAGACCGCCATCTGAGTTCAAATCTGCTCAGTATCTAATCTCATCATGTTACTCTTGTACCTTGCGGTGCCAAGGTGAAGTATAAATAGCGGGAGAGTGCCCGCTTATGGGCTCTTAGTTTTTCTGCGAGAAGTATGAAGATCCCCTGCCGGCTTGCTAGGCCAGTCGCAGGTTTAGGACACAAATCTGACCATAGGGAGTCCATCTCCTATGGCGAGCCATAGCCCCGTTAGCCCATGACCCCGCGGTCATGGTTTCCCAGTCTGCACCACGTGGAGGTTGGGGTTGATTTGTGTAGTCTGCGGGTCATCGGCAGGCTACTAATTTTCACTTTTCACCTCTCCTGTTCTGTTTAACGCTAGCCGATCCTAACCCTGCTCAGTATTTACGAATAAAAAAAATTAATTCAGCCTCGTTCAACCTGCTTCTTCAGCGTTGGTTATAATTGAGATAACCCACCTGAGCATGAGCCAATGCCGTAAATAATAATAAATTATCACGAAGCAGTTTCCCGCCATGGGTCGGTCATGTGATGGCACCATTACATTTTTTAGGTCTGAGAGTCAGAAGGAATAGGTGGCTAATCTGTCCTTCGCTTTGACAAGCACGAGCCCAGACGAACTCGCGTCCGACTGTGTTCATGACAATACCAGCGAAGTCTGCTATCCACTTCGCTAGCGCGATTGCAACAAATGCATGGCATTCAGCAAATACTGTACGCCTATAGGTTTGCGACATCACACTCAATTTGCGGTAAATGTCGCGATTGTTTACACGTCGCTGTGATACTTGTACACAATTAAAGAGTTGACGCATTCTTAGATCTCTCAAACTCGTGTTTATGGTCCCCGAGATTGCGTCGAGTAGCATATAAAAGTTCGCCGAAGAAGAAAATACTGAAAAATGAGGCATTTCTCTCACTAGGTAACTTATTTAACTTGTTTATAAAACTTCAAAAGATTTAACAGTTGTTATTGCATATTTTAGTTTTATACACTAACTAGAGAGGGTCACAAAGTTGTTAAATGTAAATCAGAATATTATGACCCTGTCGCTTGGTTTCTAAACATCGCACTTTAAACTGAAACGATTTTTTAAACTTTTCTTCTCGGTTACAAGAAGTAAACAACCCGTTGTCAAAACACTGGTTATTGGAAAAAAAAAATAAACATACGTTAATTATTAGCATTTAATTTCTGATAGCTTTACCTTTCATTTGAAAAAAAAAATATACATTTATTAACTAAAAGTAAATTTACAAAGGCAAAACAAAAATCTAAATAAATAAAAGATATTTAAAAAATAGTACAGTATAATCATTCAAGTATTATTTATTACTATTAATATGTGTATTTGTATTGTTGCTGCTAAGTTAGTATTTCTATCTTGAAGTAGTGTCCTGCTGTGGGAATGTGATATGATAGAGCCATCACATTTTTTTGGGCCTGAATCCAGGGAGGAATAGGCGACCAGTGCTAAGTTAGTATGCTACACCAAAAAACATAGTTTTTACAAACTCATTAGAGCAGTGCTTCCCAAAGTGGTGGTCCGCGAGCCTTTCTTTGCTGGTCTGCAACGTGAGTTGAAAAAAGTACGATGGGTAGCGTTGTGATGTTCTGTTGTGATAATTTGGTGTGTCCAGTGTGTGCCGCGTGGTTACACACCCGCTTCACACGCGTGATCCGGGACTGTTTCCGGATCCGGTCAGGGATATGCACTACTGACGAGCTCAAACGAGGGCGAAACTCGAGTATAGTGCTTCCATATTGACGTGGATAGGCCTTAGGTTCATACCGGAATGCGATCGGCGTTGCCAGTAGTGGGTTGTGCTCAATATTTAAATATTTTCTCCTTTGAGGATTGTTTAGAACTTTTAAAAAACAGGATTGTCTTTTTCTCGAAACATGATATCCACACCATGTTTATGGTGATTTAATTTTAAAATAAATTGAGCCTGCAGCCGTATTATAATTTGCTGATTGTCATAAGATGCAGAACATACGTGATTTCCGCTTTATGATTATAATGCGTTTTGCCATTGTCTGAGCGAGTGAATGTGTTAGATACATCTGCAAAGTATTTTTCATTACAGCTGGACGAAAGCACGGACGTTGCCAACTTAGCGATTCTGTTGGTGTATGTGAGATATCGATACAAAGACAACTTGAGAGAAGAGTATTTCTTTTTCGTCAATGAGCATTAAAAAACTGTCATTTACTGCCAATATAGTACTTTGCGGTGTATGGCAGAGGGGGCTTTGAGCCTGAGGAATTAAGGCCGCCTGGCTGGTGCAGTCACCGCGAACTGTGCAGGTTAGGATTTTCTTTTTGCCCCCGATAGAAAAAAATCCCACACCTTACAGAGGATTGAACCCGGGTCTCCCGAAGGAGAGTCCGGCATTCTAGCCACTCGGCCAGCTGCTAATCTGTCAATGAGCATTATTAAGACAAAATACAGAAACAGTATGGAAATTTTCATATGTTGCCCCTGCAGCATGATCCCTCTCTTGGCCTGCCTAGTTTATTCCAGAGAAAAGGTAACACCAATTCAACTGGAACAAGACAAGCTGCAGAAGCTGCTGGATTAGCAAAGCAATACTCTAACTAGGTGTGATATTGCAACACATGGTCTCTAAAAATCAGCCCAGGCTTTGTGTATGAAGAGGTGTGTTTGAAGCACAATGTAACAAACTATCATCTGTCACAGACGGCCAGGTGCTAGTACAGTACAGGTGTGATGTACTCCCCTTGAAAAAAGGAATAGAACTGCAGTAGCATACTGGCTAGATCCTGGCCAGCCAGCCCGGAAGTCTTGGCTTCAAATTCAGATCAAAGTACCATGGACCTGCCCCTCCCCCCATGTTGACCCAACTTAAAATAGGTCACTGGGAAGGTGGCCGGCATGATATTGTCCACATGACTTTTGGAGTGATGATTGGTCTGTAAAAGTGTGGGTCTAGCACCATATGCTCTATACACATATATGGTGTTTAAAAGGGTCATTTGCTTGAAAGAGAAGTAAAGAAGAAGTAATTCATAGTAACAAATACAAGAAGAAGTAATACATAGTAACAAATACAAGAAGAAGTAATACATAGTAACAAATACAAGAAGTAATAGTAATACATAGTAACAAATACAAGAAGAAGTAATACATAGTAACAAATAAAAGAAGTAATACATAGTAACAAATACAAGAAGTAATACATAGTAACAAATAAAAGAAGTAATACATAGTAACAAATACAAGAAGTAACACATAGTAACAAATACAAGAAGTAATACATAGTAACAAATAAAAGAAGTAATACATAGTAACAAATAAAAGAAGAAGCAATACATAGTAACAAATAAAAGAAAAAGTAATACATAGTAACAAATAAAAGAGGAGGTAATACATAGTAACAAATACAAGAAGAAGTAATACATAGTAACAAATACAAGAAGAAGTAATACATAGTAACAAATGAAAGAAGAAGTAATACATTGTAACAAATACAAGAAGAAGTAATAACAGTAACAAATACAAGAAGAAGTAATATATAGTCCTTTATATATATAAAAGACAATGTTTGTTTGTTTGTTTGTTTGTTTGTCCTTTATGCATGTCCGAACGGTCCATCCAATTGAAATGAAATTTTGTACACATGTTGTTCTGACTCCCGCGGAGCCAACTGGCATAGTTTGTGAGCTTAAAATCAACAATTTTTCCTCAAGCACAAAAGAAAATGACAATACGAGCTTCAGAAACAGGCCCGCCTTTGGCCCGCCATCTTGCTCCAAGGGAACTCACTCTCTGATTAAACCAGAAATTAGTTATGAACAGTAATGTTTCTTTGTGTGTATGCCTTTATGCATTCCCGAACGGTCCATCCGATTGAGATTAAATTTTGTACATATGTTGTTCTCACTCCCACGGATCCAATTGAAATACGAGTAATGGGAAAGGAAGCATCAGAAACAGATGAGCAACGGGAACGGAAACGGGAGCAGGGGCCGAATGTGTACTCTTTGCGCTTAGATAAATGTATTTCTATTCAATAAGACGCTTCCCACCAGGGGCTGGGCGAAGCCGGGCCGGGTTGTCTAGTAACAAACAAAAGAAGAAGTAATACATAGTAACAAATACAAAAAGAAGTAGTGCATAGTAGCAAATGAAAGAATTAGTAATACATAGTAACAAATAAAAGAAGAAGTAATACATAGTAACAAATAAAAGAAGAAGTAATACATTGTAACAAATACAAGAAGAAGTAATACATAGTAACAAATACAAGAAGAAGTAATACATAGTAGCAAACAATTGAAGAGGTAATACATAGTAACAAATGAAAGAAGAAAGCAAATGATAGAAGAAGTTGTAATACTTAGTAACGAACAAAAGAAGAAGCAATACATAGTAACGAACGAAAAAAAGAAGCAGTAATACATAGCTTTTATTGCTAATGTGATTATTTAAAACTTATTTTTGCAGATGAGTCAATATCTGTCAGCACTGCATCGGTCAATAAGTCCAGTAATTTAAGTATTCCACAACTTCATTGGGGATATAGGTCAGAAGAAGGTAACCACCTCTAAAACAAGTACATCAGAATGGGGTGCAGCACGTCCTCTGTCTCCCCTGGAGAAGACGAACAAACAGTTGGTGTCAACAAACACCACAATACATCCATAGATACGAAGCACATTGTAGCTAATGAACATCATCAGAATGGGCATGTTAAAACTACAAAAACAAACAATTCTTCACTTGAGTGGAACAAGCAAGCTATCGACAAGAATGGAAATAAGCTGAATTCCTTATCACAAGCACCAGGTGTGTATTTTTTTATAAATTTTAGTGATGGGTAATTTTAGACGTATGGGGGTGGTGCAAAGTATCACAGTCAAAGTTAGTTGCATATCTTTTACAAGACATAGCAGTCAACCCCAGCATTCTTTTTAGCTATTTGTGAATCCTGGGCTAGTTTTATGATCAGTAGTTTGCCATTGCTTTCTGAACAACCAGCACTCATATCGCTTATACCATTGTATGGAAACCAAAGCAAAGCAGTCTGCTTCCAAATCGCCCGCAGCTATGTTTCGGTCGCGGTATGCGGGATTATGAGTTGCATTCATAACCCCTTCATCACAGCACTGGGATGTATCACAGAGCTGGGTATTTTTTCTTTTTTTTGCCAGTGGCTAAGTTAGCACGGAGTGTATTTTTAATGACTGTGCGGTGTTTGAAAATATTGCCGTTCCAAGTTTTGTATTTACCTATTATATTGCATGAACTTTACAGAGACTGAGTACAAAACTTGGACCAGCAGTATTTTCAAACACTGCACAGTCAGTATTTGTGTCAAAGTAGTTTCCTGCTTAGGGCCCATGATGTGATAACACCTTCACATTTTATAGGCCTGAATGCACGGAGGAATGAATGGAGAGCATTGACCCTGGTAACTTTCAAGGTTACAAAAGCTGAAGACGTAGTTCATGTGGAAAGTACAGAGGAACTACCACAGTATGCATTCTATCATTATCATAATGTGCTCTGCCGGCTGGCAGAGGCGTTCATGTCTCTCCACAGATGGTGGTCTTTGGTGCTCTGGATCAAATCTGCTGATACTCCTCCGTGCCACCATCTCAGTCCATCCAGCATCATTTCTCTTGGTCTGCCTCTTTTCCCATTGATCTTTACAGTTGTCATGATGTTCTCCGGTGCCTCTCTTCTTATCACATGACATAAGAAAACTTCTCTCTTTCTTATTGTTGTATATGTTCAATTTTCAATAGCCTCTTTCAGGCAATCACTGTTAGTTACCCTGGCAGTTCTAGGAATTCACAACATTCATCTCAGGAACCACAACTCTGTTATACATCCCAAGCAACTCAAAATGGAAGTCAATGAAGAAATTGAAATACTTTGGCCCTATTAAGCATCACAGTGGCTTGGAAAAAACAATGATAGAAGGCACAACTACTGGAAGGAGAAGCAGGGGTCAACCAAATAGAATATGGACACAGGACATTACAGGAACTTTGGGCAAGAGAGTGTCTAAAGCAGGAGAGATGGCAAGAGATGGAGAAAGTTCCTGGTGGGCCGTGACAAGAGCAACAATCTGCAAAGGACCTGCTACATATCAATGATGATAATCATGATGATGATGATGACGGGGATAGAGTTCCTCTAAGGTCACAATGTCCACATTTTTGGTGGACCGTAACAAGAGCAATATTCTCAAAGGATCTATATATCAATGATGATGATAATAATGATGATAATAATGATGATGATGATTTTGGGGGTAGAGTATCTCTAAGGTTACATTGTCCACATTTTTGATGGATCCTGACAAGAGCAACATTTTATAAAGGACCTGTTACATAATGAATAATAATCATGATGATGTACCTCTAAGGTTACAATGTCCGCCTCTGACTCATACCGTCTTGGTTTGAGTCTGACTCCCCTTGAGCTTCTCGTGAAGGTGGCCCTGCACACTACAGGCGGGTTCCACCTGTGTCAACGAAGCAGTAGGCAAACTGACCCCTCGTTCTCGAAGGCCCGAGATTGTTCGGACACTCGAGCTGTCGCAATTAATTCCCTTCTTAGGGTCTCTGTATTGGTGTTATATCCCTTCTATATATCCCCTATATCTCTATGTCCATATATACTTTATGTGAGACCTTGACACACACGTAGGTGAATTGAGCTTAGAGTTGACTTCTCATCCTTAACTTGGAGATGTAAATTACAAGTACCTCTGAATTCAGAGACAGGTTAACCTTCTTCTTCTTCTTTCGTTCGCTACAGGTTAACCTGATGGCGAGGGACATTGGTAATAGGGAAAGCTAACTCCTACACACAATCAGCCCAGAGGACATTGGTAATAGGGAAAGCTAATTCCTGCACATAATCAGCCCAGTGTATTCACTAGTAGTAGCAACTACTAATAGTTGTAGTATGTGTGTGGACTAACTTGAGTTCAAGGCAAGAGAACGCCCAACAAATATATTCTCATCCCGTAACACCAGACATGGGTTGTCATGATGGAAGTATCCATAACTGAGACATCCCGTAACACTAGACATGGATTGTCATGATAGAAGTATCCATAACTGAGACATCCCGTAACACTAGACATGGATTGTCATGATAGAAGTATCCATAACTGAGACATCCCGTAACACTAGACATGGGTTGTCTTAATGGAAGTATCCATAACTGAGACATCCACCAGGCTCTAGCCTTAGTAACACATGCAAGTGTACAAATACTACATTCTGTCCACTCTTTAATGTTATCAGTCCAGGACTTTTCATTGACTTCCTTTTCTCCATTATCCTCATCTGTTATTTTGAGAGGGTGTCGTGACATGTGACATGCCCAAACCATAGAAGCTTTCAACATTTCACCGGGGAGATGGTGAGGCCGTTGTAAGGCCGAATAAATATGAGTACTCACTCTTAAACTTCTGGTGTGCTGATGGCGAGATAACGGGTCCGAGTGCTTGCACTGTATACAGACCATTTTATGTGTTCTTTGGGCGAAGACTGAAGAACTTAAGGTGTTATTTGAGTGCAAAATAAAGTTATCATTTCCAAACCAGACCAAAGCAATTTCCAACAAATTCATACATAAATATGTGCTGAATTAGTTGTTTTTTTTCCCGTTTACTTGCTTTGAAATCAAGCGTATTCCATACACGTGCTAATACTTCTAGTGCACCGGACTGAGTTTTGCGCGTGGATTACCTTTCATTATTACAAGTGTCCTTCGCCATCAGGTGAACCCACTCTGACTGCTGAGGTACTTGTACTTTACATCCCCAAGTCAAGGACAAGAAGTCAACATTTTAGCCCAACTGACTGGTGTAGGAGTTGAACCCTCTACTTTGGCATCAGCACACCGTAAGTTTAAGAGCAAGTACTCGTACCCATTCGGCCATGCTGACCTCTGCTGAATTAGTTAATAGTTCATCTATGTGTTGTCTGGACCATAATGGCAACAAAGAATAGTACCACTGTAACCTAGCAAGCATGCCATAAGAGGCGACTAAGGAGGGTTGGTGTGAGACTGGCTTTCATATCCCATAGAAAACTTGAGGTGCAAAATCCAAGCCATCATAAAGTCTACACGGGGCATGGTATGATGAAAGGTAGAGGTAGAAGATGAATATGGAAGAGGAAACAGAAGAAGTAGAAGGAGGAGGAGGAGGAGGAGAAAAAGAAGAAGAAGCAGCAGCAGCAGTAGTTAATAATTACCCATAGTATGCCAGGTTTGTAATGGTGACATATTCATTTCTGCAGTTCCTAAAAGTGTGGCATTCGATGTTACCCTCGATGGCCTTAGTGGTGAATTGGGCAGCAAGAAACGGCCACGGAAGTTACAGGTTAGTTTGTTTCTCATTTGTAAATAATGGTCAGAGAGTATATGAATAATGTTAACTACAACATTCTCTTTGAGAACCATTGTAACTAGGGGTGTACCGGATTTCGGCTCCGGCAAATCCGGAATCCGGCCATTTTTACAAATCCAGCTTCGGCTCCGGCTCCGGCCGGATCTCACTTCATAAATCCGGCCAAATCCGGCTCTGGCCGGATTTCAAAAATTTGAATCCGGTACAGCCCTAGTGAAAACACTCATGGCTTTCCTCCAGAAAGAAGGTAGTGATGCTGGGATCAAAACTATGAAAGCAGCCCTGCTTGAAGCTGTTAGCAGCAGATTTGCGGACATTGAATCCAACAGTATTTACACCTGTGCCACACTACTGGATCCTCGATTCAAGCTGTGCTTCTTCTCCGAACGTGGTAGAAGTGATGCACGAGCCCATCTGCTGTTAACAGCTAACTCCATTATTGATTCAGCAAACACAGTCAGTCCACAGGATCCATCAGCTACTAATAGTAGTAGTAGTAGTACTAGTGTTGTGACTTCTGTGAGCACTGCCACACAGTACGAGTCCAGCCTATGGAGCTGTTTTGACACAATTGTCGAGGAAAATCCCACCACAGATCGTTCTGCAAGTGCCGAAGGCAACAGCATTAACACTGAGGTGACACAGTACCTGTCAGAGCCACTTCAAACTCGACAGTCAGATCCAGTTTCATGGTGGCATGCCAATAAGCAAAGATTTCCAAGTATGGCTAGACTGGCGCAGGCATTTCTTGCACCACCACCTACAAGTGTGCCATCGGAAAGGCTGTTCAGTACTGCAGGAGACATTATCACTGACCACCGTAGTAGCCTTTTACCACAAAATGCGGAGACATTGATTTTCCTGAAATACAACTCGTCCCTTCTTGACTCTGAGAGTTCAACTTCACAGCCATAATGAAGACTGACTGACTGAAATAGTGAAATTACTGAATGAATGTATTTCAATAAATTCAATCTGTTCAATGTACTGTTGTTGTGAGTTGTAACTGAGCTGCCAATTTGCCAACTGAAAACAATGTGAAAACTAAAAACTGAAACTGAAAACTAAAAATTAAAATTACTAAATTAGCATTATGTGCTTATGTATTATGTTTCGTCTTGAACTTATGGAACTTAATATTACTTAATTACTTATTCTAATATAAATGTAATTATTTTACATTTAAATGATTTAATATGAGTATATGTCATCATTGTCATGTCTATAGTAATGAACTGCAGTAATGAACAGTCAAGTGACTCCACTCACCTAAGTCAAGTGATGTAGTAATTTATTTTTTATTTTTTTATTTGTAAATCCGGCCGGATCTCACTTCATAAATCCGGCCAAATCCGGCTCCAGCCGGATCTCACTTCATAAATCCGGCCAAATCCGGCTCCGGCCGGATTTCAAAAATTTGAATCCGGTACAGCCCTAATTGTAACACAGTGGATAGCTCGCTTATTTGCTGAAACGGTATTCATGTTTCAAATCTCTATTAAGACATATTTTTGTTTTAAGTGACCTGGGCTCCTAGGTCAACCAGGCCCGAAATAGTTACCAGGTCATGTCCTGGAAAATAAAGGTGGCCGGCGTGGTACTGATCACATCACCCATCAAGTGCTCATAGGTTTACACAAATATAAAATATTGGGTTAGCACAACATACCTGTTGTGTCTCATGGTGTGTTGAAGAGCCCTATACTTTAGTAAACAGATTAGTTTAATTTAGTTTAGTTGGCGGATCAACATCACGGCACACAGGTGTAACCCATAGGTGCTCCGTTCTACTCTTAACTCAAGCTTGAGTCTGGAGAATCTCAGCTCAGTGCATGAACTCCATAGCACCGGCGAGGATCCTGAAATATTTTGGGTAGATTTTTAACTCGAAATTTGGCCCAGGCAGCACTGTTAGGCTACTCTTTTTCGATTTCCAACTGCCAAGGGATTTTTTACGTGCGCAACAATACACACAGGCGTCTGATCTCACTACCCAGAGACCAGGGGAAATTTTGTTACTAGAAGTCCACGTGAAAAATCCCGGCCGTCACCAGGGCTTGAACCCAGGACCTCCAGCACTCAAGGCAGACACCATACCTTGAGACCACTCAGCTCCCCCTTGAACAACAGATTAGTAAACAGGCAAAACATCCCTGGAAGCCTTGGAGATGTGATTTTATAGAAGAATGCTGAAAATTCACTGGACAGCCAAAATGAGCAATATGGACTGTCACAGTCTTTTGTAACAATTAGAAGCGGCTATGGTTATGTCTAGGGTATGTCTGTTTTAATACTTAGGAGTGTATGATGATCAACCGTAGATCTGAACACCTTCATTTAGCTATGCTGGTCTACACAGTCACTGGAGAACACCGTTTTGCACACAGAAAATATATTTATTAATTCTAAACGAACACAATAAAATATATTCTTCCAGGAAGAATAAGTGAATAGTATACATCTTTCTTCTTGCGCTAAATCGGAGTCTAATACTACCTTCTACAGGCGTTCTGTTATCGTAGAATAAACTGTTATGCCGGACACTCGCTTTGTCCAACAGTAACCAACTACTCTGAGTGTACAGTCAGTCTTCACTCAACTGCTGATTCTTCACTTTTTACTCTGGGCCAAGTTTCCTCTTCAACTTGCCCAATTCTAACTCCGGGTCAAGTTTCCCCTCAGTTTGTCCAAGTCTAACTCCTTGTTAACATTCACTAGGGCATGTTTCCTTAGTGACTCAATGAGTATGCTCAAGAAGATAGAGATGGGGTGGATCCGAAGAGAGTGGTTGCTGTCTTTGGAGCGGTCTCAGCTGACAAAGATTAGTTTCATTTTCGTCCAGGGCATGTGGGTGTATGAGTAAATGAGCAGGCTGACAAGCTTGCAGGTACAGCTACTGTGGAAGGCAGACGCGCCATGGATCAGGCTGACATTCTAAATGCTCTATGAGAAGCAAGTCGTTTGCGAGAACCAAGTGAAGACTGTGAATTTACAACCATGGGTAGGATGCGAGAACAGCAAATTAAAAGAGGTATGGCCAAACAAGAACACTACGTGGGAAGCCAAAGAAGATTACTAAACCAACAGAGAACTGGTGTCGTTAGCTGCTACACTCTGCAGGATTTGCTGAGGAGGGGATCCGAGCACTTATGAGCTAACTAACTAACTAACTAACTAACTGTCTCTTGTATGAATTTAACTTCTGTTTTAGTTCAAGTCTCACTGTGGAGAACTAACTTTTGCAGCAAGCCAAACAAACCATGTTTTAATTGTGATTATCTTTATGATGGACTGCAATAACCACCAGTTTCACAAACATGGTATAGCCATTTTAACTTTTCTATTTATCCTTTAGACTCTTGAGCCACTCAGTGTTCCAACATTGACAGCTGAACAGCTGCAAGAGAAACAGAGGATTGCAGACGAAAAGAGAGAAAAGGTCAGAACCATGTGGTTATTACACATGGAAATTTTTTTGTACGATCGCTTTGAACTCGCGTAGTCCATACAAGTACTACTACTTCTTGCACTTCGTGGACTGATGTTTGCATGTTGACTAGCTTTCCCTATTACTAGTGTCCTTCGCCATCAGGTGAACCCACTCAGACTTCAGAGTTGCTTGTAAAGTATGTCTCCATCTCAAGAACAAGAAGTCAACATTTTAGTCCAACTCACCAGTGTAGGTATTGAACCCACTACCTCTGTATCAGCACACTGGAAGTTTTAAGAGCAAGTGCTCTTATCCATTCGACCATGCTGACCCCCATACATGGATTTGTTTCTTCTTCTTCTTTGTCCACCTTCAGAAATCTGTGTAAATATTTTTAAATGATCATCTTCTTGCCTTTAACCCCTCGTAAGGCTACTGAAACACTATATAAAACCTTTTATATTGTATGGCAGTGAATCATGGAACATCACCGAAGAAGAGCTTGGAAGCAATACAGATGTAATGTCATTAAAATATGTTGAGAATACCTGGGACTGCCAGAGTAACTAACAAATAGTACCTGAAACAGGGATAATTCAAGTCAAGCATACACAAGTATAAGAAGGAGACAATGGTCTTTGGCCATTTTATTTTATTTTTTTTTTGCGCCCGCTCGCTTTTAACTCAAGCGTAGTCCATACACACTATTTTTTTTATAATAGTGATGGACTGAATTTGGCATGTGGGTTAGCTTTCCCTATTAACAGTTTCCCTCGCCATCAGGTGAACCCACTCCGACTTCAGAGGTACTTGAAATTTACGTTCCCAAGTCTAGGATGACAGGTCAACATTTTAGTCCAGCTGTCCGGTGTAGGGGATGAACCGCTAACCTCGGCATCAGCACACCGGATGTTTAAAAACACTGGTCTCATCCATTCAGCCATGCGACCTGCGGCCATTTTATGAGAGGAGAAGCATTGGAAAACAGCACGACAGCTGGATAGATCAGTAGTAGAAGAAGCAGAGGCAGACCAAGAGAAATGATGCTGAAGAGATTTGAGACAATGGGATGGAGGAATATCAACAGAATTAATCCAGAACACCAGGAACTGAGATCTGTGAAGAGGTGTGAGTACCAATGCCAGTTGGCAAGGCACAAGATGATGATGAGTTTCTAAGGGACTGTTCGCAAACTAGTCAATGTGTTTAAGTAACCTGGGTACGTTAATAACAGTGGATGGAAGATGGATTAAAGAAGTTAAATGTAGAATAAGTTAAGTTAGTTGCATTTCCTTTACAGTCAATACCAGCATTTTTGTTGTTGTTGATGTCTTGGCAAGTTTACGTTCAGTAGTTTGCCATTGCTTTCTGAACGACCAGCACCCATACCATTTCACACAAAAAAACTAGCACAAATGGATCTGCTGCCAAATCGCGTGCAGCTGTGTTTCGATCATGGGTATGCGGGAACACGAACCACGTCCGTAACCCCTTCGCCACAAAGACTGGCTAAATATAGAAAAGCCCAAGTAAAAGCTGCAATTTATCTTTTACAGTCGAGGTGAGGAAAAGAGTTCTTAATATCTATATTGAGCCTATCCTGCTGTATGGAAGTGAATCATGGACAATTGGTAGACAAGTGAGAAATTATGTTGAAGTTGTATAGTTCTGAATACTGTTGATGATAGAATGAGTAGTGAAGATGTCTTGACAGAAGATAAGTGGTTACTCGCACCAGAAGAAAACAGTCCCCAATCTTTAGGCATGCCATGAAAAGGAGAAAGATGGAGTATGTTGTGAAAATGGGAAGAACAGGCAGGAAAGGAGTTAAAAGTTAGTTGCATATCCTTTCCAGGATGTCACAGTCAAGCCCAGCTTTTTTGGGGTTGTTTGTGATTTCTTGGCAAGTTTATATTCAGTAGTTTGCCATTGCTTTCTGAACGACCGGCACCCATACCAATGTATGAAAACCAATGCAAGGTGATCTGCAGGGAAATAGGCCAAAGAGAGAAGATACTGAAAAGTCTGACATCGTGGCTTGGGGGAACATTGGTAACATAAATGATTGCCAGTACATGAGACAGAAGGTTGTGTTCAGACATGATCACCAACACCACACGGCATGGGTATAAGAAGATTGGCAGCACTTGAGACAGAAGACTGTGGACAGACATAATCACCAACGACATACGGAAAAAACTGTAAGAAGAAATGTACAATAATGCTTGTGGAAAACTAACAATGATAAGCCTAATTGTAAAATTATATTCCCTAAAGCAGATTTCATGTGACCAGTTTAATAGTCGAAAACTTATTTCCATCCTTACAGCTGAAACAAAGAAAAGTCAGTGCATCTCTAAAGTCCTCTAGAAGACGTCGTGAGTTGATTGAGGCTCGTGAGTTTGAAATGAAACTCAACAATGAGCAAAACAAGGTATGAAGAACATACTTCTAGTCTTTGTTTTCACCTGTATATATTTCCTTGTTACATCTTTTCTGTATTTTTTTCATAAATGTTAATAATCATAACAGCTCGAAGAGAATGGCAATGCAGTGACAAAAGGAATTGGTTAACACTCAGGACTCCAAAGAAAGGCCAGGCTGACACAAAATCAGGCTGCTACTGGTATTATTAGGATTTGTACTCTTCACTGGCTGTTGAAGATGAGGACAGAGCACATATGAGAATGTCCATCATGGACCATTTTGCAATCCTAAGAGAAATAAAAATGAGGGATTTTGAACTTAAATGTTACAGAAAAGTTCTTAGAATATCACAAACCAAGAAGTAGAAAATTAATTCTGCTAGATCTAAACATGGAAGAAAACTGGCCGACAAACAGCCTCATGTTTTGGAAACTGAGATACTTTGGCCATATTTAACAATCCATTGGTTTGGAAAAAACAGTGACGGAAGACATGGTTCATGGAACAAGGCAAAATTTGATCAGCATGAAATGTACACGGATATCGCAAACAACCTAATTATAAAAATGCTTGAGATAGGGGAGCTGACAAAGAATCGGATGTCTTTTTTGTGATGGGCCTTAGTGAGAGTGACATTCCACAAAGGACATGCTTTCTGATGATGATGATGATTCACTTTTAGCCATGTCCTTCTCAGTGTCCAGATTTTCATAAATTGTTGTTTACAACCATTTGTTCAGACATAAATGACAACCTGTCTAATGTATGAATATTAATCTTAACTTGATTTTAATTTCCAGGAGGGAATAGATAGAATAAAGCCGACTGAACTGAAAAGAGAGCAACATTTGATAGAAATTAAGGAAAAGCAACAGCTAAGAGAAGAAAGAGCGAAGAGAGTAAGGGAGCGAGAAAGTAATATTTAAACATTTGGAATATCTAATATTTGAATGCCGGCTTCGTGGCTTAGAGGTTATGGCTTTTCTCCGTAATCTCGTATACTCTCGTCGGTAACGTGATGACGGTTCAAATCAGCAGTGGTTCGAATCGCATCGGTAACTTACGGGGTATGTGAGCCGGCCGCTCAGAAAGCAATGGCAAACTACTGAGCGTAATCTTGCCAAGAGATCAACATACAGCTGAAAGATGCTGGTGTTGACAGCTAAGTCCTGTAAAGGATATGCTAAAAAAAAAAAAAAATATTTGAATAATGAAGACACAAACAAAAGATTGCATGATTTATTGCCTGGCATATTTCACTGCATCTCATCAGGTACATACAGCAGAAAGCACACAACATAAACTAAAGCAATAGGATCATTCCTTCATGCTGAAATATACCCCTAGGACCCATTATCTGATGAAGGCATATAAACGGGTCCATTACTTTACCTTAAAAATGTGTTCTTTACTTTTAAAGATTAAAAAATCATTAGTGCCAGTACTTCCTCTATTTTACTGTAAATTATTTCTTGTCATCTTCCGCAAATTGTTTTTGAAAGGAAAAAACCAGTTTGGACAAATATGTAAGATATTGATTATTAATATAATAATATATAATTTGTTTTATTTTATTCATAGAACAGATCATACAAAGTATTTGAATAACGAAGACACAAACCATAGAATGGCAATAAATCGTACGTTCTATGGTTTGTGTGTTTGTTATTCAAATTCACTACAGGAAAACATTGTTTTGATAAAAAATATTGTTCTCATAAGTACAAAACGTGTAAAATCTATATAGGTTTTTATGATTTAAAAGAGCAGATTATACAAATTATTATTCTTGTAATCACAAAGTGTGTATTCTATAAAGGTTTTTAATGATTTCAAATAACAGATGATAAAAAACGTTATCATAAATAAAATCATAATCTATATTGGTTATGAATGGTTTCAGAGAAAAAATTATAAAAACTATTGTTCTCACTCTTAAGTACAAAGTATATAAAATCATTATTCTATATAGGTCCAGAATATGCAAGACACATATGATGACGTGGAAGTGGAAAAAGATGTTGAGTTCATTGCTACCGCTGACGGTAAATTGATTTTACTCTGGATACAGTTAACTTGATTTTATTCATCATCATCATATGCCATGCGCTGTCATGTTTCACCATCTTACATTATCACCAGCATCATGGATCAGCTCTGTGTGACAAGTCTCGACCCTGCAATGTGACAAGCCATCCAGATATTTACTTCTCTGCCTTCCTTTTGTTATTTTCTCCTCAATCTTTCAAGTTGTCACCAAGTTCTCTAGTTTATTTCTTCTCATTATGTGTTAAAAAAATTGTGATTGTCTACATCTAATTTCTCCAATCAATTTACGGTTTTCAACTGCTTCTTGTAGGATTGCTCATTGGTTTTTCTGTGTGTCCATGGTATTCTTTATATTTTTTTCAGAAACCACATTTCTGCTTCTATTAGATGTTTTTTCAGCGTGTTTGTTCATTGTCCACGTTTCACATCCATACAAATGTGCAGGTTCTTTGCAGCACTTCAACATTCTTTTTCTCGTTGTAATTAACATCTTTTTATTATTATGGTTTTATTATCCTGGTAATAATAAAGGTTATTTCATGGCCTATACAGCTGTAAACTTTGAAGTGATAAGTCAATACATACATCATCATCATCCTGTGACATATCGATAAGTGCGGGCGGTTATGTTTCGTCATCTCACTCGATCACCAGAGTCGTAGATCAGCTCAATGTTCTTGTCTCAACCATACCACATGGCCAAGCCATCCAGGTATTTACTTCTCTGCCTTCCCCTTGTTCTTTTCCCCTCGATCTTGACAGTTGTCACCAAGTTCTCCAATTTATTTCTTCTCATAATGTGACCACAACATTTTGACTATGTCTAATTTCTCTAATCAGTTTACGTTTTCATTTGTTTCTTGTAGGACTTGGTCACTGGTTTTTCTGTCTGTCCATGGTATTCTTTGCATTTTCCTCAGAAACCACATTTCCACAGCCATCAGATGTTTTTCAGGCTTGTCTGCTCATTGTTCACGCTTCACATCCATACAAAAGTACAGGTTCTATGTATCCCCTCAACACTCTTTTTTTCCATTGTAAATGACATCTTTTTATTGGTCATTATGTTGTCCATCTTGCACCATATGCCCAAAAGTAGTAAGTAAAAAAAAAAGTTACGTCTCTAGTTTAAAAAAAAGTAAAGTCAGAAGTAAAAATACAAAGTAGTCTCAAGTAAAAAAAAATTGTAGTCTTAAGCGAAAAAAAAAAAACCTCAAGTAAAAAACAAAGTAACTAACAATGAATGCCTGAAAGAGGCTAATGAAACTAGAACATTATATACAACAATAAGAAAGAGACAAACAGCTTTTTTTAATCGTGTGATGAGAAGAGAGGCGTTGGAGAACATCGTGACAACTGGAAAGATCGAGGGGAAGAGAGGCAGAGGCAGACCATGAGAAATGATGCTGGATGGATTGTGACGGTGGCATGGAGGAATATCAACAGCAGAGTTGATCCAGAAAACCTAAGACTGAGATCTGTTGAGAGTCTTTTTGTGACTGCCTACGCCAGTCAGCATGGCACTTGATGATGATGAAAGTCTCAAGTATAAAAAAAAAAATAAATAAAGTCTCAAGTAAAATAAAGTCCCACGTAAAAATACAAAGTAAAGTCTCAAGTAAAAAGAAAAATAAAGTCTCAAGTAAAAAAAATAGCTCGGTAGCCAGTCCCTTCTGTCCTTCGCTGGGTAGCCAGTCCCTTTTGTCCATCGCTGGGTAGCCAGTCCTTTCTTTCCTTCACTTAGTAGTGTCCTTTATTTCCTTCGCTGGGTAACCAATCCCTTCTTTCCTTCGCTGGATAGCCAGTCCCTTCTTTCCTTCACTGGGTAGCCAGTCTCTTCTTTCCTTCGCTGGGTAGCCAGTCCTTTTTGTCCATCGCTGGGTAGCCAGTCCTTTCTTTCCTTCGCTGGGTAGCTAGTCCTTTCTTTCCTTCGCTGGGTAGCTAGTCCTTTCTTTCCTTCACTGGGTAGTGTCCTTTCTTTCCTTCACTGGGTAGCCAGTCCTTTCTTTCCTTCACTGGGTAGTGTCCCTTCTTTCCTTCGCTGGGTAGTGTCCTTTCTTTCCTTCGCTGGGTAGCCAGTCCTTTCTTTCCTTCACTGGGTAGTGTCCTTTCTTTCCTTCGCTGGGTAGTGTCCTTTCTTTCCTTCGCTGGGTAGCCAGTCCTTTCTTTCCTTCGCTGGGTAGCCAGTCCTTTCTTTCCTTTGCTGGGTAGCCAGTCCTTTCTTTCCTTCGCTGGGTAGCCAGTCCCTTCTTTCCTTCGCTGGGTAACCAGTCCTTTCTTTCCTTCACTGGGTAGCCAGTCCTTTCTTTCCTTCGCTGGGTAGCCAGTCCCTTCTTTCCTTCGCTGGGTAGCCAGTCCTTTCTTTCCTTCGCTGGGTAGTGTCCTTTCTTTCCTTCGCTGGGTAGCCAGTCCTTTCTTTCCTTCGCTGGGTAGCCAGTCCCTTCTTTCCTTCGCTGGGTAGCCAGTCCCTTCTTTCCTTCGCTGGGTAGCCAGTCCTTTCTTTCCTTCACTGGGTAGTGTCCTTTCTTTCCTTCGCTGGGTAGTGTCCTTTCTTTCCTTTGCTGGGTAGCCAGTCCTTTCTTTCCTTCGCTGGGTAGCCAGTCCTTTCTTTCCTTCACTGGGTAGTGTCCTTTCTTTCCTTCGCTGGGTAGCCAGTCCTTTCTTTCCTTCGCTGGGTAGCCAGTCCTTTCTTTCCTTCGCTGGGTAGCCAGTCCTTTCTTTCCTTCACTGGGTAGCCAGTCCCTTCTTTCCTTCACTGGGTAACCAGTCCCTTCTTTCCTTCACTGGGTAACCAGTCCCACACCAACTGTCCTTAGGTTCCTCTTGTGACATCGTTTTACTATTCTTTGCTTTCCTTTAGGGCCCTAGTAACACACTGGCACATGTTCCTTCCAGCTAGAGCTTAATTACGCTGCAGCACAGAATATTTCTGTACAAATCCATAAATATGAGGGGACTTCAAATGAAAACCTTAAATGATTTGTTTTGGTTTTTTTGGTGAATATATTCTGAAAAAGTAAAGAACAAATGTATCATTTTTCAATGTACTCACCACTGAGTTCAATGCAAGTCCTCCAATGTCGATGAAGTGCTTGGATTCCTGCAGACAAAAATTCTCTTGATCGTGTGTGAAACCACTCTGGGGTCATTACTCTGTGGTCCTGACCCGGCCATGAACAGTCTGTCATGGTGTTGGTGGTTTTCTGATTGATTTGATCATTCTTTTCTTTTGGTGGTATGTAACAGACACATCAAGTTGTTATTATATTGTTTTACAAATATAAATTAAATATATCTTCCACAGACGCCTGGCTCGGCGTCCCTGACAGAACATATCCTCCCGACGTAGAAGAACATGGCCTACATAAAAGGGTAGGACAAGTGAGGCCGACATTAAGTGCAAGTACAAACGATAGCTACGATGCTGCATTTATGCGAAACAGCACGCAACAGGAACAGAAGTTACAACCAATCCACAACTTGAACAACAGCACACATATTATGAATGATGACTTCTTTGACTCATGACCATGATTGGAAATTTATTTATTTTATTGCAGTGAATGTTGTTGTGTGGATCACGCCTTTTCTATGATATTATTGAACCACTGACTTCTCATATGTTAATTGATTAAGTGTCATAGGATGATAAATTGTTTTATTCAAACCTCCCGTAACTGCCATGAGCTTATGACACAAACTATAGTTAAAATATAAATACAGTAGTTTTCCCTATACAGCCCCCTTTAATTGTATGTGTAATACAACATGTCTGCTACCATATTAAAAACTTATAAGTCATAACTGTGACACCGCTACTTCCCATTTTCCGCCATCCATTTTTGTTTGGATGAAACCTACTTCTTGTTTGGTGCTGAATCTGTTAATTAAGCCTTTAACTGATTCGGTGTTGAAAGATAATATATCAGCAAATGCGAACTCCCATTTTGATAGAAGGATGACATATCGCCATTCTATCTATGGTCATCATGTTATTTGTTTTGCTTCGTGGTATCTTCTGCAATTTCAATGCTCAGTGAACGGAAATTCATATTATAATACTTGTTCTTCTTCTTCTGCGTTCATCCAGAGTTTATTTTTTTCGGACGTGATTGCATTGTCCCTGTTTACAGCAGAGCTGCGTTCTTGTGCCGTTAGGCCGATGCTTCCGACTTCTGCAGGCATTTGTTGACCAGGTTAACCTTCCCGGGGTAATACTTGTTCACTTCTGTACCAATGTTTGGTACAAATCTACTTTATGTTTGGTGCTGAATTAGTAAGCAACCGGAGAAATACAGTGCCAGCCAAGGGGACAACACTGAAGCAAGTACAGAGATACAGTTAACTAGGGTCACTCTTCTTTTTCTTTTGTTTCCTTGAAAATTGTCTATATATGCAATGATGTCTCTTGTATGCATTTCTTTTTTAGTCTTGTTTAGTTCACTCAGTGGTTCATAGAGTAACTATAGTCAATATACAGGGTGTATTTTTGATGACTGTGCAGTGTTTGAAGATATTGCCAGTCCAAGTTTTGTATTTACCTGTTATGTTGCATGAACTTTACAGAGAGTGAATACAAAACTTGGACCAGCAATATTTTCAAACACTGCACAGTCATTAAAAATACACCCTGTATGAATATACATGAGGTCAGCATGGCCGAATTGATAAGAGCGCTCGCTCTTAAACTTCCAGTGTGCTGATGGCGAAGTAGCGGATTCAACATTTACACCGGTCAGCTGGACTAAAATGTTGACTTCTCGTCCTCAACTTGGGGATGTAAATTACAAGTACCTCTGAAGTCGGAGTGGGTTTTCCTGATGGCAAGGGACATGGGTAATAGGAAAAACTAACCTACACACAAAAATCAGTCCAGCATGGGCTACGCTCGAGTCAAAGTGAGCAAACCAAACTTTATATTCCAATTCATCAGGTGGTGCTAGGTGTCTCATTCGCATGCGCAGCGCATAAACAAAATGGCGACTGTACTTACGGAGTGTACAACCAAAGAGCAACGTGCTGTTGTGCAGGACTGCCTGCAAAGAACATTCATAAGGAAATGCTTCCTGTTTATGCTGACAAATGTTTGTCCCGTAAAGCATAGCTGGGTAGAACCATTTTCTCAAGGACGTTCTAAAATTGTTGATGAAATCCGATCGGGTCGTTCTGTTGAGATTGCAACAGAAGCATCCATGCAGCGGGTGGAGGAGATGATCAGAGGTGACAGGCGAGTAATGATAGACTCTGTAGCGTCTGCAATAGGGTGCTCACATGGTTCAGCATACAGCATAATGCATGATCAATTGAAATTTCCAGGAGTGCTGACTAATGACTGATGGCTGCAGAAATGTGGTTTCTGAGGAAAATGCAAAGAATATCATGGACAGACAGAAAAACCAATGACCAAGTACTACAGGTGGCAAATGAAAATCGTAAATTGATTAGAGAAATTAGACGTAGACAGTCAAAATTTTTTGGACATGTTATGAGAAGAAATGGATTGGAGAACTTAGTGACAACTGGCATGATCAAAGGGAACAGACCAAGGGGAAGACCGAGAAGTAAATACCTGGATGGCTTGGCCACATGGCATGGACGAGACAGGAACACTGAGCTGATCCACAACTCTGGTGATCGAGTGAAATGGCGAGTCATGACCGCCCACGCTTTCCGGCATGGCACATGATTGATTGATTGATGACTAGAGGAGTGTTGCTTCTTCATGACAATGCCAGACCACATATGGCTCGATTAACGTAGGAGAAATTCAACCAACCAAGGTGGGAAGTTCTGGAACATCCACCTTACAGCCCCGACTTAGCCCCTAGCGATTTCCACCTCTTTGGGCCACTGAAACATACCTTGGCGGGAGACATTTCGCGAATGACGTAGAAGTTGAATGTGAAGTGAAAACGTGGTTTAAAAAACAGAGCACGCAGTTCTGTGCAGCCGGTTTGGGAGGACTGATAAAACGATGGAATAAGTGCATGAATGTTGGTGAAAATTATGTTGAGAAATAAAGGGACAATGTATGTATAAAAACAAACTGGTTTCAAGTTGTTATCATGACTACGAGCAGCATGACGATGGAAGTGATGACAGGGACATAGGCTTTCATATGGCTAGAATCACAGCATTATACCAACGTGCTTGTACTAAGTGATTCAGTGAGCATGATTTGGAAGGTCGATGCAGGATCTGTACATAGACAGTAGACAGATTCGCTGCGGAAGTCCATTGTCCGTAAAGTCACCTTCATCTTCGTCCCGGGACATGCAGGAGTCGAGGGAAATGAACGAACTGATAAACTGGCCAGCTCTGCATCCCCTGCAGATGGCCAGCCCATGGGTCGCGCCGATATTATTAACATCCTTAAAGATATGTCGGGAACAGAGGACTTTGACGTCAGTGAATCCACATCGCCGTCCAAGATGAGAGACTTGGGAGTAAGAACTGGCACGGTCAGACACGAGAGGTACATCGGGAAAACGAGAGGCCTCGTCAACCAACACAGAATTGGCATTATTAGCCACCGAACGCTAATGCATTTGCTGGGGGGGGGGGGGGGGGGGGAGAATCTGAGCACCTATGGACCTCATGGATATCATATTTAGTTATTTTTCTAGCTATTTGTGACTTACTTATTGACTTGCCCTCGTATTTCAGCCACTGTATTATCCGTTTAGTTACTTCATGTGATATGTTACTGTTTTATGCGCCTGACCAGATACAGCGAAATATGCCAGGCAAGAAATTATGCAATATTTAGTTTTTGGCATCTTTGTTTAAATACACTAAGTTTTACAAGTATTTTATGGTATATGTTGATTTATATGTGATATTTTTCAATACATCATCGAGTGAGCTCTGTTACAGTTTTGTCAAGCCTGAGGCTCAGTACAGCTGATATTGACAAGGATGGTGTTCGCCGACTCCAGTATCTTCAACTGAGTGAAGAGTGTGTGATACATGTTGTGGATTAAAGATCACAATGAAGGGACTTCCTGTCCAATATAGTGGATAAGTTGTAAAGCTGTTAAGGCCTCTGGAGTGTTTTTGCTGAAGATTATGGTTTACTTATGTATTTTCCTCATGTTGGACTGGTAGTACAAGGTTCCATCACCCACTTACTTTGTTAAATGCATGGAGTGACACTGTAGATTTCATGTGAAATGCTTTTGCAACTGTCCGCATTGGTTTGTATTGTGAACTGCATGTTAGGAAAATGGTGGACAACCGGTTGCTGGACTAGCTGGTTTTGCCTTATACAGTAATGCGTGTGCAACTGCTGGTTTTCTATTGACTGCTGCTTCTATCCTGCCTGTGCATGCTGTTGGTTTGTCGGGACTTCTGTCTGTTCCACTTTTCACATTGAACAATGAGGAGCATTTTGTGTGATATTAACTGACACAGGGATGGGGCATTATGAGGCGACCCTTTGCCGTGAAGTTGGAACTGCGACTAACAACTGAAGAGAATCTTCATTAGCCAGGTCTATCAATCACATGAACCTACAATTATGTAATGTGAACAGAAATTGTACCTAACCATTGAAACAGCACCATATATATGCATATCCCTTACAGGACGTTGCAGTCAACACCAGCATTTTTTAACTGCTGTTGATGTACTAGGCAAGACCACACTCAGTAGTTTGCCATTGCTTTCTGAGCAACCGGCTCACATATCCCCGTAAGTTACCAGCGCAGCACGAACCACTGCCGATTCTCATGCAGCTGCGTTACTCAGAAAATATACAGGATTACGGAGAAAGACACTAACTCCTAGGCCAGGGAGACTGTCGGTAACTATAGCTGTACATTTGTTTATGTTGTCCAGTGCGTCCTTTAGTGTCTACTTCTATGAGTGCCAAACAATACGTATGTGTTCATTATGAACTGTCTTAGAGGCCTCAAAGACTTCCCCAATTGATATTTCCGAGGTACAGGGCATGGGAATTTTCCCAAGAACCACTGGCATTATGACATGTTATGCCTCCTGATTATTTGAAGTCAGATCATGTACCTTTCTCAGATAAGAGTGAAAACAGGTTTTCTATGTCAGTTGTGCATGTTAAAAATTACCAGATTAAAATTGCAAAGCGTAGGCTATAAGGACACTGCCATGGTGAAATTATCAGGAAAGAAAACCTGCCCACAGATAGAGGAGGCACACCTGCACGTAGAGGCAGACACACAGACCTTTAAAGTGTTAAGTTAGTTAAGTATGATACACTACCCTCAACATAGGAACATAGTTCTCAGGACACATCAATCAAACCAGAAATGACTTAAGGCCGTTATTTAATAAACGCACAATATCATGTTCATACTTTTGACTTGCACCTTAATTTAAGCCCAGTGAATGTTATTTTCAGTTTATCTGATTTAAATGTACCTTTTCCAAATTTAGCACTATTGTTTCATTATTAATAAAATTATTTCTTTGAATTTCTTTGCTGATGATGGCTAGTCGCAGCAGTGTCCTGTTTTCACAATTGTTCTGTAAAGCTGCATTACTTTGTGATATTTTATATTATTGTTTAACGTTCATTTGTTTTATGTGATGTCAAATTAGCAGCTTTGTTGCGACATTAGAAGCTGGCAGAACATTATTCGTCATCACCATTATTATGTGCCCTGCAAAGTGGCAACGGCGTTCATGCTTTTCCACAAGACTCCATCCTTGGTGTACATGAACCACATTTAATAAAAATTGCGAAGAAATATGCTTGAGAACAACTTGACAAGTGGCAAGATTGGGGATAAAAGAACAAGGGAACAAAAGAAGTAAAAATATGGATGGCTTTGTATATGTGGCATGGTCTAGACAAAAACAGCTGATCCTGGTGATCTTGTGAGATGGTGAAACATGGTTGTCCACGCTTATCGGCATGGCACATGAACTCCACTGATATTCCTCCAAGCTGTCGTTTTTGACCATCAAGCATCATTTCCTTTTGTGACTCCGTTACCACTGATCTTTCTAGTCATCATGATGCTCTACTCTCATAAAAAGTTTATTGCATATCCTTTACAGGATGTCACAGCCAACCCCAGCATTTTTGCCAGATTTCTTGGAAAGTTTACATTCAGTAGTTTACCATCGCTTCTTGATGGCTGGCACTAATACCATTTTATAAAAAGAAACACCAGGCAGTCTGCTGCCAAATCACCCGCAGATGTTCTGACAAGGTTTGTGGGATTACAAACTGCGTCCGTAACCTCCTTCATCACAGAAGAGTGGGCTCTCATTATAGAACCAAATAAAACGTTCTTATAAAAGTTTGCTATACCTAGTTGAAGTCAAAAATAGACATGATAGGCTAATCATTGAAACTATGGAACAATATCGATGTGAAAATCCAGAGGATAAAATACAAAATGGGAAAGTGTAAAAACCAGTATTCAGATTGCAAATACCACCTTGCCAGTGAAGATTAATAAGACAAAACAATTATGGATAACCTATGAAATCTTGAGTAAAATGTCTCAAAGAAAGAAAGCTAAAAACACTCCAGAGTATATAGTAATAGATAGATAAATACGTTAAGAAACTGTTGTATCAGAGGAAAGAATGGAGAAATAATAACATTGACATAATAAAAAGATGGACAGAGTACACAGAAGATTCATTCTGGGACAACAGGGTCAATAGACCAATATTGTATAATACTCAAGATGGACCAAAAATACTAACAGCTGAAGTAGAAAAGGCTATTAAAAAGATGAAAGAAGGAAAGGCTGCAGGTCCTGACAAGATAACAACAGAGATGATAAACTTATCCAGCTGTGGCATTGAAACTATGTAATGATACATTTAATACTGGGTTACATCCCCAAGGATTTGAAAACAATTTTCATCACTCTACCGAAGAAGCCAAGAGCTGTTGAGTATTACAGAACTATTAGCTTAATGAGCCACATAACTAAGATACTACTCAAGGTCATACAAGAAAGAATTCAACATAAAATAGATGAAGTAGCTGAAGAACAATTTGGGTTCCGCAAAAACAGCGGCACCAGAGAAGCAATTATCTGTTTGAGGATGTTAAATGAAAAATATATAGAAGTTTTAAAAAGTATATTTGTTTTACTGACTACAAGAAAGCTTTGAGTACAACATGAACGACTAATTAGATGCCTTCAAGATTAGAGTAGGAGTAGAAAGAAAGGACAGACTTATTAGCAACTTGTACTGGGCACAAGTGGCGTCTATTAGATGCGGTAATAACTATTCGTCGCCTATAGAGATAAACAGAGGAGTACAGCAAGGATGTGTACTGCCCCAAGCCTCTTCAACCTATACAGTTGAAATGCCAGGACATCAATGGAAGAATCATAAAGTAAAGAAGAGTTGAAAGATCTATAGGAATGGACAAAAATGCTTTCAACGGCAAGAAATCAGTATTAACATCTAGAGATTAATAACACATGTCTTTGAAACTCGTAAAACGTGCCGATTAATTTTGTCTGTCCAATTAATTTTCAGCTTCTATAAAACTACATCTCAAGGCGTCCAGGGAATTTTTCGCCAGCCACAAGTATCCAACAAAATTTTGAAATCGTGGATCAAACCAACTAATGTGGTCAAAATATTGCCTTACTTGTTTCATTACCTCTATCTTCAATGCAGCTGGTCCTCTGCACATCATCACCATCTAGAGTCCATAGTTTATTACTTTCCACTGTTTCTCTAGTTCAGAAAGCTAACGTAAATACCTGTTGGGCCGTCGTAGAGTGATTTAATGTCTGCCAGCCTAAAAGATCCGCTACCCATTCCCCTGCCAATGAAGGAGGGATGGCCAATGATTCCATTGTCTTAAAACTTATAACTCTAAAGGACCTCATCCAAACAGCAGTTTTCACTAAGTATCATCCAAACTTCAGTTTCAACCAAAGCATTAGTGAGATGGTTTGAGACTTATCCACGCCCTATATGAATATGATAAGAGTAGGTAGGTAACCTTGTTAACATACAATTTACTTCTAACAGTTGCAAATAACCAAATCAAGTCATATACACAAAATGCAACATTTATTGCAATCAAATAAAAACGTAAATACACTAAACACGACTGTAGAAAGTTTGAGAACAAGTCATATCAGTCAAACATACAAAATATATGCAAGAGCATACCAAGAGCAACATGAGCATTTGCAATCACATCCTGTACACGCTAACTAGCATGGAATGAAGCAATGTGAGGGTTCTGAGACTGGGTCTAATGCGAACATAAAAAGGGGCATACATTACAGCACATAGGTCTATTAATTTACACGATCTTTCAGTTTTGTTTTAAACTAGCTTTCAACATTTGGACATATGAACCAATACTAACAGTATGTTGAGAAAAATAGCAACAATGCTGAATTCAAAACATATGCTGTCTAATAGGTAAAGTGCATTTTAAAATATCTAGAAAGGGGCGTGTTTGAGTCCATGTTCTAATTTGCAAAACTGGAGAAAAGCTACACATGGTCTAAGAGTTAATCAACTTCCTCCATTCGTGAAACGTCAGTCTCATCTCCTTCCAATGGGGGGATCTCTTCAGCTTGGGTCTCCACAAGTTGATCGACACAGATGCTGTCATCATCGTCAATGCCCAATCCCAGCTTGATCATGCGATGGATTCTGTTGGAATGCAAAGTGGGATCATCCAAGGTAAAGCCAGATGCCAACAGAGCGGTCTCAAAGAGAAGATGACACAGGTCCTTGACAGCTTTGTCGTTTTTATCAGCATCACATTTGACTTTCATGGTCTGGATGATGGGGTGGTCGGGGTTGATTTCAAGGTGTTTCTTGGCGGCCATGTATCCCATGGTAGCAGTGTCTCTCAAAGCTTGAGCCTTCATGATTCTCTCCATGTTGGCGGACCAGCCATACTGGGATGTGACAATGCAGCATGGTGAAGTCACCAAGCGGTTTGAAACCACAACCTGCACAAAATAGAAAATAAACGATAATCACTTTTCAAAAATAAAGTATTCATTGAGCGAATGTGTATGCGAACAGAACTAACGGAAGCTAGGATGACAGCTACCTACTACTGATAACACTAGCCTATGAATAAGCACTGCTCATTATATTGGAACAATAGTTTATAGTCAACACCGTTATCTAGGACAACAAAAGAGGTCTGATTTGCTCCATTTTCGAGTCCTGCAAATGTGATGAAGCAAAGAATAGCAACACTGTCATTTAAGAGGGTGGGCACTGGTGCTACCTCATTCCCCATAGAAAACTGCAAAATTCAACCAACATTAAAAGATCTATAAGTATGAAGCAACAGGAGAAAGCCGTAAGAAGAGTGGATAGTCGACTGCTGCGTTACACCTAAGAAACTCCAGAATTGATAGAACTAAACATTGGGAAAGACAGCACTGGAAAAGACAGCACAATAGTACAGAAAAGAAACTTGAATACTAGTGGTCAGACATGGAAGGCTAGGGATAAATTTGTTGAGGTCACATGCACCATTGGCTGATCAAGCCAAAAGACAGGTGCAACAATTTGGATACAGTGCTACCAGAATTTGCTAGTCTCTGTAATAATATATATATGTTTAAATTACTGCAACAGGAACTTGTCCTGGGTCTGATATAGGGCCGTCACATTTCATAGGCTTGAATGCGTGGAGGTTCATGAGTTAGTTTCTGCCTCAACGACCAACATGACAATCTAGCAATTATGTCCGCATGCGTTAAGAATTGAAAAGCCTTGTATATAATCCAGCTTGCAGATGCCAATATTTAAGATTACCACATGAAATTAAATGATCACTTTTTCTACATAATCATGTGTCATTCATCAAAAAGCAGTACCTACTGTACTTAATTTCCTCGCTGATGAAAATACCCAACTCAATGGGGGTAAGAGAAGAATACACCCAGGCAATATTATGTTACAGCACTCACACCAAACTCCCAACCATCCTAGTTGTTACTTCATCCTATCCCAGTTTTGACATTACCCCAGCTGTTCTGCTGTCCCAGGAAGTTTAATACACTACATTTACTGTCCCAGGAAGTTTAATAAGTGATAAATTATAAAGAAATTCATAGCCCCAGCAATATTAACCATACCCAATAGAATATTTCACATGTAAACCTCTGATGTGGAAGGTAGAGGAAAACCTACTCCTCAAGAAAGTTTTGGGCAATTCTAAAGATTTACGTTCAAAGAACAACACTGCCATGCCCAGTGAGAAATCGTAGATCATAAACTTTAAATTATAATTTAAAAAGAAGAAAAACTTCATGTATTTGACAAACAAGTTATGAGCAATACTAGCAACCAAACATACCTTCTCAACTTTCTTGTCCAAAATCTCCTTCATGACCTTGCACAATCCCTCATACTGAGACTTGGCTTCCTCCAGCCTCTTCTTCTCCTCCTCATCCTCTGGCATCTGAAGGCCCTCTTTGGTGACACAGACCAAGTTTTTGCCATCATACTCTTTCAACTGCTGTACAGAGTACTCGTCAATGGGATCAATCATGTAGACGACCTCAAAGCCTCGCTTCTTGACTCTCTCCACGAACGCCGAGTTCTGAACAGCATCTCTGCTTTCACCTGTGGATGTTAGAACATGTAGCTATGACAAACCAACAGATACAAGTCAATTCAGCTATATTATTATTCTTCATTGAAAACTACTAACACAGCTACCAACAGATACAAGTCACAATGCACCTATAATACTCTTCTTAATTGAAAACCACTAAGAGGGGACAGTTGACCTTTCACCCAGCTTATACAAGTCCTTTCCAAGCTATTTAACGCAGTAAATGCCTGTGTTACTGAGACCCACAAAAGAGGCAAACAACACTATCCAACCATGCATGTTGCAAGGCGCCTCACATTTTGGCTACCCCACATTGTTAAAAAAAACCCAGCTGCAATACCCAGCAAGTATCATTTAGTAGAGGGGGTTACCTTGGGATATGAATGGTAATGGAGTTAGCTGATTAAATGCCATGGGTTGATAGATCGTCTCATTAAAATTCCAGTAACTGCAATTGGCTCATAAATGAAACTACAGTTAAAATAGTGATTTCCCCCTTTGATATAATGCAACATGTCTGTTACCATATTAATACCTCTTAGGTTATAACTAAAATATCACCCCCACTTCCCATTTTCCACCATCCATTTGTTTGGTCCAACCCTATTTGTTGTGCTTGCTATCAATTACATACCGCTGTGGAAATTATAGGGGAGTACTTTTAATGACTGCAGTGGTTGAAATCATCGCCGGTCCAAGTTTAGTATTCACCCCCCTGTAAAGTTCATGCAACATAATAGGTAAATAAAAAACTTGGACTGGCAATATTTACAAACACTGCAATCGTAAAAAATACACCTTGTATGAAAAAAAATAAAAAATAAAAGCAGACCTGAAGGTCAGCATGGCTGAATGGATAAGAATGCATGTTCATAAACATCCGGTGTGCTGATGCCAAGGTAAGGGGTTCAGTCCCTACACCGGACAGTTGTGGACTCAAATTATCTATCGACTAAAATGATCTATCGTCCTTGACTTTGTGACATAAATTACAAGTACCTCTGAAGTCGGAGTGGGTTCACCTGATGGCGAGGGACACAACAGGAAAAGCTAACCCACAAGCAAACTCAGTCCAGCTACTACTATAAGTAGTGTGTATGGACTATGCTTGAGTTCAAAGCAAGCGAGGGCAAAAAACAAAACCTGAGACAAAAGATGAATGCATCACAGACAAGTTACCAACCTGTGATGTAGTAGATGTCCTTCTGGTTTTCCTTCATCCTAGAGACGTAATCCTTGAGTGAGGTCATCTCATCCCCAGACTGGGATGTGTAGTACCTGAGGAAGTCAGACAGCTTCTTCCTGTTTGTGCTGTCTTCGTGGATACCAAGCTGTTAAGACAAGTAAATTGAATGTTAGAAGCTAGCATACCTCCACATTTTTTTTTTACTAAAGTCAATTTTACTTATGAAGGCAGGACTTGACAAACATTCAACACAAAAGGTTATACAGTCTGTTACAATAGGATACCCTAGAGAAATTCCTGTAACTATTAGCATTACCTGACCGCAAAGACTAGATCTGAACATTCAACCAATGCATTGCTAAACCAGTAAAACCAAAACCTATATAAAATAAACTATTGCCATCAATTTTTTCAATACTGTACATTTTGCATGAGTGGTGTGCATATAGATGAATTAAGTTAAAGGAATTAAGAATTAAGAATGAAGTAGTAACTTGAGGCTATTGACAGAGATTTTAAAATGTAGCGGGTGTACATGGCTAAGTAAACCCTTGCAAATATTTAGTTTGACCAATTCTAGTTTCCAAATATCTGCAGTTTATTTCAACCTCGTATTTCCAGTGCATAGAATGCCACTTGTTCACATCGGTTGAGCTATAAAGTGAATCTCTGGCGGCCCCGATGCTCTACTTGGTTCGAAAAGCTTTTCCTATACACTTCTTGGCCTCAACGCAGGTTCTATCTCTATCAGGCTGAGACAGACAAGACCTGGACTAAAATACTGGGGCCAACATTGAACCTTTTGGAATGCCTCTTACCAGTAAGGAGGTCAAATAATGTAATTAATTTACCATTACCAGTTTCTGGTTGCAATGTGAAATTTACAGGGCAACAACTGCCAAGATTAAAATTTAGGCAAATAAAAAACATACCTTGAGATTCTTGGCAAACTGCTCATAGAACTTCTTGTAGTTTTCCTTGTCTTCTGTGAGCTCCTCAATGAGTTCCACGCATTTCTTCACCAAATTCTTCCTAATGACTTTCAGAATCTTGCTCTGTTGAAGTGTTTCTCTGGAGATGTTCAGTGGCAGATCCTCAGAGTCTACAACACCCTTCACAAAATTCAAGTACTCGGGAATCAAGTCATCACAATTGTCCATGATGAACACTCTGCGAACGTACAACTTAATGTTGTTCTTCTTCTTCTTGTTCTCAAACATGTCAAATGGAGCCCTCTTGGGGATGAATAGCAGGGCTCTGAATTCTAGCTGTCCTTCCACAGAGAAGTGCTTGACTGCAAGATGGTCTTCCCAGTCGTTAGTGAGGGATTTATAGAACTCGGCATACTCCTCCGGAGTAATATCATCGGAGTTTCTTGTCCACAAGGGCTTGGTCTTATTCAGTTCCTCCTCCTCATTGTACTTTTCCTTGATCTTCTTTGTCTTCTTCTTGTCCTTATTGGCAGACTCTTCATCATCATTCTCATCAAGGTCTTCTACTTTAGGTTTGTCCTTATCTTCCTCTTTCTCTTCTTTTTCATCCTCTTTCTTCTCTTCCTCCTCGTCATCAGAAATTTCCTTGTCACGTTCCTTCTCTACCAGAAGTTTGATTGGGTAGCCAATGAACTGGCTGTGCTTCTTGATCACATCCTTGATTCTCCTCTCTTCCACATACTCCTGCTGATCCTCCTTCAGGTAGAGAGTAATTCTGGTACCTCGTGTCAGAGGAGGGCATGAGGGTGAGGATTGAATCACGGTGAATGATCCACCAGCAGAGGACTCCCAAGTGTACTGCTCATCATCATTATGCTTGGAGTCAACCACCACGCGGTCGGCAACCAGATATGCAGAATAGAAACCCACACCAAACTGACCAATCATAGAAATATCAGCTCCAGCCTGTAGAGCCTCCATGAATGCTTTGGTGCCAGATTTAGCAATGGTACCCAGGTTGTTGACGAGGTCAGCCTTGGTCATTCCAATGCCAGTGTCCTCAATGGTCAGAGTCTTGTTCTCTTTGTCTGGGATGATCCTGATGTGAAGCTCTTTTCCGCTGTCCAGTTTACTTGCGTCAGTAAGGGATTCATATCTGATTTTGTCAAGGGCATCAGAAGCGTTGGAAATCAACTCCCTAAGGAAAATTTCCTTGTTGCTATAAAAGGTGTTGATAATCAGGCTCATCAACTGAGCAATCTCCGCCTGGAAGGCAAAGGTCTCCTTCTCCCCCTCAACACCATCACCTGTCTGAATTTCAGGCATCTGAAAGACCAACAATCAAATATTAATGATAAAGATATTTTAATTCATTGACAGATTATAAATTAAAAATTTTATTTTACCAGAACGGATAAATTATATGATTTAAACAATTGCAAGCCCACTGACTGATCTCAGCACTTGCTAAACAGTAGGCATGACTTTATCAGGGTCTGCTCTTACAATAAAACTGGAATTAGGGTTAATGCCCACACAACGGGTCGTTGGATCTACGACAGTAACATGTGAAACATAGGATGCTGTTGTCATGAGCCAAATCAAGCAGAAAAGAGCAATCAAGGATCACAAGAGACATGCCTCGAAATGACAAGGTCCTGTCTGCAGACATAGCAGACCCATATATCTGGAGGGATTGCTTTAATATCTTTCGTGTAGGAAGTAGAGATAGATTTTATCAGTCGCATGACACTGCATGATTAAGATTGCATCATTGCTCTGTGATCATTTGCTTGAATAGGCTTGCATGCGAAATTTTCATGACAGCTGTTTAGATCAATGTGAACCCCGACTACCATGGCCGTTAACCAGGCACTCCAGGACACCAACCAGAGGTAACTGCATTTATTCCACCAATTAAGTGAACAAGGGAAAAAAAACTCATCACACACAATAACTGACAGAGACTTAAATGAGGTACCATTTCATTATCAACTCTTCTCGTAATTTTTTTTTTTAAATGTTTCATCCAACCAGCTAACATACAGCTCTGCTCTGTTAGCAAAGAAAATAGCGAAGTTAGGGCCAGCATTGGGCTGGCCAAAAATTGCATCCAAAACAATTTTTGGAATATAAATCTGTTCCTTCGATTATCTCCAGAAGTAATTTTTCGTAACCACTTCCGCTTTTGCAAGTTTCCCTAATATATACATTTACAATGTTTCTACGGAAGTCTCCGTGGCAAAGTGGTCAAGCCGTCTGACTCGGGCTCGAAGGGTTGTGGGTTAGATTCTGGGCTGCATCCTCCGGTTCACGAGTGCATTTTTTTCAGAGACGCCTGGGGGTCGATGCTGGTGCTACAGAGTTTGTGCGTTGCTTTTGGCAGTTTGCTGCGTAGACAGCCACATGGGATAAAAACCTAGTGCAATGAAGTCGACTTTTAAAATGTCTCTGCAACAATTATTGAATTCATCACTTCATATTACTTTTTATCTTTACAGTTTATGCACCATTTATAGCAATACATTTATTATTCGAGAAATGTAAAGTTTATTTAAAACACCCAATTACGGAGAACAATTTTTTTAATGAACTCTTGGCAGTTTTAATTCATCGCAAACAAAGGAATCCCATGAGTCCCCAGGAAATAACATGACATCAGGACGACTCCATAGTGGGCGTAGGGGTGTGTTGATATATTGTATAATGTATTTATTGAAATCATTTAAATTTAATGTGCTGTCGATCACCTCCGGTTCAATGTGTGGTGGACTGCTAGATCGATGGATGCAATAAATGTTTCTGGGCTGAGGGCTCTCACTGTCGTCTGAAGATATATCCATATCTTGTGCTACTCGTCTTATCTGTCTGCACTCATCTTTGATGTATTGGAGCGGGAAGTTTGCGAAGACAATAACATGCAGTTTTTGGTACATCTTGCTACAAACACACTTGATGGACATAATTGATCCTGATATCACTATTCTCAAAATCGACGATCTCACCAGATCTACGTGAGTGCTCAAAATTATGCAGTTTGGTGAATTAAAAATGAAGTACCAAACTTTGTAAGATCTTGGCACAATTTATTGAGAATATGTAAATTAAAATATTTATAACATCCAAATATTTACTTAACATTAAATTACTATTTTGCTACAATTTAACAATATCTCCTGAGGTCAACAAGCTTTAGCTTATTGTGATTTTACAGGGTGCTACACTCAACCCCAGCATTCATTGCCTGTTTGTAATTTATTACGCAACTTTTAAGTTAAGTAGTTTGTCACTGCTTTCTGAATGTTTAAGATGCTGTGAATGACTCAATAAGCTGAACCTGGTCAACCATGCCAGGATGGAGTTTGTGGGTAATCAAAGTAACCTCAAATAAAAAAAAATATACTGGGTGAATGAAGGAAAATGTACAAGGGCATGTTTCCTTAACGACTCAATGAGCATGCTCAAGGGGATAGAGACGGGGTGGATCCAAAGAGAGTAGTTGCTGTCTCTGCTGACAAAGATTAGTTTCATCTTCATGCCAGAGCATGCGGGTGTACAAGGAAATGAGCGGGCTGACAAGCTCGTGCGCGCCATGGACCAGGCTGACATTCTGAATGCTCTACGAGAAGTAAAGACATTTTCGAGAACGAAGTGATGACTGAATCTACTACAAGAACACTACGCAAGTCAAAGAAGATTGATAAACCAACACAGAACTGGTGTCTATAGTGCTATTACAAGAATTCTCTCGCTGTCCTCGCTTTCCACAAATCTTTCCGGTTGTCACATGGTCGTTTTTTACTTCTCAATGTGGCCAAAAAATTACTTTTTTCTCATGCTTGTTTAAGTTGTCCTTAGGGAGATCTAAAAATAAATGGAAAGACTTAGAGATTGGGCGATTATAGAGAGGGCATGAACGGAGCCCTACACGATAGCAAAGCAAAATATAGCTGTACCACCTGTGAATGTGAAGTCTGTGCTCTGTGGGATAATAGACAGAAAAAGTCCTTTCACTGGATAAATAATTAGTAAATGGTTAGTGCTAAGGCAAATGACAAATTTCAGAATACAATCACAAGATCATTCAAGATGGCAAATGATAATTTTCAGAAATAGTCACAAATGCCTCAATCAATCATGTGCCATGCCGGAAAACGTGGGCGGTCATGACTTGCCATTTCACTCAATCACCAGAGTCGTGGATCAGCTCAGCATTCTTGTCTTGACCATGCCATGTGGTCAAGCCATCCAGATATTTACTTTGTCTTACCCTTGGTCTGTTCCCTTCGATCTTGCCAGTTGTCACTAAGTTCTTCAATCCATTTCTTCTCATGACATGTCCAAAAAATTTTGACTATGTCTAATTTCTCAAATAAATTTACGATTTTCATTTGTCTCCTGTACTTGGTCATAATTATGACAAATTTCAGAATACAATCACAAAAGTGCCAAGAAGGTAAATTATGGCAAATTTCAGAATACAAATTACAATCACAATTGCCTAAAATGCAAAATATGAAAAAGTTCATAATACAATCACAAGTGCCAAGAAGGCAAATTATGACAAATTTCAGAATACAATCACAAGTGCCAAGAAGGCAAATTATGACAAATTTCAGAATATAATCATGAGTGCCAAGAAGGAAAATTATGATAAATTTCAGAATATAATCATGAGTGCCAAGATCATTAACCCTTTAAAGACGGCGGGGCCGATATAGTGGCCGTGACGTCACCACACGGTCATAGTGAAAAACCCGGTTGGGCCAGTTGGGCCGATCCTGTTGTAAGAACTGCTTTGATTGGTTTGCTTTTAATAGTACAGACCAATCAAATGCTTCCTTGCAATCGTCAGCCATTTTAGCCGCCACATTTCCGTTTCTAGCGTGATTCAGACATGTGGACATGATTTTGTGCAGTTTTTTCCGAAGTAACCCATTTTTTCGTGGACTTTTGAGTTCTAAAATGGCCAGCTTTGAACCTGAAGACGTACTAGCATTAATTAGCTCTGATAGTAGCGATTTTGTTAGTTCAGGACTGTCAGATAATGACTTTAGTGATACAGAAAGTGCCCATGAGGATTTCAACCTCGTGTCCCCGTAGTTTTGTGTGTTGGGAATAAGAAGATCGTTTTATCTATACCCTTTCATGGCAATGGCCGGACCAAAAAACATGTCACCAGTTGATAGCCAACCTATTACAAATGTCAATAGGGACTTCATAGGTGTTGTTTATTTAACCATAAGTGTTTAAAATTATTCTAAAGTGGTGTAGGTATTCAATGAGGAAATTTTAGGTGAGTACCATTTTTTTTAAAATATTTAGTACCAATTCATACATTGTGGTATGAAATATTTTATTTTTCACAAAATACAAATGAGGTTATCAAATTTGCGTAAACGTGAACAAAACAACTTCAATCATACACAGAAATAAACTTTACTATATCCTCTTTAAGAATATATATACTTGTATATACCTATATAGGTTTCTAATATTTTTTTTTGAATTTATAAAATTGTCACTTCAGTCATTTCTGTACTCCAAAAAAATGGCTCCGTCTTCTTCAGTGGGAAACCTAAATTTGGCCCAATGTTGTTCCGTCCTAAAAGGGTTAAGATGGCAAATGACAAATTTCAGAATACAATCACAAGTGCCAAGATCATTAAGATGGCAAATGACAAATTTCAGAATACAATCACAAGTGCCAAGATCATGAAGATGGCAAATGACAAATTTCAGAATACAATCGTAACGACAAGACGGCAAATTATGCCAATAAATAAATTCAAGTTTCAGAATACAACCGCAACAATCTTAAATATATTAAAAATTACTGGTATGTGACAAATTTGGAATTGAACAGATCAAATGGGCTCAGAAATGCCAAGAATTCAGAATGACGGAAAATTTGAGAAAGTCTTTCTCTGAAAGTTTCTCCAATCATGAGGCGTAGAAAAATTTCACTGAAAATAAATCGATCGAAGTTAAAATTGAAAGAAACACACTGCTAGAAAAAGCAATTGTAATATGGGAAAAGGCAGTTTGTAATTGATTACTATAAACCTCACCTTAGATAAAAAGTTGAATCGATCTTTGAAAATATACTGCTTCTTTGTTCGTAGCGACCGGTGTACCGGACAAGGCCAAGTGTGAGACTAAACGGCGTGGTTAACTACTGATCCAACAGGCATGCAGCTTTCTATATTCCTCCGCGGATATATTAAATTTTACTAATTTTTAACAACGAGTTGCTAAACAATTACAATAAAAATGTGAAATATACAAATAATTTTAAAGAAATAATGTACATTTGATATAAAAAATTATAAACTGATGGCAAATTTAGAAATAAATTGTAAATCAATAAAAGGAAGTAGAAGGGACACAGTTGAACAAGTGAGTGATGCGGTTTGTTCTAGAAGCTTCTAGCAAATTCTAGAAGTTTATCTAAAACGGGTCCAGTTACCGCATCCGGTGGGAAGTACTAGGGATATTTTTAGAATGCAAAGTCATCTATCAGTCCTTGGCGAAATGGGTTCGATTCCAGTATTCTTATAGCCTTCAGTGTTATGTTATCTAGTGTGTCTTCTGATATATACTCTCTTGATCGAGAGATTTCTTTTTTCTTTGAGTGGCATCTGATATCAATGAATGTATTTCTGTTGTTAATATGAGAAATGGAATTCGCGGAACTTGTTCATACAAGAAATGAAATTGAAGCTTGTTCGTGCAAGAAATGAAATTGAAACTTGTTTATATGAGAAATGAAATTGAAACTTGTTAATATTCCCGATAAAATCGAGCAAGAATCACTTCGCGTGATCTTAGTTGAGTTGAGTCAAGAACCGACATCACTGCACTCAGGACATTCCCATACGTGCTCAGTCCCTTCGTTCAACAGCCAGCGAAGAGTCATACTACTATGATCTTAGACTATACTATATATCAACATACATACACATGTATAAAGTAGTTAAGTTACTTGCATATCCTGTACACGTCGCAGGCAACACCAGCATTTTTTGCTGTTGTGATCTCTTGGCAAGTTTACGTTGAGTAGTTTCCATTGCTTTCTGAACGACCGGCACCCATACCGTGTCGTAAAAAAACCAACGCAAGACGGTTTGCTGCCAAATCGTCTGCAGCAGGTTTCGAACTGCGTCCGTAACCCCATCTCCAGTATACAGTAGACGAGATTGAAAATAGATGCAATAGGCCAAACCAACTCACTGGACAAATGGCACCAATACTAAAGAACAAACATGTATTAATAGTTACTAAGAAAGCACTCTACAATACAATCTTCCTACCTACCCTATGCTACCAATGCCAAACATGGACAATGACAGAAAAAGAGAAAAGAAAAATTACAACAGAAATTAGATTCCTGAAAAGAATACTCAATATATCGAGAAGAGATAAAATCAGAAATGAAGAAATCAGGACTACAGTGAAGGTTGCAGCAACGCTAGATTGCATCAGAAAATAGAATTCTGGTATGAACAGTAGCGTATGGTCCACATTTGGCAAATTTGCCGTTAAGTATTTTCCTGATCGTTTGGCTACAAATTTAGAGTTTTGTTATTTTTTTGGGGGGTGGGAGTAAGGCCCAAAGAGGTAGTTGATTCGTGTTCAGTCTCACAAAATGTCAAAATCAGTAGGCCCTACTTTAAAAAAAAAAAAAAATTAGACAATAAATTTAATGCAGAGTGCTGTGGCTCTATTAGTTATTTAATTAGTCAGTCAGTTAGTCTTCAGATTAATACCAGTGCACCTTAGCACAACACCTTGTGCCACATTTATTGAAAGACAGAAGATCAAATGATTCGGCCTTCTCATTAGAATGCAACACCATCAACTACCATCACTGGCTAGACGTCAGTGATCATCAGCGACGAGAGCAAGAGGATGCCCGAGAAGAAACTTTATTGGCGACATCAAAGACATTGTACAATCACACGGAATGACACTGTCCAATGTCACGCATCGGGCGCTAGAGCTCCGGTTATTCTTCCCCACGCGCTTGACGGCAAAAGTGGAAGATGATGATGATGATTATAAGTTAAGATTCTTCTTCTTCTTCTTCGTTCATCCGGAGTTTTTTTTCCGGACGTGATTGCGTTGTGCCTGTTTACAGCAGAGCTGCGTTCTTGCTTCGTTAGGCCGACACATCCGACTTCTGCGGGCATTTGTTGACCGGGTTAACCTTCCCGGGGGGTTTCTTAGGACGTTAGACTCTCACTGTTGTGGTGTTATCTCCCATCGCAGCTGGCCCATATAGAACAGCCAAAGGCATCCTGGTCGGCCCTCAAGGGAAGGCAGGGGCAGACCATTGGCATTCCCCGCCATCCAAGGAGGCTTCCATAATTGCAGAGCCAACACACAGCGCTCTGGTACTGGGCTCACCCAAGGAATCGTCACGTCCTGCACATGGCTGCTTAGCCTCACTTCCGTATATTGGGCCTTCCGTTCACCATAGGCTGTTCTTCCAGAAGCCAGAAGAATGCTGTTTGCAGATGACATCCACACAGTGAGCTTTCGATTCGGACTTTCCACGTAATGGATTTGCTATCCAAGCAATATTCCATTTTGTGCCACTAGGACACTTTTTCCACCTTTTATGAAGCCCACACAGTGAGCTTTCGATTCGGACTTTCCACGTAATGGATTTGCTATCCAAGCAATATTCCATTTCATGCCTCTGGGAGGCTTGTGTAACCGACATGCCTGTGGTATGAAGTGTGGCAGTCTAAATACTTCTTCATGTACATTTAAATGTCAACCTGAATACAGTTAAAGTAAGCTGCAGTCGACTTGAGCTTGTTGATATCTCCATAGAGCTTGTCCTCGAATGAAGCAGGCGTGGGCCAAAATATCTTTCTCTGTTCTGCATATATTGGGCACTCTTGCAGCAAATGTTTAGCTGTCATTTTACCAGTTCCACAATTACATTCATCTGTATCTCCTATCTTTAGTTTGTTGAACAAGTGGTATTTCAGCCTGTTATGTCCTGTGCGGAGTCTGAAGATTGCTACTTGTTCTCTTCGGTCGAGTTTGTAATATGCATCATCCTTCTGGTGGCCTGGATGCTCTGATTCCCATTTGGTTCTATAAGTGCTTTTTATCAACCTCTTTGCCTCATTATAGGTTATGTCTATGTCAGGCTGTGGTAGTCGTCCGCCCTCTTTTGCCAGTCTGTCAGCCTCTTCATTTCCAGGTATACTGCAATGTGATGGGATCCACTGTATTATAACTTTTTTGGATTTCTGGCATAGACCATGGAGTGCTGCTCTTAGGTCAGCTAGTTCTGTGCTGTTTTTGCTCTTCAGTATTGAGACAGCTGACTTTGCATCTGTGAAGATAGCTATTTGCGTCTCTTTATTTTCCTCCATCAAGAGCATTTCTGCTGCAGTTTTCAGAGCCTCTACCTCCGCTTTGAAGTTACTTGAGAACTTTCCAGTTGCCACTGAATGTGTTTTTTTCACTCCATTTTTTAAATTTAGGAGAATTCCTCCTCCTCCATTCTCTACTGAATTTTTGGCTGATCCATCTGTATATGCATGGGTCCAATTGCTGCTTGGGTAATGTTCTTTTATGTAGTTTAGGGTTATTTCTCTTCTTTCGGTTTCATGCTGAGTGTTCTTTTTCTCAATACCAGGAATGTTTTCTATCATCTCAGGCAGTTGCTGCTGTCTCCAAGCTGGGAACTTGTCTGCATTGTAAATGGGTTTGACTGTTGATATGTTAAGTATGGGATCTGCCCTAATCTTTCGTTTTGCAGTTTCTACAAAGTTGCTACGCTTCAGTCTTCCCTTTCCAAAACCACTAAACCTTTTATACATAGGGTGGTCTGTCAATCTTCTAAATTTTTCAGCTTGTTGCTGGGCTCTGCTATCTCTTCTATCCTGCATTGGTTGTAAACAAGTGATCTTTTCTAATTCATTAATAGGCGTTGTCTTCAGGCTTCCAGTTATGATTCGCATTCCTTGATTTTGGACTCTACTTATTTTGTTAAAGTTTGACTTAGCTGCTGTTGCCCAAGCTGCAATGCCATATTCCAGTACTGGCCTCACCCGTCCAGTATATAACTTCTTGAGAACTTTCTCATCTGCTCCCCACGTTGTACCAGCAAGCTTTTTCACGATTGCCATTCTTTGCCTTGCTCTTGTTCGATTTTTCTCAACCTGTGTCTTCCATGTCAGGCGACGATCAAAGGTGACTCCTAGATAGTTTGGATTTTCTTCATGGCGCAATATTTTTCCATTCAATACCAGCTTAGGTTGCTGAGTTTTAGTTGAGAGGGAGAACACTGTGCATGTTGTTTTCTCCTCACTTATCTTCACTAGCCATGATTTTGACCAGTCCTCTAGCGCTAATAGGGCTTGCTTTATTCTGCTGTTAGCTGTACTAATATATTCTTCAGATGTCCATATGGCTAGGTCATCTGCAAAGGATGATGTGTGTACTCTGGCTGGAAAATTTTCCGTGATGTCGTTTATATATGCTAGGAATAATGTTGGTGAAAGAACTCCTCCTTGGGGGACACCTTGCTCCAATAGCATCATTTTGCTGGTTTGTCCTTGTACTTTTGTCCTGGCAGTTCTGTTCTCAAGGTAGTGGCTGATCCATTTGTACATTTTCCCACAAACATGCATTTTTTGCAGTTTTACTTTCAGTCCTTCCTTCCATACTTTATCAAATGCTTTTTCTAAATCTATCCAGACCGCTAGTGTGTGCTTTTTCTCTTGGAAGGCATCCTCTATTTCCTGAGCTATATAGGTTATTTGATCTTCAGTGGATCTGTACTTTCTGAATCCTGCTTGGTGAGGTGTTAAGAGTTGGTTTTCTTCCAGATGCCATGTTAGCCTGCCATTGATAATGCGTTCCATTAATTTTCCTACACAGCTAAGAAGACTGATAGGTCGATAGCCATTTGGTTCTTCCAGGTCTTTTCCTTTCTTTGGGACTGGTATTAGTATAGCTTCCTTCCATGCCTGTGGGACTATTCCCCTCTTCCAGCTGTAGTTTAGGACTGATAGTAGTTTCTTTTTTGCCTTATTGCCTAGTCCTATTAGCATTTCATTTGTGATTCCATCCTTTCCTTGTGATGTCTTCTTTTTTAGGGTATTCATTGCCTGTTCCATTTCTTCCATTGTTAGATTTGCCATCATATATTCTGCTGCTGTCTCTGTATATCTATGATGTATCTGTTTATCTTTGATTGCTTTCTTCTGTTCGGCTGTAATATCAATGTGGTTTGCACTGGCATAGTGTTCCATTAGTGCATTTGCAGCCTTTTTTCCTGTAAGCAAGGCATTTCCTTGTTTAATTGTTATTTGTTTGTTTCTAGGTCCTTCATTGTTCATGGCTTTTACTAGTTTCCATAGTTTGTTTCCATCCCTGTCAAAATTCAGGTTTTCTGTTTTTTCAAAACTGGGGACAGTCAAAGGCTAGGGAAAGCATCCCGAAAAATGCTTGTCGAAATCGGATGTACTGAGCCACAGGCTTGACAAAGAAGTGCAACGTAACTTTATCATTTCATGATGCCACAGATGAAAATTAATCGTTATGGTACTAAAACCGTGAAGTCCCATCAGGCGGTGATAGTGCCGGGCCCCCTGCCTCGAGGGGGTCCACCCATGACTACTGGTGGTCACCTTCCCCTGTGCTGTGGAGTCAAGGCACAGAGGAGTAGGTTAAGAGCTATTGACCAAATACCCCGGACACTCAACATACTACAGTGGAATGCCGAAGGAGTTTACAAGAAGAAAGACTCCCTAACACAGCGTCTTCATAAAGATAGAATAGATGTGGCATGCATTCAAGAGACACACCTCAACGCCAAACATTTTCAGTCGAGGGATATCAGGCCACACGTTTCGACCGCGAAGGACACAAAGGAGGAGTTCTAATACTTACACGAAATACAATACCTTGCAGCGAAGTATCTGTGATCTCTGACAACCAAACGGAAATTATAGGTGTTGATATAATGATAAAGGACGTGAATCTACAATCTGTATAGCTCAGCAGATAAGGACCTTACACTCTCAAACATGAAAATAACTGATACAAACTGGATTATTGTCGGAGACTTTAATAGCCGTTCAGAAAGATGGGGATACCCAGATACTGACAAAAGAGGAGATGAAGTGGAGGACTGGAAAATAGACTCAAATCTCCATCTACTCAACAAAGCGGATGACACACCGAGCTTCTACTCCAGAAGATGGATTACCACTTCTACTCCAGACTTAGCTTTCTGCACAGGAGACATCCTCCACAAAATCGACCGCCATGTGCTGGACCAATTAGCAGGTAGTGACCACAGACCAATCAAGCTTGTAATGAATATGGAGTATGTTCCACAGGAGCAAAAGTCCTTGCCCCGCTGGAATTATAAACGAGCAGATTGGAACAGTTTTGCCACACTAACAGACACATATTGTGAAAACATAAATACACGATATGGCAACATAAAGCAAATGGTGGAAAGTCTAAGCAGAGCAATAATACAGGCAGCCACTGAGTCCATTCCAAGAGGAGCGAGGAAAAATTAGAAACCATACTGGAATGAAGAACTACAAAGTTTGGAGGACAAAGTTGAAGATGCCAGGAAGACAGTAGAGAGAGAACAAACAATTGAAGCGAACATCTCTCTCAAAGCCATCTCAGCAAAATATAAAAGAACAGTAAATCAAACAACAAGAGATTGTTGGAGGGAAAAAACAGAAAACCTGAATTTTGACAGGGATGGAAACAAACTATGGAAACTAGTGAAAGCCATGAACAATGAAGGACCTAGAAACAAACAAGTAACAATTAAACAAGGAAATGCCTTGCTTACAGGAAAAAAGGCTGCAAATGCACTAATGGAACACTATGCCAGTGCAAACCACATTGATATTACAACCGAACAGAAGAAAGCAATCAAAGATAAACAGATACATCATAGTAATACAGAGACAGCAGCAGAATATATGATGGCAAATCTAACAATGGAAGAAATGGAACAGGCAATGAATACCCTAAAAAAGAAGGAATCACCAGGAAAGGATGGAATCACAAATGAAATGCTAATAGGACTAGGGACAAAGGCAAAAAAGAAACTACTATCAGTCCTAAATTACAGCTGGAAGAGGGGAATAGTCCCACAGGGATGGAAGGAAGCTATACTAATACCAGTCCCAAAGAAAGGAAAAGACCTGGAAGAACCAAATGGCTATCGACCTATCAGTCTACTTAGCTGTGTAGGAAAATTAATGGAAAGAATTATCAATGGCAGGCTAACATGGCATCTGGAAGAAAACAAACTCTTAACACCACACCAAGCAGGATTCAGAAAGCACAGATCCACTGAAGATCAAATAACCTATATAGCTCAGGAAATAGAGGATGCCTTCCAACAGAAAACGCACACACTAGCGGTCTGGATAGATTTAGAAAAAGCATTTGATAAAGTATGGAAGGAAGGACTGAAAGTAAAACTGCAAAAAATGCATGTTTGTGGGAAAATGTACAAATGTATCAGCCACTACCTTGAGAACAGAACTGCCAGGACAAAAGTACAGGACAAACCAGCAAAATGATGCTGTTGGAGCAAGGTGTCCCCCAAGGAGGAGTTCTTTCACCAACATTATTCCTAGCATATATAAACGACATCACGGAAAATTTTCCAGCCAGAGTACACACATCATCCTTTGCAGATGACCTAGCCATATGGACATCTGAAGAATATATTAGTACAGCTAACAGCAGAATACAGCAAGCCCTATTAGCACTAGAGAACTGGTCAAAATCATGGCTAGTGAAGACAAGTGAGGAGAAAACAACATGCACAGTGTTCTCCCTCTCAAATAAAACTCAGCAACCTAAGCTGGTATTGAATGGAAAAATATTGCGCCATGAAGAAAATCCAAACTATCTCGGAGTCACCTTTGATCGTCGCCTGACATGGAAAACACAGGTTGAGAAAAATCGATCAAGAGCAAGGCAAAGAATGGCAATCATGAAAAAGCTTGCTGGTACAACGTGGGGAGCAGATGAGAAAGTTCTCAAGAAGCTATATACTGGACGGGTGAGGCCAGTACTGGAATATGGCATTGCAGCTTGGGCAACAGCAGCTAAGTCAAACTTTAACAAAATAAGTAGATTCCAAAACCAAGGATTGCGAATCATAACTGGAAGCCTGAAGACAACGCCTATTAATGAACTAGAAAAGATCACTTGTTTACAACCAATGCAGGACAGACGAGAAAGCAGAGCCCAGCAACAAGCAGACAAATTTAGAAGATTGACAGACCACCCTATGTATAAAAGGTTTAATGGTTTTGGAAAAGTAAGACTGAAGCGTAGCAACTTTGTAGAACCACCTCTCAGATCGTTTTTTTAGTAGATGGAGATAGCCCTCAGTAAACCCCTCTATGTAGTCTGTATTATTTTTTATTTTTATCTATATTTTCAAATATTAGATAAAATCGTCTTTGGTTAGTGTATTTATATACATAAAACTATAGAGAGAGTTAAATACTATTTCTTCTTATAGTTAGAAGTAGATGTAGAGTGTAGAGTAGAGTTCGTTTACAAGCCAAGAAATCAAGTCAGGCTGAATTTTATATTCAGGTTTGGCTGTGAATAATAATTTGGCCACAGGAAGGGAACTCTCCTGGATGAGAAGTTAACTTCCGGTAGCACCCTAACGTCTGCCATTTTTCTGACAGCCGGCTGGAGGGAGCAGGAGCTACTATCACGTCAATTGGCTAAAATTGAACACCTGTCTGTGTTTAAACATATTTTATTGCTGGCTCTTGTTAAGCCGAACAACACTCTAAAACATAGAAAAGCCAATGATAGTCTCCACTCCCGATAGGCCAGTCAAAATCTAGTTGCAGGAGCCTGCACCCTGATCATCTGTAGCCGTAGTCACGACCGGTGATTGAGCTACGAACCACTCACTTGATGCAGCAGAGAGTGGAGTCCATACCACGATCCAGTCAGCACTGCCAGGTTACCATCCAGGAGGCTAAGGATTATCAGATGAGTGGCTACCCACCCGTTTGCCACTGCACAGCAATCACAAATTGTCCGCTATTGGCTAGGAGTCTATGATTATATCCTCTAGCTGAACATTATCTTGTAGAAATTTCTTCTTCTTCTTCTTCGTTCATCCGGAGTTTTTTTTTCGGACGTGATTGCGTTGTGCCTGTTTACAGCAGAGCTGCGTTCTTGCGCCGTTAGGCCGACACATCCGACTTCTGCGGGCATTTGTTGACCGGGTTAACCTTCCCGGGGGGTTTCTTAGGACGTTAGACTCTCACTGTTGCGGTGTTATCTCCCATCCCAGCTGGCCCATATAGAACAGCCAAAGGCATCCTGGTCGGCCCTCAAGGGAAGGCAGGGGCAGACCATGGGCATTCCCCGCCATCCAAGGAGGCTTCCATAATTGCAGAGCCAACACACAGCGCTCTGGTACTGGGCTCACCCAAGGAATCGTCACGTCCTGCACATGGCTGCTTAGCCTCACTTCCGTATATTGGGCCTTCCGTTCACCATAGGCTGTTCTTCCAGAAGCCAGAAGAATGCTGTTTGCAGATGACATCCACGCAGTGAGCTTTCGATTCGGACTTTCCACGTAATGGATTTGCTATCCAAGCAATATTCCATTTTGTGCCACTAGGACACTTTTTCCATCTTTTATGAAGCCCACACAGTGAGCTTTCGATTCGGACTTTCCACGTAATGGATTTGCTATCCAAGCAATATTCCATTTCATGCCTCTGGGAGGCTTGTGTAACCGACATGCCTGTGGTATGAAGTGTGGCAGTCTAAATACTTCTTAATGTACATTTAAATGTCAACCTGAATACAGTTAAAGTAAGCTGCAGTCGACTTGAGCTTGTTGATATCTCCATAGAGCTTGTCCTCGAATGAAGCAGGCGTGGGCCAAAATATCTTTCTCTGTTCTGCATATATTGGGCACTCTTGCAGCAAATGTTTAGCTGTCATTTTACCAGTTCCACAATTACATTCATCTGTATCTCCTATCTTTAGTTTGTTGAACAAGTGGTATTTCAGCCTGTTATGTCCTGTGCGGAGTCTGAAGATTGCTACTTGTTCTCTTCGGTCAAGTTTGTAATATGCATCATCCTTCTGGTGGCCTGGATGCTCTGATTCCCATTTGGTTCTATAAGTGCTTTTTATCAACCTCTTTGCCTCATTATAGGTTATGTCTATGTCAGGCTGTGGTAGTCGTCCGCCCTCTTTTGCCAGTCTGTCAGCCTCTTCATTTCCAGGTATACTGCAATGTGATGGGATCCACTGTATTATAACTTTTTTGGATTTCTGGCATAGACCATGGAGTGCTGCTCTTAGGTCAGCTAGTTCTGTGCTGTTTTTGCTCTTCAGTATTGAGACAGCTGACTTTGCATCTGTGAAGATAGCTATTTGCGTCTCTTTATTTTCCTCCATCAAGAGCATTTCTGCTGCAGTTTTCAGAGCCTCTACCTCCGCTTTGAAGTTACTTGAGAACTTTCCAGTTGCCACTGAATGTGTTTTTTTCACTCCATTTTTTAAATTTAGGAGAATTCCTCCTCCTCCATTCTCTACTGAATTTTTGGCTGATCCATCTGTATATGCATGGGTCCAATTGCTGCTTGGGTAATGTTCTTTTATGTAGTTTAGGGTTATTTCTCTTCTTTCGGTTTCATGCTGAGTGTTCTTTTTCTCAATACCAGGAATGTTTTCTATCATCTCAGGCAGTTGCTGCTGTCTCCAAGCTGGGAACTTGTCTGCATTGTAAATGGGTTTGACTGTTGATATGTTAAGTATGGGATCTGCCCTAATCTTTCGTTTTGCAGTTTCTACAAAGTTGCTACGCTTCAGTCTTCCCTTTCCAAAACCACTAAACCTTTTATACATAGGGTGGTCTGTCAATCTTCTAAATTTTTCAGCTTGTTGCTGGGCTCTGCTATCTCTTCTATCCTGCATTGGTTGTAAACAAGTGATCTTTTCTAATTCATTAATAGGCGTTGTCTTCAGGCTTCCAGTTATGATTCGCATTCCTTGATTTTGGACTCTACTTATTTTGTTAAAGTTTGACTTAGCTGCTGTTGCCCAAGCTGCAATGCCATATTCCAGTACTGGCCTCACCCGTCCAGTATATAACTTCTTGAGAACTTTCTCATCTGCTCCCCACGTTGTACCAGCAAGCTTTTTCATGATTGCCATTCTTTGCCTTGCTCTTGTTCGATTTTTCTCAACCTGTGTCTTCCATGTCAGGCGACGATCAAAGGTGACTCCTAGATAGTTTGGATTTTCTTCATGGCGCAATATTTTTCCATTCAATACCAGCTTAGGTTGCTGAGTTTTAGTTGAGAGGGAGAACACTGTGCATGTTGTTTTCTCCTCACTTATCTTCACTAGCCATGATTTTGACCAGTCCTCTAGCGCTAATAGGGCTTGCTGTATTCTGCTGTTAGCTGTACTAATATATTCTTCAGATGTCCATATGGCTAGGTCATCTGCAAAGGATGATGTGTGTACTCTGGCTGGAAAATTTTCCGTGATGTCATTTATATATGCTAGGAATAATGTTGGTGAAAGAACTCCTCCTTGGGGGACACCTTGCTCCAATAGCATCATTTTGCTGGTTTGTCCTTGTACTTTTGTCCTGGCAGTTCTGTTCTCAAGGTAGTGGCTGATCCATTTGTACATTTTCCCACAAACATGCATTTTTTGCAGTTTTACTTTCAGTCCTTCCTTCCATACTTTATCAAATGCTTTTTCTAAATCTATCCAGACCGCTAGTGTGTGCTTTTTCTCTTGGAAGGCATCCTCTATTTCCTGAGCTATATAGGTTATTTGATCTTCAGTGGATCTGTACTTTCTGAATCCTGCTTGGTGAGGTGTTAAGAGTTGGTTTTCTTCCAGATGCCATGTTAGCCTGCCATTGATAATGCGTTCCATTAATTTTCCTACACAGCTAAGAAGACTGATAGGTCGATAGCCATTTGGTTCTTCCAGGTCTTTTCCTTTCTTTGGGACTGGTATTAGTATAGCTTCCTTCCATGCCTGTGGGACTATTCCCCTCTTCCAGCTGTAATTTAGGACTGCTAGTAGTTTCTTTTTTGCCTTAGTGCCTAGTCCTATTAGCATTTCATTTGTGATTCCATCCTTTCCTGGTGATGTCTTCTTTTTTAGGGTATTCATTGCCTGTTCCATTTCTTCCATTGTTAGATTTGCCATCATATATTCTGCTGCTGTCTCTGCATATCTATGATGTATCTGTTTATCTTTGATTGCTTTCTTCTGTTCGGCTGTAATATCAATGTGGTTTGCACTGGCATAGTGTTCCATTAGTGCATTTGCAGCCTTTTTTCCTGTAAGCAAGGCATTTCCTTGTTTAATTGTTATTTGTTTGTTTCTAGGTCCTTCATTGTTCATGGCTTTCACTAGTTTCCATAGTTTGTTTCCATCCCTGTCAAAATTCAGGTTTTCTGTTTTTTTCCTCCAACAATCTCTTGTTGTTTGATTTACTGTTCTTTTATATTTTGCTGAGATGGCTTTGAGAGAGATGTTCGCTTCAGTTGTTTGTTCTCTCTCTGCGGTCTTCCTAGCATCTTCAACTTTGTCCTCCAAAATTTGTAGTTCTTCAGTCCAGTATGGTTTGTAATTTTTCCTCGCTCCTCTTGGAATAGACTCAGTGGCCGCCTGTATTATTGCTCTGTTTAGACTTTCCACCATTTGCTTCATGTTGCCATATCGTGTATTTATGTTTTCACAATATTTGTCTGTTAGTATGGCAAATCTGTCCCAATCTGCTCGTTTGTAATTCCAACGGGGCAAAGGCTTTTGCTCCTGTGGAACATACTCCATATTTATTACAAGCTTGATTGGTCTGTGGTCACTACCTGCTAATTGGTCAAGCACATGGCGATCAATTTTGTGGAGGATGTCTCCTGTGCAGAAAGCTAAGTCTGGAGTAGAAGTGGTAAGCCATCTTCTGGAGTAGAAGCTCGGTGTGTCATCCGCTTTGTTGAGTAGATGGAGATTTGAGTCTATTTCCCAGTCCTCCACTTCATCTCCTCTTTTGTCAGTATCTGGGTATCCCCATCTTTCTGAACGGCTATTAAAGTCTCCGACAACAATGCAATTTGTGTCAGTTATTTCCATGTTTGAGAGTGTAAGATCCTTATCTGCCGGGCTATACAGATTGTAAATTCTTATTTTCACGTCCTTTATCATTATATCAACACCTATAATTTCCGTTTGGTTGTCAGAGATCACAGATACTTCGCTGCAAGGTATTGTATTTCGTGTAAGTATTACAACTCCTCCTTTGTGTCCTTCGCGGTCGAAACGTGTGGCCTGATATCCCTGAACTGAAAATGTGCGATTGGCGTTGAGGTGTGTCTCTTGAATGCATGCCACATCTATTCTATCTTTATGAAGACGCTGTGTTAGGGAGGCTTTCTTGTTATAAACTCCTTCTGCATTCCATTGTAGTATGTTGAGTGTCCGGGGTGTTTGGTCAATAGCTCTTAACCTACTCCTCTGTGCCTTGACTCCACAGCACAGGGGAAGGTGACCACCAGTAGTCATGGGTGGACCCCCTCGAGGCAGGGGGCCCGGCACTATCACCGCCTGATGGGACTTCACGGGATTAGCACCATAACGATTAATTTTCATCTGTGGCATCATGAAATGATAAAGTTACGTTGCACTTCTTTGTCAAGCCTGTGGCTCAGTACATCCGATTTCGACAAGCATTTGTTCGGGATGCTTTCCCTAGCCTTTGACTGTCCCCAGTCTACCTACAAGGCAGCAGGTTTGTACGTCGCTTGGTCTGGTCCCTCTCCCTTGACCTGTCCGACATGGGTGACCCTACCAGTAGCTGTGCTACCGTCGGCATAGCTCTTGGGGTCATTGGAACGCGCAAGCCCCTCTACCTCGTCAAGGTGGACGCACGGCAGAGGGGGTAGAAATTTCAGGGATCTGCGTATCTCTTATGTGTCAGTGAGTTCCCAGTGGGACTCACGTAGTGTTCTTTAGGATTAAACGTTATGTTATATTTGTAATTTTAACAACTGCGTCTGTCATTTTAGAATTAGAATTAGCATCATCAGATTGTGTGACGAGTGAAAGGACTACATCTATACTTATCATTCTGTCTTATCTCCTGTTGTGTGAGAATACATTAGGCAGTGGGGGCTCATTATTCATCCAGGCACGTTAGCAGGAATAACTTGACATACTGTCTTCGTGTGTTAGTACAGTTAGTCGTCATAACTTTCCGCCTGGCACAGTTTGGAAGTAGTGATCCATTCTGGGACTTTGATAATCATTCTTCTAGAATTGCGAGCCATTTGATCGCTTCTTCAGCAATGGTTAGATTCTCTATTCGTAGAAGTCTATTTAGTATCTACTTTCATCCAATTCCATCCTAGTAGAATACGTTACGTGACACTGGGGGCTCGTCCGGGATGACAATCCTATAGATTGTTGGGTTCAGTCGAGTATCCAACTTCATAGATATTTCTAACTTTCAGTCACTAAAAAGAGATAGCTACTAATCATACTAGTTTATATATATATACTTATAATATAGGATAATATACTAACTAGGATTATTATAATATAACATTAACATAAGAATAGATATAAGATAACATAAGTTAGGGCAAAGGTGAATTGCTGGCAAACGGGTAAGTGTTGTGTCAATGTGTAACATTTTTTATGCTTGTCGTTGAAGATAATATTTGTGAATCTTTGCGACAAACACATTCTTGATTAAGTGAGTGAGTTATTCAGGTGTATCAACAGATATCATCTTATTACATAACTAACATGTCTTCTGAAAAGCCACCTACTAAGGAGGAACTGCGAGAACAAGGAACATTGTTAGGTTATGAGGATGCAGAGTTGGAAAAATATGTAATAGAAGAAGGAAGAGTGTGGCGCCGAGAACAAAGGGACATCATCAAGGAGAGAGAGAAGGAAGAACGGGAGGAAAGAATTAAATTACAAATCCAGATGGCAGAAATTGAATCCAGAGAGAAGATGCGACAAGCTGAATTGGACAACCAGTTGAAACAAGCTGAATTGGACAACCAGTTGAAGCAAGCAGAACTGGACAAGGAGTTGAAATTAGCTGAGCAGTTAAGACAGCATGAGTTAGAACTGAGGAGATTAGAACTACAAAATTCTGATGCCTCCAGATTTAGCAGTGCCAGCTCTCCAACTAACAGTCAAGACATTTCCTCGGGACCACATATTACTCCAGGATCAATGAGTTTTCCACTGGCCCACTTCGACCCGAAGGAGGATCAGATGGATGAATATCTTGACAAATTTGTGTTAATGTGTGAAGCCTACAATCTGCCTAAGGATAAATTTAATATTAAACTCTCCCAAGCACTTCGCGGACCGGCGTATGACGTGTTTGCAAAGCTCCCTCCAGGTCTGGAGAAGGACTTTGTTACACTCAAAAATGCTCTCTTGAAACGATATCAGTTAACTTCCAGTGCCTACAGGTTGAAGTTCCGTACAGCCAAACGGTCACAAGGAGAATCATTTCCTCAGTTCGCCTCAAGGTTACACACTTATTTTAACAAGTGGGTAGAACTGAGTGATTTGGATGCTACTTATGACGGGCTGGCGGAACTAATACTTGTTGAGCAATTTAAAGATGTTCTTCCAAAACAGCTACAAACCTTTATTGCAGAGAATGGTGGTGCTCGGCTAGAGGAGATTATCTCACTAGCCGAACGATATTTAACTGCCCATGGCGAAGTAGCTGCCACTAAATCTTGTAATTCTTCTACTGCTCAAAATACTCCTGCAACACAGAATAAGGGTTTTCAGCAGAACAACTCTTACGGTAAGGACACCAGAGGGCACACTGGGGGTCCGCACCAAAATCCTGGTTCACAACAAAAAGCACCAGCAACCAATAGTGGATGGGGTAAACCTTACTGCAAGAAATGCAAAAGTAATGATCACCACACGAGCGTGTGCAGAAATAATCCCCCTACCCAGTATGCTGCATGTATGATTACGGGGGCGAGTACCCAACAGAACATATGTTCAAGTAATGGAACTAGGCCACCCACAGTTGAAACTATTCTGGTTAACGATAGTCCAGTACTATGTCTCTATGACAGTGGACTCCAGTGTGATGCAATAATAGCTAAGCAGTTAGTGAAACCATCACAGTTAACAAAACAAACAGTTGTAGTTAAAGGGGCTACCAGGAGCTCTCTAACTATAATAGCTAAGATAGCCAAAGTACATGTTACATCTAAGTATGTCACTGGACTCATTTCAGCTGCAGTGATCGATGATCCGGTATATCCTTTCATGCTTGGTCGTAAGTATGTATATTTAGGAGAACCATCATCACCAATAATAATGGCAGCAGTGGAGACCCGGAGTCAGGTTGTACAGTCACATGAACCTATACTCTCAATCAACCCTCTACCTCGGGAGATTAGGGCTGCACAAAATGAATGTCCGACTTTAGCATCTTGTTGTGGCAAACTGCCAAACGGTAGAAATCCACCAGCAGCTGGAAATTTCTATTTAAAGGACAAGTTGTTGTACCATAGGGCAGGAACTATGGGTACCGAACACGGGAAACTTGTCGTGCCGAAACAATATCGTAATCAGATATTGCATATGGGACATACCATATCCTTCAGTGGACATATGACTGTAGGAGTTACTACCCAGCGTATTTCTTGTCATTATTTTTTGCCGGGAATGACTGCTGACATACGAAGATACGTCCAGTCTTGTCCGGAGTGTCAACATGGCTCCCCCAAGCAGTGGTCTACTCCTGTTTCCATAGGGAAAGGGTTAGTTTTGAACACTCCTTTTGAGCGAGTAGCTATAGATATTATTGGTCCACTGCCCATTTCTAAGAAGAAAAACACTTATATTTTAACTGTAGTAGATACAAGTACAATGTGGGCTGAAGCTACTGTACTGCCCTCCATCAATGCAACTAGGGTAGCAGAGGCTCTCCTAGAAATATTTACCAGAGTAGGATTCCCTATTCTTATTGTGAGTGATTTTTTTTTTTTTTTTTTTTTTTTTTTTTTTTTTTTGCGTATCCTTTTACAGGACTTAGCTGTCAACAGCAGCATCTTTCAGCTGTCTGTTGATCTCTTGGCAAGATTACGCTCAGTAGTTTGCCATTGCTTTCTGAGCGGCCGGCTCAGTATCCGCAAGTCACGAGCGGGGGTCGAACCACCTCAGTTCTCGCTCCGCTGCGAGACTCTGCGTGATAAACGGGATTACAGAGAGAAAGTGTTGCAACCCCACAGCCAGAGAGACCGGCATTGTGAGTGATAGTGGGTCATTATTGAATGAGAAGTTAAGGGGAGAAATCTCCGACATCTTCAGGATGCACCATATCAACACAGGTTTTAGTCTCACAGAGAATAAGCGACTTGTGGTCAAATTTATAGGGACTCTCAAATCGATCGTGAACAAGTTAGTCCAGGAGAAACCAGATAGTTGGGACACGTACTTATCAGCAGCAATGTTTGCCTATCGAGAAGTACCACATGTCGCCACCGGTCTTCCACCTGCTACACTATTGTTCGGACGACCAATTAAAGGACCGATTGAGGCTCTTTTGAGAACCTGGACTGATGAAGGAACCAGATGAGAGTGTCGTCAAGTCTTCACAGTATGTAGAGGAACTGAAACAGAAACTGCACACGGGATGGAAATAAGCTAACTCCACTCTCCGTCGTGCCAGAAAGAAACAGGCTTCCTTCTATAATAAACCTATTAGAAACCAGTCTCTAGAGGTAGGAGATAAAGTGCTAGTCTTATTAACCAAAGGGGATAATAAGTTAGAAATTGCTTGGCAAAAGGACCATTCATCATTAAAGAGAAGGTGTCCAGCAACAAGTACTCCGTTTCTATTCGCGGGAGGACTACAGTCTTCCACGTGAATTTACTCAAAAGACATTTTGAGAACAACACGAACCCACCAGTTCATATGATGACTCTGGCTGTGGTTGATAATGGATCCAAAGGGGATCAATCCAGATGGGAAGACAACCCCGACAGATGTGAGGAAGATGACGCGGCTGAACACGATCCCAACTTAGAGATGTCTAAAGGGAAAGTAAGGACGACGCGCATGAAGTATAGGGATCAAGACCAATTGGGTCGAAGGAGAGATGTTGGAATTGTAGGACCTTTATCAGTGACAGACGAAGGACACCCCGACCAACGAAAGCAAAGTTTCCAGAGAAGATTTCCATGGAAGCGACATCAAGGGAGGAGGTTTCTTAGAAGGTGTCTTAGAAACGAAGAGTCTGAGAATTTTGAATAGACATTGTGCTATTGATGATGAAGGGGACCTGTCCAAATGACCCATAAACGTCAGAGTAAGGGCTGACAAAACTATATGAGAGTTCGGGCTGGAGAAAAAGTTGTTTCTCCAACTTTTTTTGAACGGTGGGCATTTGTGACAGGTTGGCCCACCTCTCAGATCGTTTTTTTTTAGTAGATGGAGATAGCCCTCAGTAAACCCCTCTATGTAGTCTGTATTATTTTTTATTTTTATCTATATTTTCAAATATTAGATAAAATCGTCCTTGGTTAGTGTATTTATATACATAAAACTATAGAGAGAGTTAAATACTATTTCTTCTTATAGTTAGAAGTAGATGTAGAGTAGAGTTCGTTTACAAGCCAAGAAATCAAGTCAGGCTGAATTTTATATTCAGGTTTGGCTGTGAATAATAATTTGGCCACAGGAAGGGAACTCTCCTGGATGAGAAGTTAACTTCCGGTAGCACCCTAACGTCTGCCATTTTTCTGACAGCCGGCTGGAGGGAGCAGGAGCTACTATCACGTCAATTGGCTAAAATTGAACACCTGTCTGTGTTTAAACATATTTTATTGCTGGCTCTTGTTAAGCCGAACAACACTCTAAAACATAGAAAAGCCAATGATAGTCTCCACTCCCGATAGGCCAGTCAAAATCAAGTTGCAGGAGCCTGCACCCTGATCATCTGTAGCCGTAGTCACGACCGGTGATTGAGCTACGAACCACTCACTTGATGCAGCAGAGAGTGGAGTCCATACCACGATCCAGTCAGCACTGCCAGGTTACCATCCAGGAGGCTAAGGATTATCAGATGAGTGGCTACCCACCCGTTTGCCACTGCACAGCAATCACAAATTGTCCGCTATTGGCTAGGAGTCTATGATTATATCCTCTAGCTGAACATTATCTTGTAGAAATTTCAGGGATCTGCGTATCTCTTATGTGTCAGTGAATTCCCAGTGGGACTCACGTAGTGTTCTTTAGGATTAAACGTTATGTTATATTTGTAATTTTAACAACTGCGTCTGTCATTTTAGAATTAGAATTAGCATCATCAGATTGTGTGACGAGTGAAAGGACTACATCTATACTTATCATTCTGTCTTATCTCCTGTTGTGTGAGAATACATTAGGCAGTGGGGGCTCATTATTCATCCAGGCACGTTAGCAGGAATAACTTGACATACTGTCTTCGTGTGTTAGTACAGTTAGTCGTCATAACTTTCCGCCTGGCACAGTTTGGAAGTAGTGATCCATTCTGGGACTTTGATAATCATTCTTCTAGAATTGCGAGCCATTTGATCGCTTCTTCAGCAGTGGTTAGATTCTCTATTCGTAGAAGTCTATTTAGTATCTACTTTCATCCAATTCCATCCTAGTAGAATACGTTACGCGACAGGCAGATCCCATACTTAACATATCAACAGTCAAGCCCATTTACTATGCACACAACTTCCCAGCTTGGAGACAGCAGCAACTGCCTGAGATGATAGAAAACATTCCTGGTATTGAGAAAAAGAACACTCAGCATGAAACGGAAAGAAGAGAAATAACCCTAAACTACATAAAAGAACATTATCCAAGCAGCAATTGGACTCATGCATATACAGATGGATCAGCCAAAAATTCAATAGAGAATGGAGGAGGAGGAATTCTCCTAAATTTAAAAAATGGAGTGAAAAAAAACACATTCAGTGGCAACTGGAAAGTTTTCAAGTAACTTCAAAGCAGAGGTAGAGGCTCTGAAAACTGCAGCAGAAATGCTCTTGATGGAGGAAAATAAAGAGAAGCAAATAGCTATCTTCACAGATGCAAAGTTAGCTGTCTCAATACTGAAGAGCAATAACAGCACAGAAATAGCTGACCTAAGAGCAGCACTCCATGGTCTAAGCCAGAAATCCAAAAAAGTTGTAATACAGTGGATCCCATCACATTGCAGTATACCTGGAAATGAAGAGGCTGACAGACTGGCAAAAGAGGGCAGACGACTACCACAGCCTGTTATAGACATAACTTACAATGAGGCAAAGAGGTTGATAAAAAGCACCTATAAAACCAAATGGGAATCAGAGCATCCAGGCCACCAGAAGGATGATGCATATTACAAACTCGACCGAAGAGAACAAGTAGCGATCTTCAGACTCCGCACAGGACATAACAGGCTGAAATACCACTTGTTCAATAAACTAAAAATAGGAGATACCGATGAATGTAATTGTCGAACTGGAAAAATGACAGCAAAACATTTGCTGCAGGATTGCCCAATATATGCAGAACAGAGAAAGATATTTTGGCCCACACCTGCTTCATTTGAGGACAAGCTCTATGGAGATATCAACAAGCTCAAGTTGACCGCAGCTTACTTTAACTACATACAGGTTGACATTTAAAGGTGTATGAAGAAGTATTCAGACTTACACACTTCATACCACAGGTATGTCGGTTACAAAAGCCTCCCAGAGGCATGAAATGGAATATTGCTCGGATAGCAAATCCATTACGTGGAAAGTCCGAATCAAAACTCACTGTGTGAGCTTCATAAAAGGTGGAAAAAGTGTCCTTGTGGCACGAAATGGAATATTGCTTGGATAGCAAATCCATTACGTGGAAAGTCCGAATCAAAAGCTCACTGTGTGAGCTTCATAAAAGGTGGAAAAAGTGTCCTTGTGGCACGAAATGGAATATTGCTTGGATAGCAAATCCATTACGTGGAAATTCTGAATCAAAAGCTCACTGTGTGGGCTTCAAATAAGGTGGAAAAAGTGTCCTAGTGGCACGAAATGGAATATTGCTCGGATAGCAAATCCATTGCGCGGAAAGTCCGAATCGAAAGCTCACTGTGTGGATGTCATCTGCACACTGCATTCTTCTGGTTTCCAGAAGAACAGCCTGTGGTGAACGGAAGGCCCAATATACGGAAGTGAGGCTAAGCAGCCATGTGCAGGACGTGACGATTCCTTGGGTGAGCCCAGTACCAGAGCGCTATGTGTCGGCTCTGCAATTATGGAAGCCTCCTTGGATGGCGGGGAATGCCAATGGTCTGCCCCTGCCTTCCCTTGAGAGCTGACCAGGATGTCTTTGGCTGTTCTATATGGGCCAGCTGGGATGGGAGATAACACCACAACAGTGAGAGTCTAACGTCCTAAGAAACCCCCGGGAAGGTTAACCCGGTCAACAAATGCCCGCAGAAGTCGGATGTGTCGGCCTAACGGCGCAAGAACGTAGCTCTGCTGTAAACAGGCACAACGCAATCACATCCGGAAAAAAAAAACTCCGGATGAACGAAGAAGAAGAAGTTTGGTTAAATTTTACAGCTATAGTTTTCAATGGGATGAAGTAATCAGTGTCATGCCAACCTCCCTTAGTGGTTGCTTACGACATGCATGGTAGGCTAAGGTGTTACTTTTCATTGCTGTCATTAAGATTCCCGTTAACACACATGCAATGGCAAACTACTGTATGCAAACTTGCCAAGTATTTTACAAACAGCCAAAAATGAATGGGCTGACTGCGACGTCATGTAAAGGATATGCAACAAACTTATTTTAAACACACATACAGTAAACTATATAGTCAAGTTAGTTGCATATTCTTTACAGGGCGGCGCAGTCAACCCAACTCAACTCACCTCACCATCACCTCATCTCACATCAATCAACTCAACCCAGCGCAGCTCAACTCAGCTTTCCTCAGCTCAGCTCAACTCAACTCAACTCTCCTTAGCTCAACTCAACTCTCCTCAAATCAACTCTCCTCAACTCAATTCAGCTCTCCTCAACTCAACTCAGCTCAACCCAACTCACATCAATTAAACTCAACGCAGCTCAGCTCAGCTCAGTTCAACTCAACTTAATTCAGCTCTCTTCAGCTGAATCAACTCTCCTCAATTCAACTCAACTCAGCTTTCCTCAACTCAACTAATTTCTCCTCAACTCAGCTCAACTCAACTCATTGTTACTATTCTTGGCTCCCCTTGCGGGTTCCGTGAACACAGAGCGGCGGATGCCATCGCTAGCTTTAGTCAGTTGCAGGAGTTTAACAGATTCAGTGCAACACAAAATGTAGATTTGGACCTAACAAAAATGGATGGCGGAAAATAAAAAGTAGAAGTGTGTCACAGACTTAAACAGTTGTTAATATGGTAGCAATGTATTATACATCAAAGGGGGTTGCACAGGGGAAGCTACTGTATTTGAGCCCATGCTATATACTGGAAGTCGCCTAAGACAATTAATCATCCCTTGGCATTAATAGTGAAGCTGCAGCAAGACACATTGGTGGAAGCCGCGATGGCGCAGTGGCTATAACCCGGTGGTTAGAGGTTCCAGTTCGCATCGAGATGGATTAAAATATGTCCCAGTTCGACAAGCCTAAAATGGCTACCAGAAGATTTCATGGGCAGTGAAGGCAGCAGACGTCATATTGACCCAATTGCCTCTTTAGCAGAGTCGCCAACCATTATGGCCAACCGCCTAAAGGGGGGGGGGGGGCAAAGGCAACCGTGTCGTATAGCAGGTGGAGATGCATTTCTTACTTCAACAAACGGCAGAATAAACTCTCAATTCATAAACGAATCTTGGCAACGACATGTACAAAGTCTGTAAAGCAGGTTTCGTCAGCCTTTATTGTTCCCAGATACAAATGGCAGTTTCTATATGGCATAAAAATAGGCATACAAATATTCAAGCCTTTCCGTTGCTGTACAAAAGATAACGTGTTGCGTATTCTAAAAGCTTAAACATTTCTGACTTTGACAATTACCAGATGGAACCACACAAGGCCTAAGCGTCTTAACTGCTCGATGGTAAATTGGCTTGTGTCGTATCTATCTTGTCGTCAACCTACGACATGCTTATCGACCCCCCAAGCAACAGTGTTCACCCGTGTACTGTTTACCATTCCTTACATTACACATCGCCTATTTCTAACTCTTTTGGCCATATAATCACTATAACAGTTACACTGTTATACCTCTCGAGAGTCGAATGTTCTAGACCAGGGGTGGGCAAACTTTTTTGTGCGTAGGGCCACATCGACAAATGTAAAGCTATTGGGGGGGGGGGGGGGGCATATATATTATGTCAACTTTGTTTACAGCAACCTATCACAATAAGTAATTATGAATTATTTATAGGCTATTAAACGCTATAAATAACTTATTATTGCAATATTATTTTACTTATACATTATATTTTACAATATTGTGACAAATTATTAGATGATTGACAGAGGACCTAGTTTGTAGTGTTCTCTGGAGATATATCTTGAATAATAATTAACAAGATAAAGGTTATGATTTAGCACGTTTTGTCTAGAGGTCACTCAAATGAGCTAATCATTCCCGCAATAGCCTTTTTGGAGAACATTTTTCTTTTTGGCTCAAACCCCCACTGTGAGACCACTATGTATCCACACAGAAATTTATATAAGAAGTAACTAGTTCACCCAAGGCCAGAGAAGATCTGAACTATTAGCGCCTGTACAACTGAGGATCCCTCTCACTCAACATAATGTTGCCAGTGTGCTGTTCGTCCGTCACATCGATCTTTCCCTATATTTTTTGTCATTTTGTGACCTATATCAGTTCAATTAGTCTTTAGGACTTTATTTATTTGTAGACAAACAAACTTCAACAATAACTGTACATTACATCTGTTGAACAAGACATCTACATGACAGTTTCCTGCCAAAAGTGGGACATACATTCACAAGGAATTGTTTACACCACAATTGTACAAGATAGACATCATGTGATACTTGACAACATCTATACAGGACTTTTCACAATATGTATAACCAACCACAGCACTTAAGACAGTCACCAGAGACAACACTTGACAGCAACTGTACAAGAAATTCTCTTAAGACATGTACTTAAAACTGATTAATAAAATACACAATTTATTGAGTTGATGGTGAGTTCAGTGATGACCATTGTCTCATCTCCTGTCATGTCAACATTTCAATCATTGCATAGAAAATGCATAAAATATGTCATACATGCAGGTTGATAAACAAGATACAACACTTCTTATTTACTCCACCACCCAATAACTCTCCTCCACCTCTCCTCTCTAATTACCACCACACCATTCCGTTACAGTATCTGTATCTATCATCATTTCCTGACTCTTGGGAATTTAGGAAATCCTATCCATGGGCAATCCAAGGAAGAAACTACTGTTCTGGGTCTGTTGGATCCTTTTATCATCAGCATGGATGTTGGACTAGCTCCAGTTAGCAGCTTCCCCAGAATAAGCTTCATGGCAGATTCATTCCTCTTGAAGACAAGATTTGGTATGATGATATGGTACTGCATCTCACGGTTGATCAGGCTGTCTGTGACTGCTGGTACTGGGATACTTCAAAAGTTGAGGATAACACTCTCCTGACATTGGGAGATGTATACTCGGTACATGCAGAACATGACTTGCTGAAGAAACCCAGAGATAGGAACAAAATCCAATATACTGCAGCCCCTCAGTCAGTCCAATCTCACCTACACTTCAAGTCACATTCTTCAATCACTGTGTGAGTACCATGCTGGATATTTTCTAAGTTGAGTCTTAGATAAACAAACACTCCAAGTTACTACACCAGTTGACTCTGAATGTTCCTTGATGTTGTTCTCAGTGGACATTTGATTGAATCAAAGATCACTGTCCAGTTCACCACATTTGTAGTGCTTCAGATTGTGTTTTGCTCCCATTTATGCATTCAGCTGTTGAGCTGAGAGAAAACTCTTCTTGATATTCCCACATTTTGATAGGGAGTCACATCTGGATCTAGGACTTCTGTTTAGTTGTCCCAGATGATATATGGATGGCCTCTCCACCATACTGTTCTCTGTCGACATATAAAATGGCACAACATCTCTTTACACAGGTTAAAAGATAATGTTATTATACATCAACAGACACAGATTGGGGATGGGGATGTTCAGGGAGGATGTTGACCAAAGACACCTCTCCTGGTTTGATGATGCAGTGTATTTCACTCTGATGTACTGTGGTAATCACAAGACCATATGCTGAGACAGGGTAGCTTAACACAATTACAAGCATTTATGTGGTCTAAGTTCCACCATGTTTGAACCACAGTAAACCTGGGCACAAGGAGGACCAGACACAGTACAGCAATCATTGTGACATAGCAACATGGGACAGGCATTGTGAAGGGAAATGGAAAATAGGCATTTACAACTGCAATATGCATTATGTATTAACTAATGGCATTTACCCAATTAGTAGACCAGACATCCATTCCTATGGCTGTGATGTTGGTGCATGAATGTCTTATTCCATATTCACTTACACAGCAATGCCAGACCTCACCCCTTTTTCACCAGACTTGTCTCACAGGTACATCATCATCATGTGCTCTTTCTCCACTGAGTAATTTTCATGTCTACTTCAGTAGGTAACAGAAGCTCAATTGCATACACAATTGTTCACATATGCACCAAGCACATATGTGGAAAACATGTTTAGTCCTTGTAAGTTTGCATGAGCCATACATATATTCAGCCAACTAAGACACAGGTTCACACACCTATGGTTCTCTTAGGAACTAGTTTATATGAACCATCCAACAGTAGAGGTAACAGTGTAATGCTTCAGAGAGAACTTGTATTAACTCTCTTGAGCATATACTCACCAGGCATCACATGGACTTTGCAATTCTGGCGTGCCACACACAACCTGTTTACATATGGATATTTGAAGCATCTTTCCTTCCACTAGATGTGAGAGGCTATTTATTAAATCACCAACTCACTCACTCCATCATTTTCAGCTTTTTACAAAGGAACTTGTACATGTTTCATCACTCATTCCAATCCAAACTGCCATTTGTTAACTCACACGAGCAAAGGTACAGTTGATTTAAGAATAAGTCATCCCAGGCATGAAGAATGCACCAGGGGTTTTGGTTTGCGAATCTGCATGAGTGTGTCATACATTCATCAAGCATACGCAACCAGTCACAACAAGGGATTGATATGCATTTGGAGTATACAGCGTGAAAGACGTGTCAAGGTGGAAGATGCAGTGTTCAGAATTCTGGCGCACAGAAGTTAGGTTTCCCACTTTCACATTTTATTAATAAAATACTCATACATTCTTCTCATTCGTTTATCAGGCACAACTACACCATTAAAGTATGTTTTAAAGTGGTACCTGCTGTCCAGAGAACAATATATTATTGAATCTTTAAGGGCATTTTTGGGTCATCACATCACACTAGCGACCGCTCCTGGTGAAATTCCCGCTCCTACTAATTAGATTTTAAAATATGGCCCAGGAATAGCGTGGGCTCATTAATTATGAACCAATCAAAAGACAAGTGCATACCGCCGCCTCCCCCAACTCGTTCTAGAACATACGATCTAAGAATAGCCCTTATATATTTGGGATGGTCCCCGTTAAGACTTAAAGTATCTTTATGAAATGTGTCGGACTGGAAATGTGGAATTCTGTTCCATCATGCTACAAATATGGACCAAAACTTTTACTAATTTGTTAATAATATTTTAAAATTTATTATTATAATTTTTTTTAAATAATTATCTGGCTTTAATTTAGACACAAACGACTACATTGTCACTACAATTGCTGATTTCTAATGAGATTATGTAACTGCTTGCAATTTTTGACAATATTCTTGAAATCTGGAGCAAGTTTACTTGTTGAAATTCGCATGACAGCATGTAAGGTGCAGTCCGACAATAAAAACCTATTCTTAGATTTGTTGATCTTCAAGCAAGAAAATGCTTGTTCGCAAATGTATGTTGATCCAAACAATGATAAAAGTTTAGCTGCAAAGATTTACAAGTTGGGAAATGACTCTTTACAAAATTAGAAAATTAGCAAGATATTTCATTAAAAAACAATGCTAAAACAATAATAACGGCACATGAAATTCTGTAAAATTCAACACATTAACTTAAAAACGAAGTAAAAATGTTTATTTCTAAATGCTCTCGAGGGCCGCATAATATCAGCTGCGAGCCGCATGCGGCCGGCGGGCCGTAGTTTGCCCACCCCTGTTCTAGACAAATATGGAACTAGCACCACAAGTCCAATACGCCTGAAGTCGAACAGAAAGGGTCCTTGACTTCTTAATTCCCGCCGGTGATCCCTGGGGATGATTGGGGTCAGCCTGGCTGTGATACTAACCCCTTTGCCTCACACTGATCAATCTTAAAGGGATGGGGGTGAGGGTGAACAGGACGCAAAATCAGCTTCAATAACTTTCCGCTGTGCTGATGCCGAAGAAGCGTGTTCAGTCCGTACACCGGTCAATGGGACTACAATGCTGACTTCTCGTCCTTGACTTTGTGATGTAAATTACAAGTACCCAAGAAGGCGGAGTGGGTTCGCCTGATGCAAGGGACACTGGTGATAGGGAAAGCTAATCCACACGCAAACATCAGTCCAATGCACTAGAAGTAATAGCACGTGTATGGACTACGCTTGAGTTCAAAACAGGAAAACGAAAAAAAAAAATCGTCGTATTCATCATTATTATCATCATCAAGAACCATTGTAGGTTAACTTCTTCTTTCGTTCGCTTGAGATTTATTGTTTGTATCTGTAGCGGCACAGTGGCGAAGGGATTGCAGACGCAGTTCGTAATCCCGCATATCGCGTTCGAAACACAGCTGCGGGCGATTTGGTAGCAGACCGCTTTGCGTTGCTTTTCCTACAGTGGTATGAGTGCCGGTCGTTCGGAAAACAATGGAGAACTACTGAACGAAAACTTGCCAAGAAATCACAAACTGCTTAAAAAAATACATGATGGGGTTGACCACGACGGCCTGTAAAGGATATTTTTTTCCCCCTCATATCTTTTACTGGACATTGCAGTTAACACCAGCATTTTTCAGCTGCTGTTGATGTCTTGGCAAGATTACGCTCAGTAATTTGCCATTGCTTTCTGAGTGATCGGCTCACATACCCCTAAGAAACCAACGCGGCGCGATCTGCTGCCTAATCTCGTGCAGTTGCGTTCTTCACGTGGATATACGGGATTACGGAGAAAGTCGTTAACACCTAAGCCAGGGAGTCCGGCGTAAAGGATATGCAACATTGAAACCAAAAAAAAATATCTGTAGTGTTTTCTTTCGTATAAACTTCACTGTCTTTGTTAGTTCACTCAGTGGCCCATAGAGTTGATCTTCCACTGTCGTCTCTCTAGGCCAGAAGGTTTGCCTTGATATGTTAAATTTTGGACAGTCTTGGAGTATGTGCTCTGCTGTCTGCGGCGCCAATCCACAAGTGCACATGGCTGATTCGCCAATCTTGAATTTTGTATACATGTGACGGCCTTGCATGCTCTCTCTTTGTCTCCCCCTGCTTCTCGTCCCCTCCATACTCCAGTTTCACTCTTTTCATGATATGCACAAAGAATATACATTGTCTGTTTTTGATGTTAGTAACCTGCTCTCTTTGTGGGTTTACTTCTTTCATGACATCTTCATTACTCTTTCTATCTGTCCTAGGGGTTCTCATCATTCTTCCTTAAAACCACACCTCTACATCCTCCACGTACTTCCTCACTTGTCTGCTAATTGTCAATGATTCGCTTGCATGCAGCAGGATTGGCTCAATATAGGTCTCAAGAACTCTCTTCTTCACCTCGATTGGCCAAAGATAAATTGCAGAGAATTTTCTTCATCTCATGAAATGCTTTCTTTGCTTGAGCTATTCTAAATCTTGCTTCTTTAATACATCTTCCATCTGCTGTTATGAAAGTACGTAAATGCTTAAATAAACACAGCTGTTTTTTTAAAAATAAAATGGTATGGAAGCCGGCAGTGGCGTCACTGGGGTTGGTGTCACCCAGTGCGGTAAACTCTTGGTGTCATCCCTCTAGACTTTCACCATGGTCTTCTTCCGAGTGTTCCTGTACCATATATAATCGCATTTAGTAATGTTTGTAAAATAAGTCAAAAAGTTAATAAGGACATAAGAAAGAAAACAAATTGAACAATATAACTTCAATACTTCAGGTAAAACATAAATAAAGAACTTCGACAAACTCGGACAAAGTTAAATTTTTGTTATTTAACATTAAAATTTCTAAAATTAACAATGAACGGTTATGAAACCCGACTAGACAGAGCTATGTCTGCTTTGTCAAATTTGCAATTTTTTTATTTTGGTGTCACCCCTTGATGGTGTCACCCGGTGCGGCCCGCACCCCCGCACCCCCCCTAGTGACGCCCCTGGAAGCCGGTCGTTCAGAAAGCAATGGCAAACTACTGAACGTAAACATGCTCAGAAATCACGAACAGCCAAAAAAAAAAAAAGAAATGCTGGGGTCGACTACTTCGTCCTGTAAAGTGTAAAGGGCATGCAACTAACCTATTATTTAAATGCTTAAATACATTGACTCGTTTCAAATTTTGACTTTACATTTGGGTATGTAGTTTTTTTTTTTTTTTTAAATAACCATTAATTATGCTTTTCTGTTATTCAGACTAAGTCCTTTGATTTGACTTTTTGTTGTAATTATATCTTTCATTTCTTGTAACTGATTTTATTTTCAGTGGCCAAATCATTTTCATCAGCATAACACTCACTTAAACTTAGAAGCCCCAAACAATGCGTGGCACGATTTATTGCCTGGCATATTTCGCAGCATCTCACCGGGTGCATTCTGTAGAGTTACATATCATATGAAGTGAATAAATGAATACTGCCTAACCTGAAACAGTTTGTACACACAATAGTCGTGGGTATTGTTCGAATGTGAAACCACTGTTATCCCCACGGTCATTTCAAATTTAACACGAACTCTTTCTGTTTGCACAAAACTGGCTTGAACCGTTTAATTGCTAACGCCTCACTAAATTTGAGCAATCGTTTATTGCAGCGAAATATGCCAGGCAATAAATCGTACAAAATATAGTTTGTGGCTTCTGGGTTTAAATTCACTAAGAGAATAATACCCTGTCCGGGAAGGTTAACCCTGTCAACAAATGCCTGCAGAAGTCGGATGTATCGGCCTAACGGCGCAAGAACGCAGCTGTGCTGTAAACAGGACAACGCAATCACGTCCGAAAAAAAAAAAAACTCCGGATGAACGCAGAAGAAGAAGAAGAAGAAGAAGAAGAAGAAGAAGAAGAAGAATAAGAAGAAGAATACCCTGTCCGGGAAGGTTAACCCGGTCAACAAATGCCTACAAAAGTTGGATGTGTCGGCCTAACGGCGCAAGAACGCAGCTCTGCTGTAAACAGGCACAGCGCAATCACGTCCGAAAAAAAAAAAACTCTCCGGATAAACGCAGAAGAAGAAGAAGAAGAAGAAGAAGAAGAAGAAGAAGAAGAAGATGAAGAATACCCTGTTTTGAATAACAAACATTGGTTACACTATACCTATCAACAGATATTCCTGGTACGTCCTGACTGGATCTCACTATTATTTCGTTGTACGAGTGCTGGAGGTCCCGGGTTTAGGTCTCGGTGGGAGACGGTATTTTTTTTCACGTGGACTTCTAGTAATAAAATGTCCCCTGGTCTCTGGGTAGTGAAATCGGACGCAAGTGTGTATTGTTGCGCACGTAAAATATCCCGTGGCAGTTGGAAATCGAAAAAGAGTAGCCTATCAGCACTGCTCTGGCAAAATTTCGAGTTAAAAATCTACCCAAAGTATTTCAGGATCCTCGCCGGTGCTACGGAGTTTGTGTACTGAACTGAGATTCTCCGGACTCAGGCTTGAGTTAGGAGTAGAACGGAGCTAGTTACACCAGTCTGCCGTGATGTTGATCCGTCGACTAAACTAAACCAAAAATCACGTGATCTCCACTACCACTGTTTAACGCCTTGTTTAATGTGTTCAGAAGTTACTAATTTGCTGTCAATTTCTCATGGGTTTTGTTGCTAATAGATGTTATTTATTATTCTCGGATCTTTACCACCAATGTTTAACAGATTTAGCGTCAAAGAAAGAGTAAGTTTGGACCAAACAAAAATGGATGACGGAAAATGGATGTATGGGTGTGTCACAGTTATGACTCAAATAGTTAGTCGACAGATCATCCTCATTGCACATCGAACCATAAGTTTAGTGCCCTGATCCCATCCTCGGTAAATACTGCAGTGTAGCGGCTAACGACACCAGTTCTGTGTTGGCTGATTATCTTCTTTGGCTTCATGCATAGTGTTCTTGTTTGGCCACACCTCTTGTAACTTACTGTTCTCACAGTCTGACCATGGATGTAGATTCACAGTCATCACTTGGTTGTCGCAAACGACCTACTTCTCGTAGAGTAGTTAGTTTAGTTTATTCGACGGATCAACATCACGGTACACGGGAGTAACCCATAAGTGCCCCGTTCTACTCCTAACTCAAGCCTTAGTCCAGAGAATCCCACCTCAGTGCACGAACTCCATAGCACCGGCGAGGATCCTGAAATACTTTGGGTAGATTTTTAACTCGAAATTTTGCCCGGGCAACGCCGTAGGCTACTCTTTTTCGATTTCAAACTGCCAAGGGATATTTATTATTATTTTACGTGCGCAACAATGCACGCGGGCGTCCGATCTCACTACCCAGAGACCAGAGGAAATTTTGTTACTAGAAGTCCACGTGAAAAAATCCCGGGTAGAGTAGTTATGACTTAAAAGTTGTAGCAGACATGTATTATATTATTCATATATTAAATTACAGAGGGTTGCATAAGGAAAACTACTGTATATAAACCCATGGCAGATACGGAAAGTCGCTTAAGACGATTAATCATCCAATGGCACTTAATCAGTTAAGATCAATCGCACTTATCCACTCATTCATGCTGACCCCTCATGTTGATGAAGATGATGATGATGATGATGGATATGTGTTGTGGTTGAATAATAGGAAGTGCGACAGGTGCATGCGCACAGGAATCATGTATCCGGGTACGTCGTTGCTGAAGTTTGCAAATTTTCAACATGGCGACCCAGAGTGAGGGTGGGGGTAAAGACGATATCAAAACACACTTTGTTACCCGCGAAGGATCTTATAAGTTAATGCACCATTCGGAGTATTCTAAACCCAGCCGTGTGGCTTTTAACGGACAGACAAATACCCCGGTTAAAGTGTCCTTTGTTGATGTGAACGACGGCACGGCTTCACCCGATCGTTTGTGTTTCAATGTTGGCAGGGAACTGTATGTGTATGTTTACAAAGGTGTTCGCAAGGTAAATAATAGTTTACAGTATCCGAGATGCTGTTTAACGTCTCGGGGGTAAACACGGAGTAGCTCTGTTGTTGTTTTGGACTGTATTCTGTGTTTCTTGTCGTAAAAGCGGTTTAGTTTAGATTTGATTTGTATTTCTCTTCTTCTTTCTCACTTGGTAATTTCACTCTTAAAAAAATAAAAATAAAAACTCCAGTACAAAGGATAATTAATATTATTAATAATAATTAATAATTTACCAATTCTGAGTATTCTGCTGCGTATACTAAGTTTAAGTAATAATAATAGTTATGCATATATGTAGCTTGTTAAATACCTCTGTCCTTCCCATTTATTCTTCATTGGTAAAATAAAAAAGCATACGCCCTCAATCTCAGGCAACTGGACAATGACAATACGATACGGTGTTCCGACCAACGGTCCTGTTGTGCTGCCACGGTCACCTGCACTGAGCTCCATCCATGTCCTCACAAGTATTATTCGTCTCTGTCATCTCTTCTCCACGTATTTTTAGTCTCCTATATCGTTTGCCCTATGGGTTATATTATTATAGATACCGGGCTTTTCTAGTTATTTATACTACTAACCACTTTTTAATCAGGTTTCCTGTGTATGATGGTATATTCATCAACGTCTAGTCTATTCTTCAGCTCTTTATTGATTCACTGGAATATGAATATGCCTAGTTCTCAGCTTAAACTCAGCATTAGTGATTCTCTCATGTGTTTCTAGGTATCCCTCTATTTAATTTGCCTTGTGGATTATCTAGGGTCTGTAGTGTCCATATTACTGGCAATTTCCCAGACTGGAGTGCTTTAAGTACTGATTGTATGTATCTGTCAATAGCACCACAGTTACTAGTCACTGCTGTAGTCTAACGCTGTTTTTGGGGAAGCTGGAAAGTACCAATGAAGTATTTCTTCTGTTGATAACACCATTTTGTTTGGAGTGCAAAGAAATACTCTAGCAGACGACAGTCATTCACTGCATATTGCTTCACAATGGACTGCGGAGCACATATTTTGATGACATCATGTATTTCATTTTTCTTATTTTTTCTTCTGTCGTTCGCTTGAAATGTCTATAACTGCAATGTTGTCTCTTGTATGAATTTAACTGTCTTTTTTTTTAGTTAACTCTGCGGTCCATAGAATTTATCTTCCACTGTTGTCTCTCTAGGCCAGAAAGTTTGCCTAGATTTGCTGTATTTTGGGCAGTCCTGGAGTATGTGCTCTGCTGTCTGTGACGCCAATCCACATGTGGACATGGCTGATTCACAAATCTTGAATTTTGTATACATGTGGTTGTGTAATCTATTGTGTCCTGTTCTGAGGCATATAATGACTTGTTCTGGTCTGTCCATAATGTGGTAGTCTTGAGCAGGTCTTGGTGGCTTTCTGACTGATTTGATCATTCTTTTCTTTTGGTGGTATGTAATGTGCACATCAGGCTGTTCTTCTTTTGCACCTTCCTTAGCCAATCGATCAGCTCTGTCGTTTCCGGGTATTCCACAGTGGGATGGTATCCACTGTATGGTGACTTTATGCTGACTGCTAAGTTCATAAAGTAGTGTCCTTAGTACTGGCAATGTCCCAGACATGAGTGCCTCGAGTACTGATTTTGCATCTGTCAATAGCACTGCAGGTTGTGTACCATGACTGGTATTTAGTAATTTCTCTGTTGCTATCTTGATTGCCTCAATTTCAGCATCATAGTTATGGCAGTACTTTCCTGTTGGTACTCTGGCTGTGTCCCTAGTATTTGGGTATTCTATGTACACTCCCACTCCTCCATTTTGAACAGCATTTTGTGCTGACCCATCTGTGCAGACTCGGATCCAGAGGTCCAGTGGGTATTCTTCATCAAGGAAGCTGAGAGTGGCTGTTCTGCGCTGTACACTGTTCTGTTTTTCCTTGTCAAATATTCCTCTCATTTTTGTCTGGATTTGTAGTGATAGTCTATGTTCATCTTTCCATGGAGTTCGCTCTGGAATAGTTTTCAGGGGAATACCAACTGTGGGCAGATCGGTGGTTTCTCTGCAGAGTCGTTTGGCCTGGTGGATAAAACTGCTTCTTTTCAACCCCCCATAGCTAAGTTTTCAAATCTGTTCTTCATAGGGTGGCTTAGCAAGCTGAGGAACTTTTCTGCTTGTATTAGCATTTTCGTATCTCTGCGCTCTCTCAGTGCTTGTGTCCTCCCCATCTTCTCCATCTCCACTATAGGGGTTGATCTCATCCCTCCTGTGGTGACTCTAAGTGCTTGATTTTGCACCTTGTCCAGCTCTTGTAGTGTGGTTTTTGATGCCGAACACCACGCAGTTGACCCGTATTCCATGTGTGGTTGTATGCTCTGTTGATAAACTTTGCTAAGTATTTTCCCACTGGCTCCCCATGTGGTTCCACTTAGTTTTCTCAGGATGGCTATTTTTCTTCTGGCTTTTGCTACTGCTTTGTTGATGTGCTTTCTCCATGTCAGCCTGCCATCAAATGTTATTCCAAGGTATGTTGGTTCTTTATCTTCTCTAAGGGGTATTCCATTTATCTGGATGATCCCCGCCTTTTGTTTTGGAGAGAGGGTAAATAGGGTGGTGCTGCACTTGTCAGTGTTTATGCTGACACACCATCTATTTGCCCATGCAACAAATGTATCTACAGCTCTTTGTAGCAATCTGATGGCCACTGATGCATGTTCATTTGTGCTCCATAGAAAAAGGTCATCAGTGTACATTGCCGCTGTCAGAAGTCGGGGTGCCCCACCGGCTAGATGAATGTATTATTCACTGGCGAGCAACCCCAGATAGTCAGAAACTGACTAGGGACAAAATCTATATGGCTGAACTACAGATTAAGCCCTTGAATATCCAACGTACAGTTCCTAGTGGCTCGTTACAAAATTGAAATGAACTGTGCTGAATATTCGCCAAGGATGGGAAGGAGAAGGTTAGTTAGAATAGATTTTTACGTCTGAATTAAAGTGTAAAGACAACTATTCCAGTACAGGTTTTTCTCCCTGACTGCTCCCTTCCTTGGTGTGTAAGTGAACCCCCACCAATGTACACACACAACACGTATGCACAATTGGAATTAAAATATAACGACAGAACTATGAGTTACAATACTACAACATTTATTTGCTAATCATAACAATAGACATCGGATGATTGTCAATATGAGGATGATAAAATCATATAACATATTGTGATGAGAAACATTACGTAACTTTACTTGTTACTTCATCTATCTGGAACTGTGGTCCAGATCCCCACTCTCCAGTAGACTCAAAAAAAGAAACAGCTTGCCGGTATCCTGACTCATGCCAGTCCTAGCTCTACCTAGTCTTCACTCGTTCTTGAGATCTGTAACATAGGTGCTCCTTGAGAGAGCTTGAAAGAAAGTCAAGAATGTGTTATATCAGTTCTACATCAGCGCAATCCTAATTAAAACATATCATAACACAAACATATACCATGACCAGTCTGGCCAAGTTTATCTTCCAGCTCTACTGCGTTCACCATCCTCCTTCTCCCTACTGTCTTTAGTCTGGGACGGGCTTTTCAATTGTCTCACACGCCTGTAATGATTACATTTCTGCCGCCCCATGTCCATGTCGCTAATACAGAAATTCTGTGTCGTACAGCCGCTCCGTCCAATGTTAGTTTAGCAGCTCACAGGGTCGGTAAGTGTATTATAACAATGCCAGGTCATCCGGGCTTACAAGCCGTGACCAGTAGTTGTGCCAGGTTTCCATGCATTACCGTGGACGCACGCCCACAATACACTGAGAAAGTTTAGCACCATATACCTATTGTGGGTAAGGTCTGTACCATTACACCTCTGCTTCCAACACAATCATTGGCCAATGTGCCAATGCGCAGACAATAGCATAACACTTCATATTGGTAGGTTTGCATATGACAAATCAATATATCAAACATCCAATACACATAAACATATTGATTAAACTAGACATATTATGATACTTTAACATCATAGCATAATGCACTAGTTAGTTTATGAAATTACACATACATACATCCAACATCCGTAAACATTATATTACTTCAAGATGGACATATAATGATACTCACCATAATAGCATCAGGCATTATTAATGAGTACTAATATTGTATAGCTACAAAATGAGATATACAACAAGTCTAATTGAAGTTACCACACAGACCAGCTATATTTGCTGAGCTGCCCGGTTTAATCACACTTAGTTACTGCTGTTGTAAGAATTAAATAAATAGTCAGTTGACTATATTCTGTACAACAAATGCACACACCAAAAGGCAACTAGGATAGTGTACAAAGAAATGACAAGCATCTAGCAAGACACCTAAAAGTCTACCCAGACAAGATCTGTCTCACATAAGGCTCTATTTCTCAGAAGAATAACACTTTAAAGCAATATGATATTGAACTCAGAACTTAGAAAGAACACTCAAGTAATCTATGACAATGATAGTTCTTGCAATAACCTAGATCAGATATAGACTGGAATTCAGTACATACACCTAAAATACTTAGTTACTAAGAAATCTACATTTACTCTCTCTTCTCACCTGTTCTGAAGTCAAACTTAATCTAACATAAAACAGGCTAGGGACCCTTATTTAAGCTGAGTCAAGCAGACCGTATTATCTACTTGGCATTCCCATCATAAATTCTTCTTATCTCCACCGGACGGTAATTGCAATTAACTCCAAGTCTGTCCAGTCATAAAATTCTTTCTGCAGGCACACTAGCCTTCACACCTGTGGGTCTGACCATTATTAGCCCACTGAGTCTTATCAGTGATTTCACACCTTGCAGAGTCTGCCAGTCCGAGTGGACGGGGCTTGTTTACCGCCCTGGGGCCATTATCTCTCCCTGTGTCAATGTTGTTCACGCCTGGGTGGTTTTATTTCACTCACTGGCCCAGTTCATTGTTGATTCAGTCTGGGTCTACCTGGGCAAGAAGGTGCCAATGCGTCTGTGTGGTGTCATAGCCTGTCTGGGTCAGCAGTTTTCTAAGGGGTAGACTAATTTAAATTATCTAGTTGTGTCCGTCTCAAGTATCCCATTTTACTTGCCATCTGCAAGCTTACGTCATGGCTAGAGGCTTTTTGTGAATAATCTTACCTCACGACTAGATAGCCGTGGAGTAGCGTGATTAATTCATTCTTTCTCAGTTTGGTCTCTCAAATTTGGAGACCGAGAAAAATATTCTGGGATGTTAAGGCGGCCAATTCGTGACAGCCGCTTTAATTCCATGTGGTAGATTAGCAACAAGATTATTGATTAAGATTAGAAAAAGTGTCGGGGACAAGACTCCGCCCTGGGGCATACTGTGGCTCAGTAGTACTTTCTTGCTCTTGAATCCGTCTATCTGTACTCAGGCTCTTCTGTTGTGCAAGTATGCTATCACCCATTTGTACATTCTTCCATTCACTTTATAGTTTCTCAGTTTCTTCATCAGACCTTCTTTCCAGACTTTGTCAAAGGCTTTCTTCAGATCTATCCATGCAGCAAGCACCAGCTTCTTCACTATGAATGCATCCTCAATTTCTTGAGAGAGGTAGATTGTCTGATCTTCCATAGAGTAGCACTGTCTTAAGCCAGGCTGCTGTTTCTCCCTGTGCCCTCATCGTTAGCTTCCACAACTTCCTTGTGTCTCTTTCAAAGGTGAGTGACTCTGTTTTCTCCTGCCAGCTTTTCCGTCTAGCCTGCAGCTTGGCCCTTTGAAATTTGGCATTTGCGTGCTGGTATTTATTGTGGTGCTGTTGGCTGGGTTTGGCCTCTGCTTGCTTTCTACACACTTCCACATCATTATGCAACTGTTCCAGTTCACTACTCCAGTAGGGTTTATAATGTTTATGGGCTCCTCTTGGTACTGTTTCTCGTGCTGTCTGTAGTATGCATTTCCCAAACTCTTCAACTACTTTATTTATGTCTTTCTCAGTATTCAGGTTTCTAACCAGTATGCTGGTGCGATGCTTGTACATTGCCCAGTCTGCTTTCTTGTAGGTCCACCTCAAGAGGGTGCTGCTTTCACTTACAAGCTCAATTTCTACAGTTAGAAAGACTGGCCGGTGGTCACTGCCACCAAGTTGTTTCCCACCAATTCGTGAAATGTTCCACTCCAGATCTGGTGAATGAAAAGCCAGGATCCCGGGAAGGTTAACCCGGTCAACAAATGCCCGCAGAAGTCGGATGTGTCGGCCTAACGGCGCAAGAACGCAGCTCTGCTGTAAACAGGCACAACGCAATCACATCCGGAAAAAAAACTCCGGATGAACGAGGAAGAAGAAGAAGAAGACAAGCCAGGTCAGGTGTAGTTGTAGTGTGCCATGATCTCGAGTAGAAAGTATGTGGGTCGGATGGCTTGTTAATCAAGATGAATCTATTCTTATCCTGCCTGAAGTCTCTCTCTTCTCTGGTCCATGTGATCATAGCCCCAGCTCTGCGAGTGGCTTTTGAAGTCGCCACACACAATCATTTTTTCTTTTAATGGTAGTGTGTCCAGTGCCTGTGGGCGGTCACTTGGACAGTAGTAATTGATCAGATGTAGGTCTGTATTGCCTGTCTTCAGTTTCAGTGTCTGATACTCAGCCCCTTCCATGTAAACTTCAATTTGGGAAGCAGTGATGTTATTATTTTTACAAGGGTCAGTATCCCACCCTTTCGCCTGTCCTTTCGGTCAGGTCTGTAACACTGGTAGCCTCTGATTTTGAAGGCTATATTTTCGTTGAGGTGAGTTTCTTGCAAGCAACATATGCTTACTTTTTCTCGGTCCAAGATGTTTTCTAGTTCTATTTTTTTTTTGCTGACTCCCTCCGCATTTCAGTGCATTACTTTTAGTCTTTCTTTGGTGTGGCCAGTTGTTCTATTCTCAGGTCCCCTGGCTCAACAGGACATTTGAGAAGGACCTCCAGTAGTTGTGGTTGGACCCTTTTGAGGCATAGGTCCCGGCACTGCACCTGCCCGGGGGTCCAAAGCAGGGCGAGCACCATAAAATTTAGCAGTAGTCGACATACTTCATGGCGTGATTGCGTGGCATCCTGATTTATGTGGTGCGCCTCCTGGCTGGTTGCCTCCGTTTTCAGCACCTTTCATTTGCTAGAGCAGACTGTGGTCTTACTCGAGTTTAGGTGTGTAGGCACGCACACACGTGTCTGCGCATGCATGTACGTGCATACACATCTAGAGCGTTCTGGTTATTTCTCGGCGCCAGTGACTTGCCGCCGCCCCTTCTTCTGTTAGTTAAAACAGGTCCGCCACGAGAAGGCCAGGAGTTGGACTTTTGCTGCAGTGGTGATGAATGCACGAGCCATTGAAGTATTTATGCAAGGTTGGGCGCTCACCCCAGCCCCGCCCCCGGCTACATAACAGCAACATTTGGAACCCTTTCATTGTTCAAAATTGTTCTACATACAAAGTGTAGTGAGACTTTACAAACACCCTGTATTTTAACTTTGTTAAACTTTTATAGAAAATGTCTACTGTCCCCATAGGGCAGTTAAAAAATATGTTGCATGTTCTTTGCAGGTTGGTGCAATCAATCTCAGCTTGATTTTTTAGGCAAGTTTACATTCAGTAGCTTGCCATTGCGTTCTGAACAGGAAGTCAGTGTTGAAGTCCGACTGACCAGTGTAGGGAATGATCTCTGTACTTCACCGGAAGTTCAGGCACCTTAAATCCTGCGGTCAGCAGTCAGTAGCTTATTGTAATGTATGTTTGTGCCACTTATCACCAGTTGATGTTTCCCCGTTCAAGTCTTAACATGAACAGTTTGAGAGCCAGTGTCTTACCATTGCTGTTTTTTTTGTTTCGTTTGCTCGCGTTGAACTCAATCATAGTTCATACACGTACAACTGCTTCTAGACCACTGGACTGATTTTTACATTTACATTAACTTTCCCTATTACCAGTGTCCCTCGCCATCAAGCGAATCCACTCGACTTCAGAGGTACAAGTAATTTATGTCCCCAAGTCAAGGACGAGAAGTTAACATTTTAGTCCAACTGACCAGTGTATAGGTTGAACCCGCTACCTCAGCATCAGCACACCAGATGGTTAAGGATGATCGCTCTTACCCATTCAGCCATGCTGACCGCCACATTACTGATGTGATTCCTATAGTTGCTAATGACCTCTCGGCAACCAGTGTTTGGTTTGTAAATGATTATTTTCAATAGAAAGGCGTCCCGGGATAAAGATACCTATATGCGGAGCCAGGTGTTTTCGTAAACACTCAGCTTGTGAATCATGTGCTTGTCAATTAAACAACCCAGTCTCGCTTGCTTGCCTGGTGGTCATTTGTTTGAATCCACATTGAGGTGGTGATTTAAACAGATTGATCTGCGCATTCAGGCTGACCCAGCCTAAAATTAGTGTCACGAAATGACCTGGAAAATGAAGATGGCAGGCATGGTATCGATTACATGACCCAGCGAGTGCCGATTGGTCGTTAACAAATATAGGGCTAAGGCCATGTACTCTATAAGTCTTAAGGCATTTAAAAGAATCTTTTACTTCTGACTTTTTGTACCCTGCCTACACAGGTTTGTGCACATTTTGTACCTTGCTTACCCCGGGAAAGTTAACCCGGACAACAAATGCCTGCAGAAGTCGGATGTGTCGGCCTAACGGCGCAAGAACGCAGCTCTGCTGTAAACAGGCACAACGCAGTCACATCCGAAAAAAAAATCCGGATGAACGCAGAAGAAGAAGAAGAAGAAGTACCTTGCTTACATGTTTGTGTGCATTTTGTACCCTGCCTACACATTTGTGTACATTTTGTACCCTGCCTACATGTTTGTGTACATTTTTGTACCCTGCCTACACGTTTGTGTACATTTTGTACCCTGCCTACACATGTTTGTGTACATTTTGTACCCTGCCCACACATGTTTGTGTACATTTTGCACTATTAAACAAAGGGGGTTAAAAGGCAAGAAGATAAACCTCATTGTACCGGGCTTTATGTCGGAAATGGGTCTGTTAGGCATGCAAAACTAACAGCAGGCTCTCCTTTCTATCATAAAAACACTGAATGAATGTCCACATTTTTCTCCTAGCTGTATGCGGTTTCTTGTCATTCTCATGATGCATGGCATAATCTGGGATGATCTGCCTTGAGTGCATTACCTCACAGACACATTCATAGTTCTTGAATTATCTTGTACCGGGAAGGTTAACCCAGTCAACAAATGCCCGCAGAAGTCTAATGTGTCAGCCTAAAGGTGCAAGAACGCAGCTGTACTGTAAACAGGCACAATGCAATCGCGTCTGGAAAAAAAACTCTGGATGAACGCAGAAGAAGAAGAAGAATTATCTTGTATCTTTTTCGCTCCGTGGCAAGATACATGCTGTCACAGGCCTGTTTGAATGGCTGTATTTTCAGTTCTTAGTCATTCCTGATCATCTTGCATCATTGTTATAATGGATGAGCAAGGGGTGCTATGGTAGCGTGTTCCACTAAGCAAGATTTTCTGGGATGTTAAGTTAGTTGCATATCCTTTACTGGACGGGCAGTCAAACCCAGCATGTTTTGGCTATTTGTGATTTCTTGATAAGTTTGCATTCAGTAGTTTGCCATTGCTTTCTGAACGACCGGCACTCATACCATTTTATAAAAACCAACATGAGTTCTTTTCTGGGATCAATCAATCAATCAATCATGTGCCATGCCGGAAAGCGTGGGCGGTCATGACTCCCCATTTCACTCGATCACCAGTGTCGTGGATCAGCTCAGTGTTCCTGTCTTGTCCATGCCATGTGGCCAAGCCATCCAGGTATTTTCTTCTCGGTCTTCCTCTTGGTCTGTTCCCTTCGATCTTGCCAGTTGTCACCAAGTTATCCAATCCATTTCTTGTCATAACATGTCCAAAAAATTTTGACTGTCTACGTCTAATTTCTCTAATCAGTTTACGATGTTCATTTGTCTCCTGTAGTACTTTCTGGGATGGCAACAGAAAAATGCAAGTGTACATTTTGTTACAATAAGGTGAATTTTAATATGATGACTTTGGACTTCTCTTCTGCACATGATGACTTTGTACTTGTCTTCCGCACAGGCTGCTGATTTAACCAAACCCATTGACAAACGTATCTACAAAGGGACAGTCCCCACCTGCCATGACTTCAACCAGCAGTTTTTCTCCCCAGAAAGCGTCCTGTTGTTGGTCGGGTTCACCGCAGGCCAGGTTCAACTTATAGACCCCATCAAGAAAGAGATCAGCAAGCTGTACAATGAAGAGGTAAAATGAGGTTTGCAGTTATGGAGTTGTGTAAGTGCTCCATTGATGCTCTTCTATCTCAGGGTAGAGCCTTCTGCTTCTGCAGCTGTTATAAAATTAGTAAGCAGCCTTAATTCCTCAGGCTCAAGACCCCATGTCCTACACCGCAAGATTCTATAGGCAGTAGATGGCAGTTAGTTAGTTAATCTGTTGGGGTATCATCCTTACACTCCGGACAAGTCCATAGTTGCTCAGATCTTCCCCCAACTTATGCATCAGTGTCATGTGGCTAATAGTGCCAGTTCTATGTTGATTGACTAGGCCCTTCATTCTTCCAATGTGCGTCCAGTGTCTGATAGGGACAATTGTTACTTCCAAGTATCTCATTCTGGACAACAAACCGGGATAATTTACTGTTTACCTCTGATTCTAGATGTGTAAAATGGTCTATCTCCAGTTCGGCGTCATCAATAAAGATTGATGGTACCCCATATGCACCTTGTGACATAATCTGTCTTCTTTTTGCTAATTAACAATCTAATTCGTTTTGCTAATTAACATTTACCAAGAAGAATTAGATACTGCCATGTTGTTATTTTGGTACTGATACAGTTGTTGGTTCGAGGTGAGAATGTTGCTGGCTTGTAGGTATTAAAATTACTGCTGTCTAGGCAATGTCTTATGGCATGTGTATTCACAGTGACGATTCCCGTCACTTGGCTCACACGCTAACTTTTGCTAACCGATGCTCATAACACAGTAAACAGAATGCACAGCGGCAGCTCAACAGTTTAATTTCACAACACACCATAATGGTTGACATTAGCCAGCCCAGCAGTTCATACACTTTCTTTCTTTGCTCACTCTTGTCCACTGTTTCACACTAATGGCCGACCGTTCGGGGCTGTCTTGTCTCCTGTGTTTATACTGGTGCTGGTACGGTAGTCACTACTCGTCACAAATCGATACCACTGGTAAATTAGGATCATCCTTAAACCGTCTAGAAAAGGACTTAGTGTGTTAGGCTGACAGTTGCCTTGATGTTATAGTCTTCAATAATTGTGTAGTTGGCTGGTATAGAAGTATCTCTGAAGTCTGTATGTGTCTGTGCCTTAAGCTGTCCACACCCCGAGTCTAGCTAGTCTTCTTGCTCAGATTGCTACCTCTGACCCCTACATTTCCTGTGAACTGGTGAGCTCCTTGAGTGTTGCTAAGTTTGTCTTCGTTTTATTGTTAACTGCTTAGTAAAGTGGAGAAAGGAATGTTTTGTGTGGAATGGCTCACCTCGCTTCAGAGGTCACAGATTGTAAGAATTGTATGGATTTTTTGTCCTGGCCATGCGGGAACACGTATCCGAACACATACTATAAGGCTCTCTGTCGAGGGTTGTGGCTGAACGCCTCTAAGCCATAAACCCTCGGATGTGAGAGCCTGGTCGATACCCACCTACCGAAAAATGGAGGTGAGATTCTGAGCACGCTATATGCCCAGTTCAGATACTTGTCCGAAGGCTCTCAGCTGGGGGATATGAGGGATCCCTGATGAGAGGGCCTGGCCGTTTCTCGCTCACATCTGCATGGAGGTAAGGTGCTGAGCCGGCAGCACATGTAGCCTACCGCGTGAGCGAGTACAAAAAAAGTAGAAGTCCTCAGTCAAAATGGTTACGAAAACTGTCTGTATCTACCTCGTAGAGAGTCTAGACAAAGGTGGAAAAACGTCTCAATAACACAAAATGGAACGCACGGCTAGCGAATCCATTGTGTGGCCCGATGTCCAAAGTGAAAGCTTACCTAGTGGATTTCGCCCGCAGACTGACCATTCCTGGTGTGTGCTTGAGCGACCAGTGACAAGCGAAATGCCCAACACATAGAAGTGAGGAATTAAAGCAGCCAAGAGCAGGACGTGGCAACTCCTCGGGTGAGCCCAGTCTCAGAGCAATGTGTCCCGGCTCTGCAGTTATGGAAGCCTCCTTGGATAGCAGGGGAATGCCCATGGTCTGCCCCTGCCTTCCCTTGAGGGTTTACCATGTTGTGGTTGACCGTTCTACTTTGACCAGCTGAGATGTGGGCGATACCACAGCACAAACAGTCTAACGTCTCTTGAAACCCCGGGAAGGCTAACCCGTAATAATGCCTGCTGAAGTCGGATATGCTGGCCTACGGGTGCAAATAAATCAAGCACAACGCAAAAAACATCAGAGTTAAATTTCTTCCGTGCTAGGAACAGCTCTGACTACCTAGTTTCCGAATGCCACTCTTGTTCGGAATAGCTCTGACCAGGTAGTTTTCCGAATGTCTGTCGTGCCTGGAACAGCTCTGATGGGCACAAAGACAAGCACATGTCCGAACCGAAAACAATATATTGAAATGAGGATTTAAAGCAGCCATGAGCAGGACGTGACTATTCCCTCGGTGAGCCCAGCACCAGGGTGCTATGTGTCGGCCCTGCAACTATGGAAATCACCTTGGATGGCAGAAAATGCTATGGACTGTCCCTGCCTTCCCTTGAGGGATGACCGAAGTCCTCGACTGTCCAACTTGACCAGCTGGGATGTGGACGGTACCACAAAAGTGAGAATCTCCCAGGAATGCTAACCTGGTCAAAACAGCATGCTAAAAGTCAAATGTGTTGGCATGAGGGTTTCGACCCAAGGGTGCCTAACTAGACACACCGCTATCACATCTGAAAAAAACACTCCGGATGAACGCAAAGAAGAAGAAGAAGAAACTAAGAAAGGCTGTGACCAGAAAACGAGGGATACGCGCGTACGCAAATTCTGCCTTTGCTTCAAGACAACGCGCCCTCCCATAAAGCACGGCTTGTGCTGCAAACACTGCCAACGATTTGAATATTGAAATTCTTCCACACCCACCATATTCTCTAGATTTGGTTCCATCAGACTTTTTTCTTTTCCCAAGTCTTAAAACACAGCTGAAAGGAAATAGTTTTAACAGTGACGAAGATGTCATTCTGGCTTGTGACAACTGGTTTAGTGGCAGTGACCATCGACCAGTCTAACTGTAGAAAATGAGCTTGTAAGTGAAAGCAGCACCCTCTCGAGGTGGAACTACAAGAAAGCAGACTGGGTAGTGTACAAGCATCGCACCAGCACACTGGTTAGAAACCTGAACACTGAGAAAGACATAAATAAAGTAGTTGAAGAGTTTGGGAAATGCATACTACAGGCAGCGCGAGAAACAGTACCAAGAGGAGCCCGTAAACAATATAAACCCTACTGGAGTAGTGAACTGGAACAGTTGCATAATGATGTGGAAGTATGTAGAAAGCAAGCAGAGGCCACACCCAGCCAAGAGCACCACAATAAATTCCAGCATGCAAAAGCCAAATTTCAAAGGGCCAAGCTGCAGGCTAGACGGAAAAGCTGGCAGGAAAAAACAGAGTCTCTGAACTTTGAAAGAGACACAAGGAAATTGTGGAAGCTAATAAAACAACTTAACGATGAGGGCACAGGGAGAAACTCAAAAATTGCACTACATAAAGATGGAAACATCTTAACAAGAAAGCAAGCAGCTGACCATTTTGCGGACTCATTCGCACAAGATAACAATATCAAAATCAGTCCAGAGAAACAACAAGAGATTCAAGAGAAACGGCAACATACAGGACAGAAGGAAATAGTACATGAGGTTCTGGAGGCACCCATCACAATCAGCGAACTGGAGCTAGCCATATCAAAACTGAAAATGAGAAAGTCACCAGGAGCTGATGGTATCTCCAATGAAATGATCAGGAACCTAGGAACAGAGGCCAAAGCAAAGCTGTTGCAGATCTTCAATAACAGTTGGACCTTAGGCAGTGTTCCACAAGCCTGGAGAGAAGCAATCATGATACCCCTCCTAAAATCAGGGAAAGATAGTTCCATTGCCTCTAGCTACAGACCAATTAGCCTCACCAGCTGTCTCTGCAAAACACTGGAGCGCATCATCAATCACAGACTGCAGTGGTACATTGAAAGTAAAAACATCCTTGTGCCACAGCAGGCTGGCTTTAGGCAGTGCTACTCTACGGAAGATCAGACAACCTACCTCTCTCAAGAAATTGAGGATGCATTCCAAGAGAAGAAGCTGGTGCTTGCGGCATGGATAGATTTGAAGAAAGCCTTTGACAAAGCCTGGAAAGAAGGTCTGATGAATAAACTGAGAAACTGCAAAGTCAATGGAAGAATGTACAAATGGGTGAAAGCATACTTGCACAACAGAAGAGCCAGAGTACAGATAGACGGACTAAAGAGCAAGAAAGTACTACTGCGTCACGGAGTTCCCCAGGGCGGAGTATTGACCCCCACACTCTTTCTAATCTTCATCAATGATCTCGTTGCTAATCTACCGCATGGAATTAAAGCCGCAATGTATGCCGATGACCTGGTTCTATGGAGCACAAATGAACATGCATCAGTGGCCACCAGATTACTACAAAGAGCTGTAGATACATTTGTTGCATGGGCAAATAGATGGTGTGTCAGCATAAACACTGACAAGTGCAGCACCACCCTATTTACCCTCTCTCCAAAACAAAAGGCAGGGACCATCCAGATAAATGGAACACCCCTACGAGAAGATAAAGAACCAACATACCTTGGAGTAACATTTGATGGCAGGCTGACATGGAGAAAGCACATCAACAAAGCAGTAGCAAAAGCCAGAAGGAAAATAGCCATCCTGAGAAAGCTAAGTGGAACCACATGGGGAGCCAGTGGGAAAATACTTAGCAAAGTTTATCAACAGAGCATACAACCACACCTGGAATACGGGTCAACTGCATGGTGTTCGGCAGCAAAAACCACACTACAAGAGCTGGACAAAGTCCAAAATCAAGCACTTAGAGTCACCATAGGAGGGATGAGATCAACCCCTATAGTGGAAATGGAGAAGATGGGGAGGACACAAGCACTAAGTGAGCGCAGAGATACGAAAACGCTAATACAAGCAGAAAAGTTCCTCAGCTTGCCAGGCCACCCTATGAAGAACAGATTTGAAAACCTAGCTATGGGGCGGTTGAAAAGAAGTAGTTTTATCCACCAGGCCAAACGACTCTGCAGAGAAACCACCGATCTGCCCACAGTTGGTATCCCCCTAACAACTATTCCAGAGCGACCTCCATGGAAAGATGAGCATAGACTATCATTACAAATCCAGACAAAAGTGAGAGGAATATTTGACAAGGAAGATCAGAACAGTGTGCAGCACAGAACAGCCACTCTCAGCTTCCTTGATGAAGAATACCCACAGGACCTCTGGATCCGAGTCTACACAGATGGGTCAGCACAAAATGCTGTTCGAAATGGAGGAGCGGGAGTGTACATAGAATACCCAAATAATACCAGGGACACAGCTAGAGTACCGACAGGAAAGTACTGCCATAACTACGATGCTGAAATTGAGGCAATCAAGATAGCAACAGAGAAATTACTAAATACCAGCAATGGTACACAACCTGTGGTGCTATTGACAGATGCAAAATCAGTACTCGAGGCGCTCCTGTCTGGGAAATTGCCAGTACTAAGGACACTACTTTCTGAACTTAGCAGTCAGCATAAGGTCACCATACAGTGGATACCATCCCACTATGGAGTACCCGGGAACGACAGAGCTGATCAATTGGCTAAGGAAGGAGCCAAAGATGAACAGCCTGATGTGCCTGTAACATACCACCAAAAGAAAAGAATGATCAAATCAGTCAGAAAGCCACCAAAACCTGCTCAAGATGACTACCACGTTATGGATAGACCAGAACAAGTCATTATTCTGCGCCTCAGAACAGGGCACAATAGATTACGCAACCACATGTATACAAAATTCAAGATTGGTGAAACAGCCATGTGTACATGTGGATTGGCGTCGCAGACAGCAGAGCACATACTCCAATTCTGCCCAAAATATAACATATCTAGGCAAACCTTCTGGCCTAGAGAGACGACAGTGGAAGATAAACTCTATGGACCGCTGTGTGAACTGAAAAAGACAGTTCAATTCATACAAGAGACAGCACTGCAGTTATAGACATATTTCAAGCGAACGAAAGAAGAAGAAGAAGAAGTTCAAAAAATAGGTTGTTTTATTCTGAAGGTCTTTTCAAGGTCATGCAGAAATGCATAAATTCAGGTGATGGCTACATTGAGAATTAATAAGCACTGTACCAAATTTAAATTTTCTCCGCCTACTCCTTCATGGTCAGGCTAAAGACTTATGAGAAGCCCCTTGTATAGTTAACGAAAAAGTACTGAAGTAGCATCATCAGCAGCAGGGACTATATCAGCAGCAGGGACTATATCAGCAGTAGTAGTAGTTTATTTTATTCTACTTAACTAAAAGGTACTGAAGTAGCATTATCAGCAGCAGTAACTATATTAGCAGTATTAGTTTATTTTTATTCAAGTTAACTAAAAATGACCGAAGTAACATCATCAACAGCAGTACCTTTATCAGCAGTAATATTAGTTTTATGTTATTACTAGCTGACCCGGCCCGGCTTCGCCCAGCCCCTGGCGGGGATCTGTCTGTCTGTCTGTCTGTCTGTCTGTCTGTCTGTCTGTCTGTCTGTCTGACCCGGCCCGGCTTCGCCCAGCCCCTGGTGGGGAGCATCTCATTTAATTCATATAAGTAGTCATATAAGCTCCCGTTCCCATTCCCGACTATCTGTCTGTCTGTCTGTCTGTCTGTCTATCTGACCCGGCCCGGCTTCGCCCAGCCCCTGGTGGGGAGCATCTCATTTAATTCAAATAAGTAGTCATATAAGCTCCCGTTCCTGTTCCCGACTATCTGTCTGTTTGTCTGTCTGTCTGACCCGGCCCGGCTTCGCCCAGCCCCTGGTGGGGAGCATTTCATTTAATTCATATAAGTAGTCATATAAGCTCCCGTTCCCGACTATCTGTCTGTCTGTCTGTCTGTCTGCCTGCCTGTCTGACCCGGCCCGGCTTTGCCCAGCCCCTGGTGGGGAGCATCTCATTTAATTCATATAAGTAGTCATATAAGCTCCCGTTCCCCCTCTGCTGTGTGTCCACCGTGACGAGGTAGAGGGGCTTGTGCGTCCCAATGACCCCAAGAGCTATGCCGACGGTAGCACAGCTACTGGTAGGGCCACCCATGTCGGACAGGTCAAGGGAGAGGGACCAGACGAAGAGACACACAAACCTGCTGCCTTGTAGGTAGACTGGGGACAGTCAAAGGCTAGGGAAAGCACCCCGAATACATGCTTGTCGAAATCGGATGTACTGAGCCACAGGCTTGACAAAGCAGTGCAACGTAAAACCTGCTGCCTTGTAGGTAGACTGGGGACAGTCAAAGGCTAGGGAAAGCATCCCGAATAAATGCTTGTCGAAATCGGATGTACTGAGCCACAGGCTTGACAAAGCAGTGCAACGTAACTTAATTCATGATGTCACAAATCAAAATTAATCGATATGGTGCTAATCCCGTGAAGTCCCATCAGGCGGCGATAGTGCCGGGCCCCCTGCCTCGAGGGGGTCCACCCATGACTACTGGTGGTCACCTTCCCCTGTGCTGTGAAGTCAAGGCACAGAGGAGTAGGTTAAGAGCTATTGACCAAATACCCCGGACACTCAACATACTACAGTGGAATGCCGAAGGAGTTTACAAGAAGAAAGACTCCCTAACACAGCGTCTTCATAAAGATAGAATAGATGTGGCATGCATTCAAGAGACACACCTCAACGCCAATCACAAATTCTCAGTCAGAGGATATCAGGCCACACGTTTCGACCGCGAAGGACACAAAGGAGGAGTTCTAATACTTACACGAAATACAATACCTTGCAGCGAAGTATCTGTGATCTCTGACAACCAAACGGAAATTATAGGTGTTGATATAATGATAAAGGACGTGAATCTACAATCTGTATAGCTCAGCAGATAAGGACCTTACACTCTCAAACATGAAAATAACTGACACAAACTGCATTATTGTCGGAGACTTTAATAGCCATTCAGAAAGATGGGGATACCCAGATACTGACAAAAGAGGAGATGAATTGGAGGACTGGGAAATAGACTCAAATCTCCATCTACTCAACAAAGCGGATGACACACCGAGCTTCTACTCCAGAAGATGGCTTATCACTTCTACTCCAGACTTAGCTTTCTGCACAGGAGACATCCTCCACAAAATCGATCGCCATGTGCTGGACCAATTAGCAGGTAGTGACCACAGACCAATCAAGCTCGAAATGAATATGGAGTATGTTCCACAGGAGCAAAAGCCCTTGCCCCGCTGGAATTACAAACGAGCAGATTGGGACAGATTTGCCATACTAACAGACAAATATTGTAAAACATAAATACACGATATGGCAACATAAAGCAAATGGTGGAAAGTCTAAACAGAGCGATAATACAGGCAGCCACTGAGTCCATTCCTAGAGGAGCGAGGAAAAATTACAAACCATACTGGACTGAAGAACTACAAAGTTTGGAGGACAAAGTTGAAGATGCCAGGAAGACAGCAGAGAGAGAACAAACAATTGAAGCGAACATCTCTCTCAAAGCCATCTCAGCAAAATATAAAAGAACAGTAAATCAAACAACAAGAGATTGTTGGAGGGAAAAAACAGAAAACCTGAATTTTGACAGGGATGGAAACAAACTATGGAAACTAGTGAAAGCCATGAACAATGAAGGACCTAGAAACAAACAAATAACAATTAAACAAGGAAATGCCTTGCTTACAGGAAAAAAGGCTGCAAATGCACTAATGGAACACTATGCAAATGCAAACCACATTGATATTACAACCGAACAGAAGAAAGCAATCAAAGACAAACAGATACATCATAGAAATACAGAGACAGCAGCAGAATATATGATGGCAAATCTAACAATGGAAGAAATGGAACAGGCAATGAATACCCTAAAAAAGAAGAAATCACCAGGAAAGGATGGAATCACAAATGAAATGCTAATAGGACTAGGCACCAAGGCAAAGAAGAAACTACTAGCAGTCCTAAATAACAGCTGGAAGAGAGGAATAGTCCCACAGGCATGGAAGGAAGCTATACTAATACCAGTCCCAAAGAAAGGAAAAGACCTGGAAGAACCAAATGGCTATCGACCTATCAGTCTACTTAGCTGTGTAGGAAAATTAATGGAACGCATTATCAATGGCAGGCTAACATGGCATCTGGAAGAAAACAAACTCTTATCACCACACCAAGCAGGATTCAGAAAGTACAGATCCACTGAAGATCAAATAACCTATATAGCTCAGGAAATAGAGGATGCCTTCCAAGAGAAAAAGCACACACTAGCAGTCTGGATAGATTTAGAAAAAGCATTTGATAAAGTATGGAAGGAAGGACTGAAAGTAAAACTGCAAAACATGCATGTTTGTGGAAAAATGTATAAATGGATCAGCCACTACCTTGAGAACAGAACTGCCAGGACAAAAGTACAAGGACAAACAAGCAAAATGATGCTGTTGGAGCAAGGTGTCCCCCAAGGAGGAGTTCTTTCACCAACATTATTCCTAGCATATATAAATGACATCACAGAAAATTTTCCAGCCAGAGTACACACATCCTCCTTTGCAGATGACCTAGCCATATGGACATCTGAAGAATATATTAGTACAGCTAACAGCAGAATACAGCAAGCCTTATTAGCGCTAGAGGACTGGTCAAAATCATGGCTAGTGAAGATAAGTGAGGAGAAAACAACATGCACAGTGTTCTCCCTCTCAAATAAAACTCAGCAACCTAAGCTGGTATTGAATGGAAAAATATTGCGCCATGAAGAAAATCCAAACTATCTAGGAGTCACCTTTGATCGTCGCCTGACATGGAAGACACAGGTTGAGAAAAATCGAACAAGAGCAAGGCAGAGAATGGCAATCATGAAAAAGCTTGCTGGTACAACATGGGGAGCAGATGAGAAAGTTCTCAAGAAGTTATATACTGGACGGGTGAGGCCAGTACTGGAATATGGCATTGCAGCTTGGGCAACAGCAGCCAAGTCAAACTTTAACAAAATAAGTAGAGTCCAAAACCAAGGAATGCGAATCATAACTGGAAGCCTGAAGACAACGCCTATTAATGAACTAGAAAAGATCACTTGTTTACAACCAATGCAGGATAGAAGAGATAGCAGAGCCCAGCAACAAGCAGAAAAATTCAGAAGATTGACAGACCACCCTATGTACAACAGATTTAATGGTTTTGGAAAGGGAAGACTGAAGCGTACCAACTTTGTAGAAACTGCAAAACGAAGGATTAGGGCAGATCCTATACTTAACATATCAACAGTCAAGCCCATTTACAATGCACACAAGTTCCCAGCATGGAGACAGCAGCAACTGCCTGAGATGATAGAAAACATTCCTGGTATTGAGAAAAAGAACACTCAGCATGAAACCGAAAGAAGAGAAATAACCCTAAACTACATAAAAGAACATTACCCAAGCAGGAATTGGACCCATGCATATACAGATGGATCAGCCAAAAATTCAATAGAGAATGGAGGAGGAGGAATTCTCCTAAATTTAAAAAATGGAGTGAAAAAAACACATTCAATGGCAACTGGAAAATTTTCAAGTAACTTCAAAGCGGAGGTAGAGGCTCTGAAAACTGCAGCAGAAATGCTCCTGATGGAGGAAAATAAAGAGAAGCAAATAGCTATCTTTACAGATGCAAAGTCAGCTGTCTCAATACTGAAGAGCAATTACAGCACAGAAATAGCTGACCTAAGAGCAGCACTCCATGGTCTATGCCAGAAATCCAAAAAAGTTGTAATACAGTGGATACCATCACATTGCAGTATACCTGGAAATGAAGAGGCTGACAGACTGGCAAAAGAGGGCGGACGACTACCACAGCCTGACATAGACATAACCTATAACGAGGCAAAGAGGTTGATAAAAAGCACTTATAGAACCAAATGGGAATCAGAGCATCCAGGTCACCAGAAGGATGATGCATATTACAAACTCGAACGAAGAGAACAAGTAGCAATCTTCAGACTCCGCACAGGACATAACAGGCTGAAATATCACTTGTTCAATAAACTAAAGATAGGAGATACCGATGAATGCAATTGTGGAACTGGTAAAATGACAGCTAAACATTTGCTGCAGGAGTGCCCAATATATGTAGAACAGAGAAAGATATTTTGGCCCACACCTGCTTCATTTGAGGACAAGCTCTATGGAGATATCAACAACCTCAAGTTGACCGCAGCTTACTTTAACTACATACAGGTTGACATTTAAAGGTGCATGAAGACCCAGAGGCATGAAATGGAATATGGCTTGGATAGCAAATCCATTATGTGGAAAGTCCAAATCGAAAGCTCGCTGTGTGGGCTTCATAAAAGGTGGAAAAGTGTCCTAGTGGCACGAAATGGAATATTGCTTGGATAGCAAATCCATTACGTGGAAAGTCCGAATCAAAAGCCCATTGTGTGGGCTTCATAAAAGGTGGAAAAGTGTCCTAGTGGCACGAAATGGAATATTGCTTGGATAGCAAATCCATTACATGGAAAGTCCGAATCGAAAGCTCACTGTGTGGATGTCATCTGCAGACTGCATACTTCTGGTTTCCGGAAGAACAGCCTATGGTGAACGGAAGGCCCAATATACGGAAGTGAGGCTAAGCAGCCATGTGCAGGACGTGACGATTCCTTGGGTGAGCCCAGTACCAGAGCGCTATGTATCGGCTCTGCAAGTATGGAAGCCTCCTTGGATGGCGGGGAATGCCCATGGTCTGCCCCTGCCTTCCCTTGAGGGCTGACCAGGATCTTTGGCTGTTCTATATGGGCCAGCTGGGATGGGGGATAACACCACAACAGTGAGAGTCAAACGTCCTAAGAAACCCCCGGGAAGGTTAACCCGGTCAACAAATGCCCGCAGAAGTCGGATGTGTCGGCCTAACGGCGCAAGAACGCAGCTCTGCTGTAAACAGGCACAACGCAATCACGTCCGAAAAAAAAAACTCCGGGTGATCGCAGAAGAAGAAGAAGAAGCTCCCGTTCCCGACTATCTGTCTGTCTATCTGTCTATCTATCTGACCCAGCCCGGCTTCGCCCAGCTCCTGGTGGGGAGTGTCTCATTAAATTATATAACAAAAAAAAACCTTACTTAAGAATGTCCTTCCACACACCATGTGTTCTCTTTCACATCGCACACGCGGCCAACTATTGTTGCACTAAAAACGTTAACTGTATACAAAAACAATGTCCCCCCTCTGCCGTGCGTCCACCTTGACGAGGTAGAGGGGCTTGAGCGTTCCAATGACCCCAAGAGCTATGCCGACGGTAGCACAGCTACTGGTAGGGTCACCCATGTCGGACAGGTCAAGGGAGAGGGACCAGACAAAGCGACGTACAAACCTGCTGCCTTGTAGGTAGACTGGGGACAGTCAAAGGCTAGGGAAAGCATCCCGAACAAATGCTTGTCGAAATCGGATGTACTGAGCCACAGGCTTGACAAAGAAGTGCAACGTAACTTTATCATTTCATGATGCCACAGATGAAAATTAATCGTTATGGTGCTAATCCCGTGAAGTCCCATCAGGCGGTGATAGTGCCGGGCCCCCTGCCTCGAGGGGGTCCACCCATGACTACTGGTGGTCACCTTCCCCTGTGCTGTGGAGTCAAGGCACAGAGGAGTAGGTTAAGAGCTATTGACCAAACACCCCGGACACTCAACATACTACAATGGAATGCAGAAGGAGTTTATAACAAGAAAGCCTCCCTAACACAGCGTCTTCATAAAGATAGAATAGATGTGGCATGCATTCAAGAGACACACCTCAACGCCAATCGCACATTTTCAGTCGAGGGATATCAGGCCACACGTTTTGACCGCGAAGGACACAAAGGAGGAGTTGTAATACTTACACGAAATACAATACCTTGCAGCGAAGTATCTGTGATCTCTGACAACCAAACGGAAATTATAGGTGTTGATATAATGATAAAGGACGTGAAAATAAGAATTTACAATCTGTATAGCCCGGCAGATAAGGATCTTACACTCTCAAACATGGAAATAACTGACACAAATTGCATTGTTGTCGGAGACTTTAATAGCCGTTCAGAAAGATGGGGATACCCAGATACTGACAAAAGAGGAGATGAAGTGGAGGACTGGGAAATAGACTCAAATCTCCATCTACTCAACAAAGCGGATGACACACCGAGCTTCTACTCCAGAAGATGGATTACCATTTCTACTCCAGACTTAGCTTTCTGCACAGGAGACATCCTCCACAAAATCGATCGCCATGTGCTTGACCAATTAGCAGGTAGTGACCACAGACCAATCAAGCTTGTAATAAATATGGAGTATGTTCCACAGGAGCAAAAGCCTTTGCCCCGTTGGAATTACAAACGAGCAGATTGGGACAGATTTGCCATACTAACAGACAAATATTGTGAAAACATAAATACACGATATGGCAACATGAAGCAAATGGTGGAAAGTCTAAACAGAGCAATAATACAGGCGGCCACTGAGTCTATTCCAAGAGGAGCGAGGAAAAATTACAAACCATACTGGACTGAAGAACTACAAATTTTGGAGGACAAAGTTGAAGATGCTAGGAAGACCGCAGAGAGAGAACAAACAACTGAAGCGAACATCTCTCTCAAAGCCATCTCAGCAAAATATAAAAGAACAGTAAATCAAACAACAAGAGATTGTTGGAGGAAAAAAACAGAAAACCTGAATTTTGACAGGGATGGAAATAAACTATGGAAACTAGTGAAAGCCATGAACAATGAAGGACCTAGAAACAAACAAATAACAATTAAACAAGGAAATGCCTTGCTTACAGGAAAAAAGGCTGCAAATGCACTAATGGAACACTATGCCAGTGCAAACCACATTGATATTACAGCTGAACAGAAGAAAGCAATCAAAGATAAACAGATACATCATAGATATACAGAGACAGCAGCAGAATATATGATGGCAAATCTAACAATGGAAGAAATGGAACAGGCAATGAATACCCTAAAAAAGAAGACATCACCAGGAAAGGATGGAATCACAAATGAAATGCTAATAGGACTAGGCACTAAGGCAAAAAAGAAACTACTAGCAGTCCTAAATTACAGCTGGAAGAGGGGAATAGTCCCACAGGCATGGAAGGAAGCTATACTAATACCAGTCCCAAAGAAAGGAAAAGACCTGGAAGAACCAAATGGCTATCGACCTATCAGTCTTCTTAGCTGTGTAGGAAAATTAATGGAACACATTATCAATGGCAGGCTAACATGGCATCTGGAAGAAAACCAACTCTTAACACCTCACCAAGCAGGATTCAGAAAGTACAGATCCACTGAAGATCAAATAACCTATATAGCTCAGGAAATAGAGGATGCCTTCCAAGAGAAAAAGCACACACTAGCGGTCTGGATAGATTTAGAAAAAGCATTTGATAAAGTATGGAAGGAAGGACTGAAAGTAAAACTGCAAAAAATGCATGTTTGTGGGAAAATGTACAAATGGATCAGCCACTACCTTGAGAACAGAACTGCCAGGACAAAAGTACAAGGACAAACCAGCAAAATGATGCTATTGGAGCAAGGTGTCCCCCAAGGAGGAGTTCTTTCACCAACATTATTCCTAGCATATATAAACGACATCACGGAAAATTTTCCAGCCAGAGTACACACATCATCCTTTGCAGATGACCTAGCCATATGGACATCTGAAGAATATATTAGTACAGCTAACAGCAGAATACAGCAAGCCCTATTAGCGCTAGAGGACTGGTCAAAATCATGGCTAGTGAAGATAAGTGAGGAGAAAACAACATGCACAGTGTTCTCCCTCTCAACTAAAACTCAGCAACCTAAGCTGGTATTGAATGGAAAAATAATGCGCCATGAAGAAAATCCAAACTATCTAGGAGTCACCTTTGATCGTCGCCTGACATGGAAGACACAGGTTGAGAAAAATCGAACAAGAGCAAGGCAACGAATGGCAATCATGAAAAAGCTTGCTGGTACAACGTGGGGAGCAGATGAGAAAGTTCTCAAGAAGTTATATACTGGACGGGTGAGGCCAGTACTGGAATATGGCATTGCAGCTTGGGCAACAGCAGCTAAGTCAAACTTTAACAAAATAAGTAGAGTCCAAAATCAAGGAATGCGAATCATAACTGGAAGCCTGAAGACAACGCCTATTAATGAATTAGAAAAGATCACTTGTTTACAACCAATGCAGGATAGAAGAGATAGCAGAGCCCAGCAACAAGCTGAAAAATTTAGAAGATTGACCGACCACCCTATGTATAAAAGGTTTAGTGGTTTTGGAAAGGGAAGACTGAAGCGTAGCAACTTTGTAGAAACTGCAAAACGAAAGATTAGGGCAGATCCCATACTTAACATATCAACAGTCAAACCCATTTACAATGCAGACAAGTTCCCAGCTTGGAGACAGCAGCAACTGCCTGAGATGATAGAAAACATTCCTGGTATTGAGAAAAAGAACACTCAGCATGAAACCGAAAGAAGAGAAATAACCCTAAACTACATAAAAGAACATTACCCAAGCAGCAATTGGACCCATGCATATACAGATGGATCAGCCAAAAATTCAGTAGAGAATGGAGGAGGAGGAATTCTCCTAAATTTAAAAAATGGAGTGAAAAAAACACATTCAGTGGCAACTGGAAAGTTCTCAAGTAACTTCAAAGCGGAGGTAGAGGCTCTGAAAACTGCAGCAGAAATGCTCTTGATGGAGGAAAATAAAGAGACGCAAATAGCTATCTTCACAGATGCAAAGTCAGCTGTCTCAATACTGAAGAGCAAAAACAGCACAGAACTAGCTGACCTAAGAGCAGCACTCCATGGTCTATGCCAGAAATCCAAAAAAGTTATAATACAGTGGATCCCATCACATTGCAGTATACCTGGAAATGAAGAGGCTGACAGACTGGCAAAAGAGGGCGGACGACTACCACAGCCTGACATAGACATAACCTATAATGAGGCAAAGAGGTTGATAAAAAGCACTTATAGAACCAAATGGGAATCAGAGCATCCAGGCCACCAGAAGGATGATGCATATTACAAGCTCGACCGAAGAGAACAAGTAGCAATCTTCAGACTCCGCACAGGACATAACAGGCTGAAATACCACTTGTTCAACAAACTAAAGATAGGAGATACAGATGAATGTAATTGTGGAACTGGTAAAATGACAGCTAAACATTTGCTGCAAGAGTGCCCAATATATGCAGAACAGAGAAAGATATTTTGGCCCACGCCTGCTTCATTCGAGGACAAGCTCTATGGAGATATCAACAAGCTCAAGTCGACTGCAGCTTACTTTAACTGTATTCAGGTTAACATTTAAATGTACATGAAGAAGTATTTAGACTGCCACACTTCATACCACAGGCATGTCGGTTACACAAGCCTCCCAGAGGCATGAAATGGAATATTGCTTGGATAGCAAATCCATTATGTGGAAAGTCCGAATCGAAAGCTCACTGTGTGGGCTTCATAAAAGGTGGAAAAAGTGTCCTAGTGGCACAAAATGGTATATTGCTTGGATAGCAAATCCATTACGTGGAAAGTCCGAATCAAAAGCTCACTGTGTGGATGTCATCTGCACACTGCATTCTTCTGGCTTCTGGAAGAACAGCCTATGGTGAACGGAAGGCCCAATATACGGAAGTGAGGCTAAGCAGCCATGTGCAGGACGTGACGATTCCTTGGGTGAGCCCAGTACCAGAGCGCTGTGTGTTGGCTCTGCAATTATGGAAGCCTCCTTGGATGGCGGGGAATGCCCATGGTCTGCCCCTGCCTTCCCTTGAGGGCCGACCAGGATGCCTTTGGCTGTTCTATATGGGCCAGCTGGGATGGGAGATAACACCACAACAGTGAGAGTCTAACGTCCTAAGAAACCCCCCGGGAAGGTTAACCCGGTCAACAAATGCCCGCAGAAGTCGGATGTGTCGGCCTAACGGCGCAAGAACGCAGCTCTGCTGTAAACAGGCACAACGCAATCACGTCCGAAAAAAAAACTCCGGATGAACGAAGAAGAAGAAAACAATGTCCTTTTAGTATTTTAACAGGCGTGCTGCGTGTATTGTATTTGTGTAGGTCTGTTTAACAGGGCGTTCAAACATCAGATGACATATTTACATAGTATGGCTAGTAGTATGCATAAAGTATGAAAAAAAAATGTCCTTCCACACACCATGTGTTCTCTTTCACACCCACAACATTGAATGAAAAACCCGATGTTGACCGCACACGCGGCCAACCTTTTTTTAAAACAAAAACAAAATAAAGCATATACACATTTCATGCAAGTGCGAATTGTGTTTGAAAGTTTTTTTTTAACAAAAACAAAAATTATGCAAGTGCGAATTGTATACTGACCTTCTCCCGGCCAAGCGAACGGAAATAACTAATCCTGCGATTAATTCAAAAGTTTCTCTCCCAAATTAGTACAGAAATAAAATTCTAACGTATCTAAAATACATCCATTATTTTTAATGAAAACTGTTTATAATCACCTACATGACTGTAGATAACTTCTTTAAACATAAAAAGATGAGTTAGAAAATTCTCACTATTTAAATAGATGCATTATTTTTATGAAAACTTTGAAAATGCCTTAAAGATTTTATCATTATATATTATAACGCATATGCCTGTAGATAACTGTAGAGAAAAGGTCTACATATTTGAGAAGTATGCAACAACTATTTTAATTGTAATTATATAGCAATGCTACTAAAAGTTATGTCCCTTGATATAACTTTTCTTAAGTTCAGACCCCTCGCTATATATAAATTATAATGTAAATTACAAATTAAATTTTATTACGTAAATAGCTGTTTGTAAACTAACAAACTATGACAGTTGGCTGCACGGGAATGAGAAGAAAACGTGTAGAAAATTTCCTCTCAATCGGATGGACCATTCACGAATGCATAAATAACATACAGACTCACAGACAGACATTTCATTTTATATATATAGATACGAAGCGAGTCAATAAGTAAGTCACACAGTTCTTTGGGATGGCAGGTAAATGTAGTTGGTGTTTTGTACAGGTGTCATTAGGTGACAGCAATAGCGAACTTTATATTTCCGTTTGTCAGGTGGTGCTAGGTGTCTCATGCGCAGCGCATAAACAAAATGGTGACTGTACTTATGGCGTGTACAACCAAAGAGCAACGTGCTGTCGTGCGTTTTTTGTGGGCACAAGGACTGCCTGCAAAGGACGTTCATAAGGAAATGCTTCCTGTTTATGCTGACAAATGTTTGCCCCGTAAAGCGGTGCATAGCTGGGTAGAAAAATTTTCTCAAGGACGCTCTAAAATTGTTGATGAAATCCGATCTGGTTGTCCTGTTGAGATTGCAACAGAAGCATCCTTGCAGCGGGTGGAGGAGATGATTAGAGGTGACAGGCGAGTAACGATAGACTCTGTAGCATCTGCAATAGGGTGCTCACATGGTTCAGCATACAGCATAATGCATGATTGATTGAAATTTCAAGGAGTGCTGACTAGAGGAGTGTTGCTTCTTCATGACAATGCAGACCACATACGGCTCGATTAACTCAGGAGAAAATTAACCAACTAAGGTGGGAAGTTCTGGAACATCCACCTTACAGCCCCGACTTAGCCCCTAGTGATTTATACCTTTTTGGTCCACTGAAAACCCACCTTGGTGGGAGACATTTCGCGAATTATGCTAAAATTGAATGTGAAGTCCCCTCTGCTGTGTGTCCACCGTGACGAGGTAGAGGGGCTTGAGCGTCCCAATGACCCCAAGAGCTATGCCGACGGTAGCACAGCTACTGGTAGGGCCACCCATGTCGGACAGGTCAAGGGAGAGGGACCAGACGAAGAGACACACAAACCTGCTGCCTTGTAGGTAGACTGGGGACAGTCAAAGGCTAGGGAAAGCACCCCGAACAAATGCTTGTCGAAATCGGATGTACTGAGCCACAGGCTTGACAAAGCAGTGCAACGTAAAACCTGCTGCCTTGTAGGTAGACTGGGGACAGTCAAAGGCTAGGGAAAGCATCCCGAATAAATGCTTGTCGAAATCGGATGTACTGAGCCACAGGCTTGACAAAGCAGTGCAACGTAAAACCTGCTGCCTTGTAGGTAGACTGGGGACAGTCAAAGGCTAGGGAAAGCATCCCGAATAAATGCTTGTCGAAATCGGATGTACTGAGCCATAGGCTTGACAAAGCAGTGCAACGTAACTTAATTCATGATGTCACAAATCAAAATTTATCGTTATGGTGCTAATCCCGCGAAGTCCCATCAGGCGGCGATAGTGCCGGGCCCCCTGCCTCGAGGGGGTCCACCCATGACTACTGGTGGTCACCTTCCCCTGTGCTGTGGAGTCAAGGCACAGAGGAGTAGGTTAAGAGCTATTGACCAAATACCCCGGACACTCAACATACTACAGTGGAATGCCGAAGGAGTTTACAAGAAAAAAGAGTCCCTAACACAGCGTCTTCATAAAGATAAAATAGATGTGGCATGCATTCAAGAGACACACCTCAATGCCAATCGCAAATTCTCAGTCAGAGGATATCAGGCCACACGTTTCGACCGCGAAGGACACAAAGGAGGAGTTCTAATACTTACACGAAATACAATACCTTGCAGCGAAGTATCTGTGATCTCTGACAACCAAACGGAAATTATAGGTGTTGATATAATGATAAAGGACGTGAAAATAAGAATCTACAATCTGTATAGCCCAGCAGATAAGGACCTTACACTCTCAAACATGAAAATAACTGACACAAACTGCATTATTGTCGGAGACTTTAATAGCCGTTCAGAAAGATGGGGATACCCAGATACTGACAAAAGAGGAGATGAATTGGAGGACTGGGAAATAGACTCAAATCTCCATCTACTCAACAAAGCGGATGACACACCGAGCTTCTACTCAAGAAGATGGCTTACCACTTCTACTCCAGACTTAGCTTTCTGCACAGGAGACATCCTCCACAAAATCGATCGCCATGTGCTGGACCAATTAGCAGGTAGTGACCACAGACCAATCAAGCTTGAAATGAATATGGAGTATGTTCCACAGGAGCAAAAGCCCTTGCCCCGCTGGAATTACAAACGAGCAGATTGGGACAGATTTGCCATACTAACAGACAAATATTGTGAAAACATAAATACACGATATGGCAACATAAAGCAAATGGTGGAAAGTCTAAACAGAGCGATAATACAGGCAGCCACTGAGTCCATTCCTAGAGGAGCGAGGAAAAATTACAAACCATACTGGACTGAAGAACTACAAAGTTTGGAGGACAAAGTTGAAGATGCCAGGAAGACAGCATAGAGAGAACAAACAATTGAAGCGAACATCTCTCTCAAAGCCATCTCAGCAAAATATAAAAGAACAGTAAATCAAACAACAAGAGATTGTTGGAGTGAAAAAACAGAAAACCTGAATTTTGACAGGGATGGAAACAAACTATGGAAACTAGTGAAAGCCATGAACAATGAAGGACCTAGAAACAAACAAATAACAATTAAACAAGGAAGTGCCTTGCTTACAGGAAAAAAGGCTGCAAATGCACTAATGGAACACTATGCAAATGCAAACCACATTGATATTACAACCGAACAGACGAAAGCAATCAAAGACAAACAGATACATCATAGAAATACAGAGACAGCAGCAGAATATATGATGGCAAATCTAACAATGGAAGAAATGGAACAGGCAATGAATACCCTAAAAAAGAAGAAATCACCAGGAAAGGATGGAATCACAAATGAAATGCTAATAGGACTAGGCACCAAGGCAAAGAAGAAACTACTAGCAGTCCTAAATAACAGCTGGAAGAGAGGAATAGTCCCACAGGCATGGAAGGAAGCTATACTAATACCAGTCCCAAAGAAAGGAAAAGACCTGGAAGAACCAAATGGCTATCGACCTATCAGTCTACTTAGCTGTGTAGGAAAATTAATGGAACGCATTATCAATGGCAGGCTAACATGGCATCTGGAAGAAAACCAACTCTTACACCACACCAAGCAGGATTCAGAAAGTACAGATCCACTGAAGATCAAATAACCTATATAGCACAGGAAATAGAGGATGCCTTCCAAGAGAAAAAGCACACACTAGCAGTCTGGATAGATCTAGAAAAAGCATTTGATAAAGTATGGAAGGAAGGACTGAAAGTAAAACTGCAAAACATGCATGTTTGTGGAAAAATGTATAAATGGATCAGCCACTACCTTGAGAACAGAACTGCCAGGACAAAAGTACAAGGACAAACAAGCAAAATGATGCTGTTGGAGCAAGGTGTCCCCCAAGGAGGAGTTCTTTCACCAACATTATTCCTAGCATATATAAATGACATCACAGAAAATTTTCCAGCCAGAGTACACACATCCTCCTTTGCAGATGACCTAGCCATATGGACATCTGAAGAATATATTAGTACAGCTAACAGCAGAATACAGCAAGCCTTATTAGCGCTAGAGGACTGGTCAAAATCATGGCTAGTGAAGATAAGTGAGGAGAAAACAACATGCACAGTGTTCTCCCTCTCAAATAAAACTCAGCAACCTAAGCTGGTATTGAATGGAAAAATATTGCGCCATGAAGAAAATCCAAACTATCTAGGAGTCACCTTTGATCGTCGCCTGACATGGAAGACACAGGTTGAGAAAAATCGAACAAGAGCAAGGCAGAGAATGGCAATCATGAAAAAGCTTGCTGGTACAACATGGGGAGCAGATGAGAAAGTTCTCAAGAAGTTATATACTGGACGGGTGAGGCCAGTACTGGAATATGGCATTGCAGCTTGGGCAACAGCAGCCAAGTCAAACTTTAACAAAATAAGTAGAGTCCAAAACCAAGGAATGCGAATCATAACTGGAAGCCTGAAGACAACGCCTATTAATGAATTAGAAAAGATCACTTGTTTACAACCAATGCAGGATAGAAGAGATAGCAGAGCCCAGCAACAAGCAGAAAAATTTAGAAGATTGACAGACCACCCTATGTACAACAGATTTAATGGTTTTGGAAAGGGAAGACTGAAGCGTAGCAACTTTGTAGAAACTGCAAAACGAAGGATTAGGGCAGATCCTATACTTAACATATCAACAGTCAAGCCCATTTACAATGCACACAAGTTCCCAGCTTGGAGACAGCAGCAACTGCCTGAGATGATAGAAAACATTCCTGGTATTGAGAAAAAGAACACTCAGCATGAAACCGAAAGAAGAGAAATAACCCTAAACTACATAAAAGAACATTACCCAAGCAGGAATTGGACCCATGCATATACAGATGGATCAGCCAAAAATTCAATAGAGAATGGAGGAGGAGGAATTCTCCTAAATTTAAACAATGGAGTGAAAAAAACACATTCAATGGCAACTGGAAAATTTTCAAGTAACTTCAAAGCGGAGGTAGAGGCTCTGAAAACTGCAGCAGAAATGCTCCTGATGGAGGAAAATAAAGAGAAGCAAATAGCTATCTTCACAGATGCAAAGTCAGCTGTCTCAATACTGAAGAGCAATAACAGCACAGAACTAGCTGACCTAAGAGCAACACTCCATGGTCTATGCCAGAAATCCAAAAAAGTTGTAATACAGTGGATCCCATCACATTGCAGTATACCTGGAAACGAAGAGGCTGACAGACTGGCAAAAGAGGGCGGACGACTACCACAGCCTGACATAGACATAACCTATAATGAGGCAAAGAGGTTGATAAAAAGCACTTATAGAACCAAATGGGAATCAGAGCATCCAGGCCATCAGAAGGATGATGCATATTACAAACTCGACCGAAGAGAACAAGTAGCAATCTTCAGACTCCGCACAGGACATAACAGGCTGAAATACCACTTGTTCAATAAACTAAAGATAGGAGATACCGATGAATGTAATTGTAGAACTGGAAAAATGACAGCAAAACATTTGCTGCAGGATTGCCCAACGTATGCAGAACAGAGAAAGATATTTTGGCCCACACCTGCTTCATTTGAGGACAAGCGCTATGGAGATATCAACAAGCTCAAGTTGACAGCAGCTTACTTTAACTACATACAGGTTGACATTTAAAGGTGCATGAAGACCCAGAGGCATAAAATGGAATATTGCTTGGATAGCAAATCCATTATGTGGAAAGTCCAAATCGAAAGCTCGCTGTGTGGGCTTCATAAAAGGTGGAAAAGTGTCCTAGTGGCACGAAATGGAATATTGCTTGGATAGCAAATCCATTACGTGGAAAGTCCGAATCAAAAGCCCATTGTGTGGGCTTCATAAAAAGGTGGAAAAGTGTCCTAGTGGCATGAAATGGAATATTGCTTGGATAGCAAATCCATTACGTGGAAAGTCCGAATCAAAAGCCCACTGTGGGCTTCATAAAAGGTGGAAAAGTGTCCTAGTGGCACGAAATGGAATATTGCTTGGATAGCAAATCCATTACATGGAAAGTCCGAAACGAAAGCTCACTGTGTGGATGTCATCTGCAGACTGCATACTTCTGGTTTCCGGAAGAACAGCCTATGGTGAACGGAAGGCCCAATATACGGAAGTGAGGCTAAGCAGCCATGTGCAGGACGTGACGATTCCTTGGGTGAGCCCAGTATCAGAGCGCTATGTATCGGCTCTGCAAGTATGGAAGCCTCCTTGGATGGCGGGGAATGCCCATGGTCTGCCCCTGCCTTCCCCTGAGGGCTGACCAGGATCTTTGGCTGTTCTATATGGACCAGCTGGGATGGGGGATAACACCACAACAGTGAGAGTCAAACGTCCTAAGAAACCCCCGGGAAGGTTAACCCGGTCAACAAATGCCCGCAGAAGTCGGATGTGTCGGCCTAACGGCGCAAGAACGCAGCTCTGCTGTAAACAGGCACAACGCAATCACATCCGGAAAAAAAAAAAACTCCGGATGAACGAAGAAGAAGAAGAATGTGAAGTGAAAACGTGGTTTAGAAAACAGAGCACGCAGTTCTATGCAGCCGGTTTGGGAGGACTGATAAAACGATGGGATAATTTCATCAGTGTTGGTGGAAATTATGTTGAGAAATAAAGGGACAATGTATAAAAATAAACTGGTTTCAAGTTGTTATCATATTTAATTATTTTTCTACAGCCATTTGGGACTTACTTATCGACTTCCACTTGTAGTTAACTAAAACGTACTTACAAGTAGAGGGGTCAGCTTGATTGCACTGGGTTTTTGTCATACCCAGCTCAGTCTCGCTCTGCAGAATGGCACGCTATCTGTGAGAACATAGCAACAACAAAACACAAACCCCATAGCTCCAGCGATGATGCCCAGGGGTCTCCAGAAAAATGTCACTAGTGATCTGAACTGCACAGTCTGGGGAACAAATCCACGAGCTTCAGAGCATGAGGCAGACAGCTTGGCCACCGAACCACCAGGAGCTAACAGAATTCTGTACGTCCTTTTTAGTTTGCATCCAACTAGACAGAAAATGAATACAAGAAAATCTGGCTGCTGTGGAGGCGAAAGTACAAGCGTTGATTTTCGAGAATTCGTTAGACGGTGATGTTGTCATTTACACAGATGGGTCGGTCATCCGACGCATGAGAAGCTCATGGGCCTTTGCGGCTCAGGCCGGAGGGAGAACTGCGAAGGAGGACTCTGATGCTTTTGATGAGACCACAAGTAGCCTGACTATGGAAGTCATGGCAGTAAGTAAAGCAATAACATGGCTTGAGACACAGACATTCACTAGGGCATGTTTCCTTAGTGACTCAATGAGCATGCCCAAGAGGATAGAGATGGGGTGGATTCGAAGAGAGTGGTTGCTGTCTCTGGAGCGGTCTTGGCTGGCAAAGATTATTTCATCTGACAAGCTTGCAGGTAAGGCTACTGTGGAGGGCGGACACGCCATGGACCAGGCTGACATTGTGAATGCTCTACGAGAAGTAAGACTTGCGAGAACCAAGTGATGACTGTGAATCTACATCCATGGTCAGACCGCGAGAACAGTAAATTAAAAGAGGTGTGGCCAAACAAGAACACTACGCAGGAAGCCAAAGAAGATTGATAAACCAACACAGAACTAGTGTCATTAGCCGCTACACGCTGCGGGATTTGCTGAGGAGGGGATCCGAGCACTTATGGACTGAATAGTTCAATGTGCAATGAGGATGATCTGTCGACTAACTAACTAACTAACTAACTAACAAACTAACTAACTAACTAACTAACTAACTAACTAACTAACTAACTAACCACCAGGAGGTGAAACAAGAATCATTGTGTGCGTTTGTTTCACTTGTCTAGCATAATCTATCCTTGTCTCCTGTTTGCTGTGTAAGGCTGTTTACTGTCGGAATTCACTCAATCTCATCGTGTACCTTGCGAAGTATAAACAGCGGGAGAGTGCCCATTTATGGGCTTCATGTATCAAGATTTCCATGGACCCTGCTAATCCCTCTGCCCATCGTTTACATGGCCAGCCTCTTCTTCTGCTTCCATAGGGTCTGTACATCATTGCTTGTTGTGGTATACTGTTAGTTGGTAATCTAATTTTGCCAAACCATTTAACTTGCTGTTTTCTGATAAACTATAGCGCTGCTATAACCCCACTTTTGTCCTGGTTTCTTCATTTCTGATTTTCTCTCTTCTAGATACATTGAGAATTCTTCTCAGGAATCTCATTTCTGTTGTTGTGATTTTTCTTTTCTCTTTTTCTGTCATTGTCCAGGTCTGGCATTGGTAGCAAAGAGTTGTGGGAAGATTGTGTTGTAGAGTGCTTTCTTAGTAACTATTGATACATATTTGTTCTTTAGTACGGTGCCATTTGTCCAATGAGTTGGTTTACCTTATTACATCCATTTTCAATCTCGTCTTCTGATTTCCATTTGATGATATTATACTTCCTAAGTACTTTAAACTCTTTATTTGCTTTAGGGGCTTTATTTCTCTTAGATGAATCTTTGTTGTATTTTCTTTTTTGGTTATAGTCATTATCTCTGTTTTACTGATGCTAATTTTCATGTTTTTCTTTTCACTTCTTTCAGACTATTCATGTGGTCTTTTAATTCCACTTCTGATTCACTGCTTGTTTTAATTGTTACTACATAGATCTATTGAAGTATATTTAAACAAAGCTAAATTTTACAAAACCTACTGTTTTGTAGGTAGACTGGGGGTAATCAGCTAGGAAAAATGAACTCAAAAATGAACCTGCTTTCTTGTAGGTAGACTGGGGACATTCAACTAGGGAAAATAAACCCAAAAACTAACCTGCTGTCTTGTAGATAGACTGGGGGACAGTCAGCCAGGGACAATAAACCCAAAAACTAACCTGCTGTCTCGTAGATAGTCAGGGAACAGTCGACTAGGGAAAATAAACCCAAAATGCTGTCTGGGGACAGTCCAAAGCTAGGAAAAGTAAAACCCAAAATAATGCTTGTCAGATTCTGACACACTGAGTCACAGGCTTGACAAATCAGTACACAGCAATTCATACAAGCGATAACACTGCAATTATAGACACATTTCAAGCGACCGAAAGAAGAAGAAGAATCAGTGCAAAGCAACTTGCTTAATGATGCCACAAGCTCGTGTTGACTGCTGCTTCCTTTGGACAAATTCCTGTGTGAAGATGTATGCAGAAGAAATCTCGTTTGAAGAATTATGATAAGCAGGCAACTATCCCATGTATTCACTGGTTATATCATGTTTCAGCGAGGCAACTATCCCTTGTATTCATTACATATTATGTTTCAGCGAGGAAACTATCCCATGTATTCATTACATATATTATGTTTCAGTGAGGCAACAATTCCATGTTTTCATTACATATATTATTTTCAGCGAGGCAACAATCCCATGTATTCACTACATATATTATGTTTCAGCGAGGCAACTATCCTGTGTATTATTTATATATATTATGTTTCAGCGAGGCAACTATCCCTGTATTCACTACATATATTATGTTTCAGCGCTTGATTGACAAGACAAAAGTGACATGCATCAAGTGGGTCCCAGACTCTCCCAATCAGTTCTTAGTGTCACACAGCTCTGGTCAGATGTACCTCTACAACGAGGAGCTGCCGTGTGGGCAGACCCCTCCCAACTACCAGCCATTCAAGCAGGGGGATATGTTTTCTGTTCACACATGTAAAACCAAAAGCACACGGAACCCTTTGTATCGTTGGGTTATAGGGCAAGGAGCTATCAACGAGTTTACCTTTTCTCCGTGTTCTAGGTACTTGGCTGTTGTTGGTCAAGACGGGCATATGCGAGTATTTAATTATAACACTATGGAATTGGTTGGCACAATGAAGAGTTTCTTTGGGGGTTTGTTGTGTGTGTCCTGGTCTCCGGACGGCAAGTATTTGGTCACCGGAGGAGAGGATGACTTGGTTACTGTTTGGTCTTTCCACGAAAAACGTGTTGTTTGCAGGGGTCATGGCCATAAGTCATGGGTGAACATGGTGGCCTTTGACCCGTTTACCTCAATAGTGGTTTCTAGTGATGACGCTAACGAAGTTATAAGCTCAGATGGGGATGTTGTCACACAGCACTCGCCGTCTGCAGTCGGTGATGGGAGCAACCATATAGGTAAACTAGATACTAATAGCAGTGCCGAGGATGATCCTGCCAACAGCTTGCCCTCACAGCAACCAAATGGTCGCCACATAGGCACAGCCAATCATAATTCCTCATCTTCATTAGAGACAAGCACATCGCTAAGCTGCATTTCGTATCGATTTGGGTCAGTGGGTCAGGATACGGAGCTGTGTTTATGGGACCTCACCGAGGACATCTTGAAGCAGCCATACTGCAAATCTAGGACTAGCAGTGTAGGGTTGGCGGCTTTAAACTCATCATGTTCATCATTGCCACGTTCGAACAGTCTACCACATTCACAGAAATCAAACTCAGTTGTTGCCGTTGTTAGTAATGACAGTTCTGCGGCACATGCCAACTCTGACGGGCATGCGTGTCCTGTTCAGAACGCCGTTACAAATACTAGTTCAAAATTTGCAACTCTCGGTGTGTCAGAACGCAAAGAGAGCAACGAGAAGAAAGAGCATAAGAGAAACTTCAGTTTAGCAGCGAGAAATAGTGAGAAGTCATCAGCTGTGAAATCAAATAATGTTCGTTCAGTGGACAGTACAATGAAACTGTATGGGACGCAGGCGTGCCCGCGGCTAGACCAGGTCCCCATGCTAGAACCATTGGTGTGTAAGAAGGTTTCTCACGAAAGACTCACTTCTGTCACATTCCGGAACGAGTGTATAGTTACAGCATGCCAGGAGGGTATAGTCTTAACGTGGGCTAGACCTGGAAAAGTGGTAAGTTTATTTTCTTCATAACAAAATCTTTATAATTGTATGATTTTAGCAGTAATCAAGGGAGTTAACGTGGCCAAATGGATGAGAGTCACTCTTGAACTTATGGTATCCGGGAAGGTTAACCCGGTCAACAAATGCCCGCAGAAGTCGGATGTGTCGGCCTAACGGCGCAAGAACGCAGCTCTGCTGTAAACAGGCACAACGCAATCACATCCGAAAAAAAACTCCGGATGAACGAAGAAGAAGAAGAAGAACTTATGGTATGCTGATGTTGAGGTAGCGGGTTCAATCCCTTTACCGGTCAGTTGAAAATGTTGACGTCTCGTTCTTGATTTGGAGACGTAAATTACAAGTAGCTCAGAAGTCGGAGTGGGATAGCAAGGGATACTGGTAATAAGGAAAGCTAATCCACACACACAAAAATCAATCCAGTGTGGACTACGCTCAAGTTCAAAGCGAGCAAGCGAAAGAAAAGAAAAAAATGTATTTTAAAACTTCTATTCGTGTTTTACTTACGGTATCTCTTTTATTTACCATCAGCACACCGAAAGTTTAAGAGCTAGTGGTCTATCAATTCGGCCATGTTGACCTGGTTAAAATACATCACAGTTTGTATCTTTCCTTTGTCTAGCTTCCTGACCATGTTGTGCATTAATTTATGCTGTTTAATCATCATCATCATGATTATCATCAGCATTATTGGGAGGAATAATTTGCGCCCCAGCGCCCGATAGGTGGCACTGGATAGTGTCATTCCGTGTGATTGTATGTTGTCTTTGATGTTGTCAATCCATTTTCTTCTTGGGCGTCCTCTTGGTTTCGTCGTAGATGATCATTAATGTAAGGCCGTTGATGGTAGTTGATGGTGTTGCATTCTATTGAAATGGCCGAACTATTTAATTTTCTGCTTTTCAGTATATGTGGCACAAGGTGTTGATCCTACTGTCTGTCTGATAATAACATTTCTTATTCGGTCTCGGATTGTTAAGTTGGCAGCTCTCCTCAGGCATCTCATCTCACAGGTGTTGATTTTACGTAAGTGTGATTTGAATAATGCCTTGAGGAAATTGCATAAGCATGCAGAAAGGAACAAATGTGCAGCCTTGCTGTAAGCAACCCTCTTTTTTTCAGGCCAAATGTGGATAGAAGAAGAAGATTTAATTGAAATACTGAACCTTCTTCAGGTAACAGCACTGTGCTTAAGTTATCAAGGTAGTCATCACTGATTTTCTTATACATTGGCGGAATATTTCTCCCTCAAAAAATGCAGCTGGCATTAAGATTGTGTTCAAATGTTTAGTAGCTACAATTCTATGTGTGTGCTTTCTGAAGGAAAAAAAAAGAGTCCGCCTGGCTTGTTCACAGTTGTTTAAGCAATGATTACAATTCAGGTGTTTATGATGTGTCTTTATTTTTTATTTTTGGTACACTTTTTGTTGTTTCCTTTCTCACTCGCTTGGTGTTTGTTTAATGATAATTGGTCAACAACTCTAACAACAGAAGTATTGGTTATGCACTTCACTAGTGTATTTTAACAATGTACGTCCAGGCTCTGTGGTGATGGGGTTACGGGCGCAATTCGTAATTCCACATACAACGTTCGAAACATAGCTCCGGGCGATTGGAAAGCAGATCGCCTTGCATTGGATTCCAATACAAAGCTATGAGTTCCCATTGTTCAGAAAGCAATGGCAAACAACTGAATGTAAACATCACGAACAGCCAAACAATGCTGGGGCTGACTGTAATGTACTCTAAAGAATATACAACTAACTAACATCCATACAGTTACAGAAATGACATAAAATTGTAACATAGATTCTACGACACTGTGACCTTTTTATTTGACATTAAAACTATCCCCCTTCTTTGTTTTTTGGCATTGAACCCCCCACCGTAACCCTACCAGACCTGAGGCCCTAACCCTAACTGTCCCCTATACCTGGGCTCCTGTGCATTAAAGAGAAAAAACCAACATGATGTAGAAAAATGTTAGTTACATGCAAACAAGTGGTTAGAATAAGATGTAACTTTGAGACATTGTAGAAAATAGGTCTACCGTTCATCTAGCGCCGATATTCCACCTTTGTGTGCCAATCCAGTCTGAATAAACCAAAGTATCGATCACCTGTTGGACTGAAAAGTCTAGACCTACTTCGCTTTTTTGTTGAAGTGCTTGGTTCATCAATCGCTCGTTTCATTGTGAATTTTCATAAATTTTTCGCGTTAATCCACACAAAGTCAATTCAAACCTATGGGGGCAGACATTTGCAATGGCTAAACATAAGTTTTGACCACGATTGGTTGGTTATTTTTAGTTTGTGAAGCATATTTATCACGAAATAGGCAAAATGCTAAAAATTAGGGACAGCGGTATAGCGGCAGATTAGGAAATTTCCGAAAATCGGTACAGCGGTCTGGTAGGGTTAAGGCATTAAACACACACACCTCCCTTTTTTTCTCCCCCACCAACCCTGCCACCCCCTCCCCACCCACACGTACATATACACACACCACCACACCCCCCCCCCCATTCCAGTCCAGTCCACCTACTCCCCTCTCTCTCTCTGCCCCTTCCCCCCTTCCCCCTCCCATCTGTCTAGTCAAGGATGCTATACAACACATGTTAAAAAGTTAGTTGCGTAACCTTTACAGGACATCGCAGTCAACACCAGCATTTTGTGGCTGTTTGTGATCTCTTGGCAAGTTTATGTTCAGTAGTTTGCCATTGCTTTCTGAATGACCGGCACCCATACCATTTCGTAGAAAACCAACGCAAGGCGGTCTGCTGCCACATTGCCAGCAGCTGTGTTTCAAACGCGGGTATGCGGGATTACGAACTGCATCTGTAACCCCTTCGCCATGGAGCTGGCATACAACACACGAGGAAAGGTAAATCCCCAGGACCAGATAAGATCACCATTGAAAAAATTAAAGCTGTTGATGAACTGGCTATAGAGGTGACCACAAAACTGGAGTGACATTGTTGAATGACAGTGGATATACCTGATGATCTCTTGAAGTTGATTTTCATTGTTCTGCCAAAGGAATATAGTGCAAGGGATTGCGGAAAACATCACACAATTAGTTTGAGTCATGTGACTAAAATACTGTAGAGAATTGCAATGAAGAGAAGAATAAGAGATCAAATTAAACCAGAAATTGGGGATGAGCAGTGTGGATTTGTGGGAGGTAAAGGCACAAACAATGTGATATACATTTTGAGAACATTAACAGAAAGAAGGATTAAAATAGATATCTATATTTGTGTTTAATTGACTACACTGAAGCGATTGATAAGGTGAAACAAGAAGAAATAATTAGAATGTTGGAAATCCTGAGAAGGTTAACCCGGTCAACAAATGCCCGCAGAGGTCGGACATGTCGGCCTAACAGCGTAGGAACGCAGCTCTGCTGTAAACAGGCATAATGCAGTCACTTCCAAAAAAAAACTCTGGATGAACGCAGCAGAAGAAGAGTTTTGGAAATTTTAAAAATTGATTGTAAACATCTGAGAATGATAAAAAACATACGTGGGCAACAAAAGACAGGCATAAAAACTGGCAACCAAATGGGAACTTTTATAAAGTATAAATAAAAAAAAATATTAAATAATGTGTACCTCTGAAGTCGGAGTGGGTTCGCCTGATGGCGAGGGACATTCTTGATACGGAAAGCTAATCCACATGCAAAATTCAGTCCAACGCTACCAGAAGTAGTGTGTATAGTTGAGTTTGAAAGAGCGAGCAAAAAAAAAAAAAAGGTGTTAGATAGGGTTGTGTACCAGCACCCGATCTGTTCAGTATGCACAGCTAAATAATGAGATTCATGCAAGATGTGCCAGACATGCGGCTAACGTGTTTGCCTGGTGGTAATGTATTAAAATCCACGTTGATGTGTATTTTTTTTTAAATTGCCCTGGGCTCCAAGGTTGACCTGGCATAAACATTGGTAGCAGGAAATGTCCTAAAAAGTACAGATTGAAGTTGTATTGATTACATCACAGAATGAGCACCCTTTGGTCTATACAAATATGGGGCTAGAACAATATATCCCATAAACCTCTAGGCAACTCTGCGGCGAAGTGGTTACGCCATCTGCCTCGGACTCTGAAGATTGTGGGTTTGACTCAGGGTTGTGGCATTCGGTTCACAGGTGCACATTTTCTTGGAGACTCCTAGGGGTTGTCGCTGGAGCTGCAGATTTCGTGCTTTGTGTGACTTTTGACATGCCGCCCTGCGGAAAGAAACAGATCCATATGGGATAAAATCCCGTGCAATGAAATTGATAAGTGATATATATATACCTGAGTATGTACCATTTTAACAAGACACACCCTCCCTCCTCTCCAATTGTTTTTACAAACATTAAAGGCATGTGAAAGGATCCTTTTCCTGACTTTTTTACAATTCAGTCACTGAAATTACAACAGCCCCCCAGAAGGCTACAGTGTAATAGTAATGATCAAATGATTTACACTTGTAGACAGTAAATTGTTTGTATTGATGTAGCACGTTCATTACTCTCTTCACAGGCAAGGGATGTTGTAGACTAACATCATGCACATTATTCTGATGCCTTTCCACCAACGAACACAAGATAAAACAAACACTGACAGCGAGGGGAGCTTTCCTGGGTCTCTCTGAAGAAACCCAGCGCATCTCATTGCAACTTCTGACTGTCCTACTCAACACGATCCGGGGTGTTGTAAGTGTTGGGGCCAGTCAGATACTGGAGCAGCCTGTTCCCTCCATATTTTCATTCAGGGAAACATTCGCATTTAAACTTCTAAGTCTTTGAGCATTGTGTGTGCATGCGTGCGTTTGTGCGTTTTAAATTTTTATTATTTTTTAAATTTACATTTTTAAAGAAAACCATTGTGATAGCGTACCCAGATAAAACTTGGGTACTTCTTTCATGCTTTTTCCCCCCATTCTCACCTGTCTTTTAATTTTAGAAACATTTATTTTAAAAATGGCATAGATCATGAAAGGATGTTTTGCATGATGTTGTATTTCTAGATGCCACCATTATGTAGTGGATGTTATGTTTAGTAAATGTTGTATGTCCTGGGTAGGTTGATATTTTAGGCGGTTTTACTTTAGTAATTTACCGTTGCTTTCTGAACGAGAGGGTAATGCTGAAGTCCAAGTGGCCGGTGCAGGGAATGAACCCACTACCCTGCCACTAGTGCAACTAAGTTGAACCTTTTTGCCATGCTGACCTCTTAAATCCATGCATGTAAAAAATCTGGACAAGCTGGGAAATTGATATTGAAAATTCAGAACAGTTTCAGCCAATAGCTTATCTTCCTGAAAATGGTATGCATTCTGATAAATTCGATAATGGAAGTATTCAGTTTTGACTTATCAAAATCTAGAAGGTAATTTACAGAATATTGCGGTTTTGTGCACAGGGCATCTGTGATGTCCTGTGTCCAGCTGTGTGTTAGTTGACCCAAAACTGACGTTCTGACAAGTTGAACTGAAATTCTTCTTCTTCTTCTTCCTCTTCTCCTCCTCCTCTTCCTCCTGCGTTCGTCCAGAATGTTGTTTTGGACGTAATTGCGTTGTGCCTGTTCATAGGAGAGCTGTGATATTTTCACCTTTCGGCTGACACATCTGACTTCTTCAGGTATTTATTGACCGGGTAAACCTTCCTGTGAACTGAAATTTATTATTGCATTAGAGTTCTTTATTTATATCAGCTTTACTTAAGAGTTCTTTACTGCTAGCAGTTTCAATTTATAGAGTTGTTTTAGTGTTTACAGCTTAGCTTTTAGGGTTCTTCAGTGTTAACAGGTTCACTTTTAGAGTTATTCACATTTAGTAGATTCACTTCAGGTTATTTTAATCATCCCTTTTAGAGTTTTTTTTTTTACTGTTAGCAGGTTCATCTTATAGTGTTTTTAAAGTGCTTACAGCTTTGTTTTAGAGTTTTTTACTGTTATAGTTCTTCCAAGATTAAACAGTTAACTTGAGGTTTATTTTAGAATTTACCTCATCACCATAGAGTTCTTTGATATGTGCAGCTTCACTTTTTAGAGTTCTTTTAATGTTAACAGCTTCACTTTAGAGTTCCTTACTGGTAATAGATTCACTTGAGACTTATTTTAGTATCAACATCATCACTATAGAGTTTTTTTTATGTGTGCATCTTCACTTTTTAGATTTCATTTAATATGTGCAGCTTAACATTATGTTTCTTCAGTGTTCGCATTATAACTTTATTTTTATTATATTTTTTTGCGTTCGCTCGCTTTTAACTCAAGTGTAGTCCATTAGTCCATACACACTACTTCTAGCAGTGCTGGACTGAATTTTGCGCATGGATTAGCTTCCCCTATTACCAGTGTCCTTTGCCATCAGGCGAACCCACTCCAACTTCAGAGGTACATGTGAGGGGCTGTGAGTTATAGTTGAGGTGCCAAAAGTTATAGTTGAGGTGCTGTGAGTTATAGTTGAGGGGTCATGAGTTATAGTTGAGGAATCGTGAGTTATAGTTGAGGGGCTGTGAGTTATAGTTGAAGGGCTGTGAGTTATAGTTGAGGGGTTGTAAGTTATAGTTGAGGGACTGTTAAGTTATAGTTGAGGGGCTGTGAGTTATAGTTTAGGGGTTGTAAGTTATGGTTGAGGGGCTGTGAGTTATAGTTGAGGTGCTATGAGTTATAGTTAGTTGCTGTGAGTTAGTTTAGGAGCTATGCTACAATGCAGGACAAAAACCAGCAGAAGATAATTGACCTTGTTAGTTTCTTTCTGTTTATTTGGAACTATCATCTTGAATTACCATAGAGTATTCTGTTGTCCATATTCTTGTGTCGAATATTTATGTTGTTGATTTGACGCTGCATAATTTATATGAATATTTGTTGAAGGTTTTAGCTTGATGTCCTGCTAGTCAGTCTGCCTCTTCATTACTCATTGGGCTGCGGTGTGAAAAGGATGTTGCGTTCACAGTTTGGGAGAAATCTGATAGGTTTTCTTCATTCCGTTTTCATTGTTTTAGGAGACACAGTGCCATAGTGATCAGTTTGCTTGTCAGTGGTCAGTCTGATGGCCTGCCAAGCGGCCAGTTTGCTTGCTTGTCATGTGGTCAGTTTACTGGCTTGGCAAATGGTCAGTTTGTTTGTCAGTGGTCAGATTGATGGCCTGCCAAGTGGTCAGTTTGTTTGCTTGCCAAGTGGTCAGTTTGTTTGCTTGCCAAGTGGTCAGTTTGTTTGCTTGACAAGTGGTCAAGTTGCTTGCTTGCCAAGTGGTCAATTTGCTTGCTTGCCAAGTGGTCAATTTACTTGCTTGCCAAGTGGTCAGTTTGTTTGCTTGCCAAGTGGTCAGTTTGCTGGCTTGCCAAGTGGTCAGTTTGCTGGCTTGCCAAGTGGTCAGTTCACTTCTTGCCAAGTGGTCAGTTTGTTTGCTTGTTAAGTGGTCAGTTTCCTGACTTGCCAAGTGGTCAGTTTGTTTGCTTGCTAAGTGGTCAGTTTGTTGGCTTGCCACGTGTCAGTTTGTTTGCTTGCCAAGTGGTCAGTTTGTTTGCTTGCTAAGTGGTCAGTTCACTTGCTTGCCAAGTGGTCAGTTTGTTTGCTTGCCAGGTGGTCAGTTTTCTGGCTTGCCAAGTGGTCAGTTTGTTTGCTTGCCAAGTAGTCAGTTTGTTTGTTTGCTTGCCAAGTGGTCAGTTTGTTTGCTTGCCAAGTGGTCAGTTTGCTGGCTTGCCAAGTGGTCAGTTTGCTTGCTAAGTGGTCAGTTTGCTGGCTTGCCAAGTGGTCAGTTTGTTTGCTTGCCAAGTGGTCAGTTTGTTTGCTTGCCAAGTGGTCAGTTTGCTGGCTTGCCAAGTGGTCAGTTCACTTGCTTGCCAAGTGGTCAGTTTGTTTGCTTGCTAAGCGGTCAGTTTGCTGGCTTGCCAAGTGGTCAGTTCACTTGCTTGCCAAGTGGTCAGTTTGCTTCCTAAGTGGTCAGTTTGCTGGCTTGCCAAGTGGTCAGTTTGTTTGCTTGCCAAGTGGTCAGTTTGTTTGCTTGCTAAGTGGTCAGTTCACTTGCTTGCCAAGTGGTCGATTTGTTTGCTTGCCAAGTGGTCAGTTTGCTGGCTTGCCAAGTGGTCAGTTTGCTTGCTAAGTGGTCAGTTTGCTGGCTTGCCAAGTGGTCAGTTTGTTTGCTTGCCAAGTGGTCAGTTTGCTTGCTTGCCAAGTGGTCAGTTTGCATGCTTGCCAAGTGGTCAGTTTGCTTGCTTGCCAAGTGGTCAATTTACTTGTTTGCCAAGTGGTCAGTTTGTTTGCTTGCCAAGTGGTCAGTTTGTTTGCTTGCCAAGTGGTCAGTTTGCTTGCCAAGTGGTCAATTTACTTGCTTGCCAAGTGGTCAGTTTGTTTGCTTGCCAAGTGGTCAGTTTGCTGGCTTGCCAAGTGGTCAGTTTGCTGGCTTGCCAAGTGGCCCGTTTGCTTGCCAAGTGGTCAGTTTACTTGCTTGCCAAGTGGTCAATTTACTTGCTTGCCAAGTGGTCAATTTACTTGTTTGCCAAGTGGTCAGTTTGTTTGCTTGCCAAGTGGTCAGTTCACTTGCTTGCCAAGTGGTCAGTTTCTTTGCTTGCCAAGTGGTCAGTTTGCTTGCTTGCCAAGTGGTAAGTTTGTTTGCTTGCCAAGTGGTCAATTTACTTGCTTGCCAAGTGGTCAGTTTGTTTGCTTGCCAAGTGGTCAGTTTGTTTGCTTGCCAAGTGGTCAGTTTGTTTGCTTGCCAAGTGGTCAGTTTGCTTGCCAAGTGGTCAATTTACTTGCTTGCCAAGTGGTCAGTTTGTTTGCTTGCCAAGTGGTCAGTTTGTTTGCTTGCCAAGTGGTCAGTTCACTTGCTTGCCAATTGGTCAGTTTGTTTGCTTGCCAAATGGTCAGTTTGTTTGCTTGCCAAGTGGTCAGTTTGCTTGCTTGCCAAGTGGTCAGTTTGCTGGCTTGCCAAGTGGTCAGTTTGCTTGCCAAGTGGTCAATTTACTTGCTTGCCAAGTGGTCAATTTACTTGCTTGCCAAGTGGTCAGTTTGTTTGCTTGCCAAGTGGTCAGTTTGTTTGCTTGCCAAGTGGTCAGTTCACTTGCTTGCCAAGTGGTCAGTTTGTTTGCTTGCCAAATGGTCAGTTTGTTTGCTTGCCAAATGGTCAGTTATTTTGCTTGCCAAGTGGCCAGTTTGCTTGCCATGTGGTCAGTTTGTTTGCTTGCCAATTGGTCAGAATTTGATGCCAGCCAGTGAACAGATTATATATCCATATCATTTCCCAGTTATTGTCAGGGAAAGTGAGGTTATGAGGGATGAAACTGTCCACCTCATCTCATTATACTGTGGCCTAGAATATGTGAGGTAGCGGCAGTAGCTTAGTGGCTGGACACTCGCCTTCCAGCCCAGCACTCATAGGTTCGAATCCACATTGACACAGATTGTAAATATTGGTCTGGACTCCCAAGTCGACCCATTGTAAAATGTGTACCAGGAAATGTCTTGGGAAGTTAAGGCGGCTCGTGTGGGACTGAGCACAGTGAGTGCCCCTTGAGCTACACAAATAGGGTTTAGCACTATATGCCTATTGCATCTTTAAGTGTGTAAAGAAGTTCTGACTTTTACTAGAGTATGTGACGGCCTAACAGTTGACAAACCTGTGACGGTATCTGCTGTGGCATTGCCTTTATCTGTTTATTTATCATTGTTCTATTTTTGTGTAGAAAAGCATGGTCTGGCAGTGCTGGACTTGGTTCAGTAAAGCTTTGTGACTTTGAAAATATGACAGCTTTGAAAAGTAAAATGAGAAGTTTTGTATTGAAGGGATTGTTCTAGAAGTGTGAAATGTTACTTGCGAAAATGATGGGAATTCTGCCAGCAGATTTTGTTCATTCAGGCTCTCTTTGTTGTGAGGGTGTGTCTCTTGCCATATTGTGACTTGATACCTACACCTCATCTCATGTCATTTATCTCATCATCCTATCTCATCTTCTTCTTCTTTTGTGTTCGTCCGGAATGTTATTTTAGACGTAATTGCGTTGTGCCTGTTTGCAGCAGATCTGCGATATTTGAACCTTTCGGCTGACACATCCAACTTCAGGAATTTGTTGGCCGGGTTACCTTCCCGGGATCTCATCATCTCATCTTGTTCCTCTTGTACCTTGTGAAGTTGAGGTGAAGCATAAACAGTGGTAGAGTGTCTATGAGCTTCGAGATTCCCATGGACTGTCATTCCCGCTATCCATCGTTTACATGGTCGGCCTTTTCTTCTGGTTCCATTTGGTCTGTTCATCATTGCTTACTGCACACCTAAATTACTTTCTATTTTTCAACCCTTATCACCATACAAACCGCCTAGCGTGGTGTACAGTTCAGAACCAAACAAGCACAAAAATATGTCACACCCATATAGTATATGGAAGTTGCAGTGGTTAGCACGCTTGCCAGATGGTACGGTGGTCATACAATCAAATCTCCCTGAAGGCTCAAGGCGGGGATTTTTAAAACATTGGCCTGTGTTCTCAACTCAAGCTAATCTCAAATAGGGCCAGGAAATCTTCTAGGAAGTAAAGATGGCTGCTGGGGTATTGACCAATCACACATCGAGTGCCGATTGGTCTATACAAATATCGGGCCAAAACCATAACCCAGTACACTTCAAGCTGTGGGAAAGAGTACATCACTCCCGTGAGATGAAAAATTGACATTTATGTATTAATTAGTTGTCTTATAATTAAGGTTTTGTTTAAGGTGCAGAAGGAAGGTCTTTGAAATCTGTGAATTTATTTATTTATTATATTTGTTGCTTGTTGTTTTGTAATATTTTTAGGATTCACTTCTTGCTGGACATTTGTATAATTTAAAAGAAAACAACTATATTTTACTTACCATTGTGAGATTGTCTTGCCAGATGGCTTAAATGGGCTGTGGTTTGATCAGTAAGGGTGTCAGTCTCTCATTGGCTATGATTTCAGCAGTTAGGGTGTCAGTTACTCATTGGCTATGATTTCAGCAGTTAGGGTGTCAGTTACTCATTGGCTATGATTTCAGCAGTTAGGGTGTCAGTTACTCATTGGCTATGATTTCAGCGGTTAGGGTGTCAGTTACTCATTGGCTATGATTTCAGCAGTTAGGGTGTCAGTTACTCATTGGCTATGATTTCAGCAGTTAGGGTGTCAGTTACTCATTGGCTATGATTTCAGCAGTTAGGGTGTCAGTTACTCATTGGCTATGATTTCAGCAGTTAGGGTGTCAGTTACTCATTGGCTATGATTTCAGCAGTTAGGATGTCAGTTACTCATTGGCTATGATTTCAGCAGTTAGGGTGTCAGTTACTCATTGGCTATGATTTCAGCAGTTAGGGTGTCAGTTACTCATTGGCTATGATTTCAGCAGTTAGGGTGTCAGTTACTCATTGGCTATGATTTCAGCAGTTAGGGTGTCAGTTACTCATTGGCTATGATTTCAGCAGTTAGGGTGTCAGTTACTCATTGGCTATGATTTCAGCAGTTAGGATGTCAGTTACTCATTGGCTATGATTTCAGCAGTTAGGGTGTCAGTTACTCATTGGCTATGATTTCAGCAGTTAGGGTGTCAGTTACTCATTGGCTATGATTTCAGCAGTTAGGGTGTCAGTTACTCATTGGCTATGATTTCAGCAGTTAGGGTGTCAGTTACTCATTGGCTATGATTTCAGCAGTTAGGGTGTCAGTTACTCATTGGCTATGATTTCAGCAGTTAGGGTGTCAGTTACTCATTGGCTATGATTTCAGCAGTTAGGGTGTCAGTAGAGAGCATTTTTTCTCAGGACACGCTGGTGTGGTGGGAAACGAGATTGGCTGGGTCTGCACCACTTGGGGGAGTATTGGCGCCTGATAAGACAGATGTGGTCGGGGCCCTTCGGAATCATGTTTATAGTGCAGAAGAACTGATAGATCATAATGGCTTTAAGAGAATGGTGCTGCAGAGAGTGACCAGAGGATCATGCTGACACTCAGGACTCCGAGGAAAGGCCAGATGGACGCATAACCAGACTTCTACTGGTATCATTAGTATTGGGACTCTTTGCTGGCAGTTGCAGATGAGGACGGAGCATGTATGGGAATGTCCCGAGTGTTGTGACATCGGTTCTTGACTCAACACAACACCCGTAGGTCTGCTTTAAGTACCACAATACCAGTTATAGACAATCAGTCAGTCTTTCTTGAAAAGCAAAGTTCCAACAGTTAAAGTAGGTTTATGTCCTTTGGTTTCAATGTAACACTGTCATGTATCTGCTAACTCTTGTTTCTTCATTTGGACATATGATTCTATCCTGATATTCTGTTTTTAGAGTAGTTTCATAAGTCTGAGTTCTTCCTGATGTAATATAGACATTCATTTTCTATTTCTGAAATCCACCTTGACATTCTGTCCCTAAAGTGATTTTCTAACTCTAATCCCACCTTGATATAGTTAGTTAGTTAGTTAGTCGACAGATCATCCTCATTGCACATCGAACCATTCAGTCCATAAGTGCTCGGATCCCCTTCTCAGCAAATCCCGCAGCGTGTAGCGGTTAACGACACCAGTTCTGTGTTGGTTTATCAATCTTCTTTGGCTTCCTGTGTAGTGTTCTTGTTTGGCCACCCCTCTTTTAATTTGCTGCTCTAGCAGTCTGGCCATTGTTGTAGATTCACAGTCATCACTTGGTTCTTGCAAAAGTCTTACTTCTCATAGAGCAATTAGAATGTCAGCCTGGTCCATGGCGCATCCGCCCTCCACAGTAGCCTCACCTGCGAGCTTGTCAGCCCGCTCATTTCCTTGTACTCCCGCATGCCCTGGCACAAAGATGAAACTAATCTTTGCCAGCCGAGACCGCTCCAGAGGCAGCAACCATTCTCTTCGGATCGACCCCTCCTCTATCCTCTTGATCATGTTCATTGAGTCGCTAAGGAAACAAGCCCTAGTGAATGTCTGTGTCTCGAGCCATGTTATTGCTTTACTTACTGCCATGACTTCCATGGTCAGGCTACTTGTGGTTTCAGTGAAAGCACCAGAGTCCTCCTTCACAATTCTCCCTCCGGCCCGAGCTGTAAAGGCCCATGAGCTTCTCACATGTGAGACGACCGACCCATCTGTGTAGATGACCGCGTCACTGTCTAGCGAATTCTCGAAAATCAACGCTTGTACTTCAGCCTCCACAGCAGCCGGATTTTCTTGTCTGCATTTCCTATCTAGTTGGATGCAAACTGAAAAGGATGTGCAGAAGTCTGTTGGCACTTGCACCCACTCCTCGCCAGGTTCTAAGTCCTCAAGTGAACACACCTGTTGAAGAATGTCTTCGGCTTGACCCATCCACGACCGTCCTCTTTTTAACCTGCTGCCTTTCACCTTCCTAATTTCACTATGCAGTGGATGTTGTGTGTTTGCGTTAACTCTGAGGTAGGCGCGTGCCCTGCAAACTTGTATTCTCTCTTCAATGGTTGGAAAATCAAGAAGGTGGCGCATCGCCCTGCATGCTGTATCTCTTGTACATCCACGAATAATGCGCATAGCTTCATTCTGTATCCTTTCCATCCTTTCTATCTGCTTATGGCTGAGAGTCAGGATTGCCATTGCATACTCCAGACATGACCAGCCCCTCATACAGAAGACATAGATGGCCCTGCTCACAGTTTGCTGCCGCCATCACCCGCATCACAGCGAAACCCCGCTTGGCCGCAGGGTCCGCTTGAATCCACCTTGATATACTGTTCCTAAAGTGATTTTCTAACTCTAATCCCACCTTGATATACTGTTCCTAAAGTGATTTTCTAATTCTGAATTCCACCTTAACATACTGTTCCTAAAGTGATTTTCTAATTTTGAATTCCACCTTGACATACTGTTCCTAAAGTGATTTTCTAATTTTGAATTCCACCTTGACATAGTCCCTAAAGTGATTTTCTAACTTTAATCCCACCTTGATATACTGTTCCTAAAGTGATTTTCTAATTCTGAATTCCACCTTGACATACTGTTCCTAAAGTGATTTTCTAATTTTGAATTCCACCTTGACATAGTCCCTAAAGTGATTTTCTAACTCTAATCCCACCTTGATATACTGTTCCTAAAGTGATTTTCTAATTCTGAATTCCACCTTGACATACTGTTCCTAAAGTGATTTTCTAAATCTGAATTCCACCTTGACATACTGTTCCGAAAGTGATTTTCTAATTCTGAATTCCACCTTGACATACTGTTCCTAAAGTGATTTTCTAACTCTGAAATCCACCTTGACATACTGTTCCTAAAGTGATTTTCTAACTGAAACCCACCTTGACATACTGTTCCTAAAGTGATTTTCTAATTCTGAATTCCACCTTGACATACTGTTCCTAAAGTGATTTTCTAATTCTGAATTCCACCTTGACATACTGTTCCAAAAGTGATTTTCTAACTCTGAAATCCAATCTTGACATACTGTTCCTAAAGTGATTTTAACTCTGAAATCCACCTTGACATATCATTTCTTAAGTTATTTTCTAATTCTGAATTCCACCTTGACATACTGTCCCTAAACTCACTATTTCAAAGCATGTAATATAGTGAAATATGATGAAATAATCAAAATGTTGGAGGGTGGTACAATTAATGGGGACAGATCTCAGAATAATAATAAAAATATTTATTGGAAACAAGTAGCAGCAATTAAAATGTGAAATAAAGTGGGAAGTTATGAACAGATAAAGCATGTAGTATGATGAGGATGTGTTTTTTCACCGGATCTCTTCTCATTCTGTAGTAAAGTAATAATGGGAAATGTCAAATATAGAACAGGAATATGAGTTGTTAGATTATAATGTAAACAGTCTGCTTAATGAGTTACATTATAATGTAAACAATCTGCTTAATGGGTTAGAGATTATGATGTAAACAGCCTGCATAATGAGTTAGAGATTATAATGTAAACAATCTGCTGTGGGTTGGAGATTATAATTTTTTTAAATCTGCTTAATGGGTTAGAGATTATAATGTAAACAGCCTGCATAATGAGAGATTATAATGTGGTTTCTGAGACAAACTTTGCAAATACTTTGAACTGTCAGAGTAATGAACAGTGAATGCCTAGAAGAGGATAATGGAATTGTATATACATGTAAAGAAAGATACAAACAGTCGCATGATGCGAAGAGAGGCATTGGAGATAATCATGACTACCAGAAAGATCAGTGGTAGACAAATCTGCCTTCAACAAGTCTGGCCAAGGATAATGATGCTGGATGGTGACGTGGAGGAATATCATCAAAAGAATTGATCCAGAACATCGAGGAAAAAATCAGTGGAGATGCATGAGCACCTGCGCCAGCTGGTAAGACTCAGGATAATGATGATCAATCAATCAATCATGTGCCATGCCGGAAAGCGTGGGCGGTCATGGTTCGCCATTTCACTCGATCACCAGTGTCGTGGATCAGCTCAGTGTTCCTGTCTCGTCCATGCCATGTGGCCAAGCCATCCAGGTATTTTCCTCTTGGTCTGTTCCCTTCGATCTTACCAGCTGTCACTAAGTTCTCCAGTCCATTTCTTCTCATAACATGTCCAAAAAATTTTGACTGTCTACGTCTAATTTCTCTAATCAATCTACGATTTTCATTTGTCTCTTGTAGTACTTGGTCATTGGTTTTTCTATCTGTCCATGGTATTCTTTGCATTTTCCTCAGAAACCACATTTCTGCAGCCATCAGATGTTTTTCAGCTTGACTGCACATTGTCCAAGTTTCACATCCATACAAAAGAACAGGCTCTATGTATCCCCTCAACACTCTTTTTCTCGTTTCAATTGACATCATTTTATTGGTCAGAATGTTTTTCATCTTGCTAAAGGCTACTTTCGCAATGGCGATTCTTGTTCTAATCTCTTCAAGGCATCTGCCATCAGATGTTATGACTGTTCCGAGATAATTGAACCGATTCACTTGTTGAAGAATATTCCCATTTACTTGTATATTACATTGTGGTGCTTCGTGCTTCCTAGTGACGACCATAACCTGTGTCTTCCTACAATTTAATTCCAACCCCAGCTGCTCACTGTGGACAACCACAGCGTCTACTAATTGTTGCAGATCCTGTGCATTGTCTGCAATCAATACTGTATCATCTGCATATCTAATGTTATTTATGTTTCGTCCTCCAATGCTGATTCCATTTAGGTCTTCTACATTTCTGAAAATATTTTCACTGTATAGGGAAAAAAGATCTGGAGAGATTACACATCCCTGCCTAACACCTCTCTTAATAGGTTGATATTGTCCTACTTCATTATCAATCCTTATGGCAGCTTGTTGTTTCCAATATATGTTTTTTATAAGTCTAATGTCTTTCCCATCAATTTGTAGATCTGCAAGCATATCCACAATGTTGACATGTCTAACTCTATCAAAAGCCTTTGTGTAGTCAATAAAGCAAAGATGTATATCCTTGTTTACTTCTAAAGCACGTTCAATAACTGTTCGCAGCATATACACAGCATTTACTGTACCCTTTCCTTCTACAAACCCACATTGTTCTTCCCCTATTTCAGGTTGTATTATCTTCCTCACTCTTTGCATGATAATTCGTAACAAAATCTTTGTGATGTGACTCATTATACTAATTGTTCTATGTTGATCACATTCTAAGGTTCCTGATTTCTTTGGGATAGCAATAAATACAGAATTACGTAATTCAGAAGGTATATCTCCAGTATCATATAATGTGTTCAGCAGTCTAGTGACTTGCTCTAGTCCAAATTCTTCTAAAGCTTTAATCATTTCTGTTGTGATGTTATCTGCACCGGGGGGCCTTGCCAGCTTTCATATGCTTAAGAACATTTTGAACCTCCATCTTTAAAATTTCTGGTCCTTCATTATTAAATCTAATAGCATACTGTTCCTCTCTGTTATCATTATACAGGTCTTTCACATAATCTGTCCATACATGTAGAATCTGATCTTTTTCTATTATGACTTTGCCATCTTTAGTTTTTAGACAGCCTGTTGATGTACTTGTTCTTTTATTAGTAAGTTCCTGAATTCTCTTGTGCACTAATTTGGTATTTTGACTGTTGTGTTGTTTTTCAATTTCTAAGCACTTTTCCTCAAGCCATGATTCTTTTGCCTTCCTACATAATACTCTGACTTGTCTGTGAATTTCTTCATATTTGGCAGGATTATTTTTGTTGAGTCTTCTTGTTTCCATTAAGTGTAAAATTTCCTCAGTCATCCACTTCTTACGACCCACCTGCTTTAATTTTGGAATAGTTGTTTCTGCAGCCACATTGATTGAATTCTTTAACATTTCCCATTGATCATCCACATCCTGGAATAGGATCTCTAGATCAGACAATATTTCAAATCTGTTCTGTACTTCTATGTTGAATTTGTTTTGTATTTCCTTGTCATTACTCAATGTACACAAGTCATATTTAGTGTTTCCTGTTATATACTTGACTTTCTTCAACTTTATCCTCAATGTTCCTGTGAGTAATCTGTGGTCACTATAACAATCAGCACTGGGAACTGTTTTTGCTACTTTTAGCGCGTTTCTAAATCTTCTGCTAATGAGAATGTAGTCAATCTGGTTTCTAATCCTGCTATCAGGACTCCTCCAGGTCCATAATCTTCTAGGGTGTTGCTTGAACCAGGTATTTCCTACAATCATTTCCTGTTCTTTTGCCCACTCTACTAGTCTGTATCCTCTTTCATTTCTCTCTCCTAAACCATAGTTTCCTACTGTGTATCTATCCCCTTGATTTCCTACTTTTGCATTGAAGTCCCCTATTATGATGTTTATTTCTGAATTTTTACATTTCTTTAAAGCAGACTCTATGTCATTATAAAATTCCTCTACACTATCTTCACTGGACTCTCCTGTTGGGGCATATATCTGAATAACATTTATGTTAAAAGGTCTGCCACTCAATTTAACTAGAAGAACTCTGTCTGACACGGCCCAATATCCCTGAACAGACGTTGATGTTTTCCGGTCCAAAATTATTGCCACTCCCCTATGTCGATCTTCACCTCCAGAATAAATAATCTTAAAATCTTTATGTATCTTGATGCCTGCTCCTGTCCACCTCGTTTCACACATACCTAATATATTAATTTTTTCTCTTTGAATTTCTTGTGTTATGTTCTCTAATGTTCCGTCGTTGTTTATCATCCCTTTATAAATTAACCCCACCAAGCTCAAACATTTTATTTTCTTAACTCATTCTGTATCAAAGGATCTGGGCAGGTTCAAAGGATCTGGCCGAGTTTAATATGAAGGGAGCCATGGGGATACTGATTTCTAATTACTTTCAAGTTGTATATTTGTCTCAAGGGTTTGCCCAGCCTCATAAAATTGTTACTGGAAAAGTTTGTGAAAGGTGAAATAACCTCCTTGATACTGACCCCAACACATTGAATGGAGTTTGCTCAAGAAAATAATGGGCCTGGTGTCGTATTCCCAATATGCCAGAATGGCATGAGAAAACGGAATTAATTTTGTCATTTTATACCAGTTGAAATCACCTAAATTCCACCCATAATATACTGTTGTCAAATTGATTTTTTTGAATGAGTTCTACCCTGGTATTGGTAATGGATTGGGTAATTCATAATATACTTGTTTGTTAAAGACAATCTAATTTACATTGGTTGCATGGAAATCAAGACACAATGGTTTGTGTGGAACTCATTGAGTTCAGATGTATGTCTGATTGAGTCCAGGTATATTATGTCTAATTGAGTCCAGGTATATTATGTCTGATTGAGCCCATGTGTGTCATGTCTGATTGAGTTCAGATGTAATTTTCTGATTAAGTCCAGTTATATTGTTGCTGATTGAGTCCAGGTATATTATGTCTGATTTAGCCCAGGTATATTATGTCTGATTGATTTCTAATATATCTTTATTTCCCCACTGTATTTATTTTGCTTTCCCCTCATATTCATGATTTCAGTTGTTCAATATGCACTCCTTGTACATTTGATTTTCCCTCGCTAGCAAGACTGATCATGCAATTGTACATACTTAGTGTTTACTTTATCATCAAATTGTTACGTACAGCTAGAGAGGTTCAATTGCCTAGTTGGCTGTTGCGTGACGTTGAAGTGGACAGTTGATTATGAAAGCCAGATCACAGTTTCATTTGTATATACGCACCTAAATCTGGTCTAAATGGTCACTGTGTTATTAATTTAAACTGTAGGAGATGTGGCAAGACAAAATCACAAACACTGAAGTATTGGAAAGATCGGGTTGTATGACGATATTTTCCATGCTCAGTCTTCGAAGACTTAGATGGATAGGACACATTAGGAGGATGGATGATGGTAGAATACCAAAGGACATCGTTTTTGGTGAATTACAGGTGGGTAAAATATCTGAGAGTCGGCCTCTACTACGATGAAAAGATGTGTATAAGCAGGACATGATTGATACAGGCATTGATATTGCACCTTGGGAGCAAGCCCCAGCTGATCATGTTACATGGAGGGAAATGATCAGAAATGGAATAAAGACAAAGGAGAAAATGACTGAGCGTGTGAGACGACACATGGTGCATGATGGTGGAAATTACCATGTGTTCACATGCAACAATTGTGTAAGAACATTTACAGCGTGAATTGGTCTGATCAGTCACATTCGCTACTGCCATGGGTTGTAGTTATTATTATTTTTTTAAAGCACAGTGTAACAAACTATGGTCTGTCAAGACGGCAAGGAGCCAGTAATGGGAGATGTGGCTTAGGGGTTTTGGTGCAGTTGTCGTCTGCTTGGATGCCATCATAAAGCTGGGATTTTTTACAAGGACCATTTGCTTTTGATATCACATGTTCCCCTGATTTCTTTGGTAGTTAAATTGGGTACTTAGTCTACTTGGATAAGGGGGAAAAACAGAGGAGGACATGTGTGCAGTTATTGCATATTGATAATCCACGGCAGTTTTTGCATATTGATAATCCACGGCAGTTTTTGCATATTGATAATCCACGGCAGTTTTTGCATATTGATAATCCACGGCAGTTTGGAATTGCAAAGGGTAGGCCATAAGGCCACAGTCTAGACAAAATTATTAGAGGAAAATGCCTGCCTGTGGGTAGATAGAGTCGGGTACTTTGACTGGAACATGTCTAGGGCAGTAAGACCAGGTATTGCACACTCCTTTAGATACCGGCTCTGTGATGAAGGGGTTATGGACACAATTTGTAATCCCTCATACCGTGTTTGAAAACAGCTGTGGGTGATTTGGAAGCAGATTGCCTTGCGTTGGTTCCAAATGGCGTACTACTGGATGTGAACTTGCCAAGAAATCACAAACAACCGAAAACGCTTGGGTTAGCTGCAATGTCCTGTAAAGGATATGCAACTTATAGATAGAGAAATGAAGAAGAGGATGGCAAATTATACATCTGCAATATTTTGTTGAAATTCATATAATTTCAGTCAGCCGTTGTAGTCACAGTAGTTCAGTGGCAAGCAGACTTGAGTGTTGACCCGGTGTTCATGCGTTCACAACCCCCTTGAAGATACATTTTAAAACATTTACCCAGGCTTCCAGGTCATCCAGCCTAAAACAGGTACCAGAAATATCCTGCGAGGTATAGGTGACCTGAGTGAGATTCGCCACATCATCCCTCAAGTGCTGGTTGGTCTATGCAAGTGTGCGACCAGCATACACCCAGTGAGGCAAATAGAATATTTATTTAGTTGCATATCCTTCACAAGACGGAGCAGCCAACCCAAGCATTTTGGCTCGTGATTCTTAGGCAAATTTTACATTCAGTAGTTTGCCATTGCTTTCTGAACGACCGGCACCTATACCTTCTTCGACAAAACCAGCACCGCTGTGTTTCGAACCCGGGTATACAGGAATATGAATCATGTCCATAACCCCTTCGCCATGGTGACTGGTAAATGGAATAACAGGAGACTTAAAAACACTTGGAGAAGAGAATTACAAAGATGAATAATATTGGGAGACATGGAGGCAGCTGCAGGAGATGGCGAAAGATTGGACGGCTTGGCGTGGTTTGGTTGGTGGACTTATGCCACAATTGGGGGGTACAGGGCAGAAGAAGGATATGGTCCGTACGACTCAATGCAAGTCACTTTTTTTTTGCTTTGCTTGAAAATCTCTCCGTTATATTGATGAGAATGATGATGATAATTGTTTGAATGTGATCAACATGGAACAATTAGTATAATGAGTCACATCACAAAGATTTTGCTAAGAATTATCATGCAAAGAGTTAGGAAGAAAATACAACCTGAAATAGGAGAGGAACAATGTGGGTTTGTAGAAGGCAAAGGTACAGTAAATGCTGTGTACATACTGAGAACAGTAATTGAACGTTCTATAGAAGTAAACAAAGATCTACATCTCTGCTTCATTGACTACACAAAGGCTTTCGATAAAGTGAGACATGTCGACATGATAAGGATGCTTGAAGATCTACAAATTGATGGAAAAGACCTTAGACTTGTAAAAACCATATATTGGAAACAACAAGCTGCCATAAGAATTGATAATGAAGTAGGTCAATATCAGCCTTTTAAGAGAGGTGTGAGACAGGGATGTCTCCAGAACTGTTTTCCCTGTACAGTGAACATATTTTCAGAAATATAGAAGATATGGAAGGAATCAACATTGGGGGAAGATACATCAATAACATTATATATGCAGATGATACAGTCTTGATTGCAGACAATGAACAGGACCTGCAAAATTTAGTAGATGCGGTTGTTGCACTCAGTGAACAACTGGGGTTAGAATTGAATTGTAAGAAGATACAGATTATGGTCGTCACTAGGAAGGAAGAAATACCATAATGTAATATACAAGTAAATGGGCATATTCTTAAACAAGTGAATCGGTACAACTATCTTGGAACAGTCAAAACATCTGATGGGAGATGCCTTGAAGAGATTAGAATAAGAATCGCCATGGCGAAGGTAGCCTTTTGTAAGATGAAAAACATACTGACCAATAAAAAGATATCAATTGAAACGAGAAAAAGAGTGTTGAAGTGCTACATAGAACCTGTACTTTTATATGGATGTGAGGCGTGGACAATGAGCAGACAAGCTGAAAAACATCTGATGGCTGTGGAGATGTGGTTTCTGAGGAAACTGCAAAGAATACCATGGACAGATAGAAAAATCAATGAACAAGTCCTTCAAGAAACACATGAACATCGTAAACTGATTAAAGACATTAGATGTAGACAGTCAAAATTTTTTGGGCATGTTATGAGAAGAAATGAATTGGAGAACTTGGTGACAACTGGCAAGATTGAATGGAACAGACCATGGGGAAGACCAAGAATTATATACCTGGATGGCTTGGCCATGTGGCATGGTCGAGACAGAAACATGGAGCTTATCCACGACTCTGGAGATCGAGTGAGATGGCAGAACATGACCGCCCACGCTTATAGGCATGGCACATAATGAATGAGTGAATGAATAATGACGACTTGTAGACAAACGCTTACTGCCACTGATGAGCTCAAAATCATAACAGAGATGAGATGCCATGCATAGAACTGCAGGAGTAACTGTGAGGGATAGAATTAGAAATGAGGAAAGTAGAAGACGACTTGGTCTGATTAAATGGTTTAGCCACCTTATAAGAATGTCATTGATATGCTCGCTGTGTTTTGTGCCTGAAGAAGATGATAGGAACTTTGTTGAAACATTGTAAGCATAATAATGTAGTGTATTTTATTTTTTTTGCCCATTGTTGCTTTAGTAGACTATCTGTCAGTCCTGAAGTGGGGTCACAGGTGGCTGAACAGACAAATCAGAGCCTGGAAATAACCTACAATGAAGACAAGGGGGTGTTGATTGGGGCTGAGATGGAGGCAACTCGACTTGTCATGATTGTATGGTACATGGCCTGACAGAATAGAAGGACTGCAATGGTAAGGACAGAATCACTGATGTGGGGTTTAGGGAGAGAACTAGACACTTCCAGCGATTCAAGAGGTGAGGAAGGGCACTGGAGCTGGATGGGACATACACTGAGAATAGTGTAACTACAAAGTTCTTGTACTGGAACCCACAGGGCCGGTGATATAGAGGAAGACCCAAAACCACATGGTGAAGGGAATTGGGGTTAGAAGTGAATGATATAGGCAGAATAGATAAGGTGGCTGGGCGTGAGTTGGATGAGGGCCTCTGCTTCAGTGGGAGTTACAGGACATGAGAAGCTGAGCTGAGTGTAACAGTGCTATTCCAGTGGTCCTTATTGAGGTTTTCTGCTAAGGAGGTCTCTTGGTGAAGTGGTTAAACTGCCCGCCTTATGGTCTGAAGCTCGTTTGGACCCTGTCATCGAGTTCACAAGTAGTTTTCTCGGAGGCTCCTGGGGTTGTCGCTGGAGCTACAGAGTTCGTGCTTTGTGTGACGCTTTCAGCAGCCCTCTCTGCGGAAAGAGGCCAAGCCGTATGAGGTGTAACCTGCTGCAATGAAGTCGACCCTCTCACCTGTAATTACCTTTCTGTATGTTTCTAAAGACACTGTGACTGAATAGGCCAGGTGCCCTATAATATTCAAGTTTTCTCTCTAGTACGTGTACGTGCTAGATGATGAGATGATTGGGTGATGCGAGGTATTTCTTTGTCAGTGCTTGAGGAATGTTGCCATGTCTGTGTTGTTCTTACACCCAGATATCTTTGTATAGTTTTAAATTATTGATGATGATGTGAAAGGGGCAAAAGTGTATATGTTCATATTTATATATATTTACCATATTTCTTTCTGGTTTTTCTTTTTTTACTTCTTCTTTCTCTTTGTTGCTTCCTACTTTCTTTGTCTCTGTCTCTTTTGCACACATCTCCTTTTCTCTTTGTATCTTCCTCCTCTTTTGCTTACACACATCTCTCATAATCTCTCTTTCCTTTCACCATTATCCTTCCTTACATTTCTGTGTGTTCTTTCTGTCTGTCTCTCTCTCCTTCCCTCTCCCTTTCCCTCTCTCTCCCTTGCTCTTTCTCATCTCTGTCACCTGTCTGTGTCTGGACCTGTGACATTTTCTGACACTTACATATACGTACGATCTAGTCTAATGAACTATTTAGATAAATGGTTCAGCACCCGAAGTTAAATGTTATTTATTGAGCATTCCATTCATTACAACAAGTCTGACATCTGCAGAGCTCAGAAACCATCAGTAATTTCTGATTGTATGTTCCTACGCACGAAATCACACATTTTATTTTCATATGCAACTGAGCAGTGATATGCATATTTCAGTACCAAAAACACGTTTTTCTCTACGTATGAACACACAGACTGACAGTGAACCTACATTTGTGATGTCTTCATTCATTTTAGAATGTGAGCATGTGTGTAAATTTTGTATAGATTAAATATTGAAATTTTGCTTTTATATCTGAGATTTTGGAAGAGAATTTTGTGCTGGAAATTTGTGTTTATGTGTGTACGAGGGTGTTTCAATAAGTAAGGTAACACGGCATGCTGTTGAATACATTTATTCATATGTAAGTATAAATGTAACCAGTAGTAAATATTGTCCCACATTGCTTTTCATTGTTCTAATCTTGTCTTAGCAGTTGTGCCATCTGTACATTGTTTTTCAATATTCTAATCTTCTCTTAGCAGTTGTGCCATCTGTACATTGTTTTTCAATATTCTAATCTTCTCTTAGCAGTTGTGCCATCTGTACATTGTTTTTCAATATTCTAATCTTCTCTTAGCAGTTGTGCCATCTGTACATTGTTTTTCAATATTCTATTCTTGTCTTAGCAGTTGTGCCATCTGTACATTGTTTTTCAATATTCTAATCTTCTCTCAGCAGTTGTGCCATCTGTACATTGTTTTTCAATATTCTATTCTTGTCTTGGCATTTGTACCTTGGGTACATTGCTTTTCAATATTCTAATCTTGTCTTGGCAGTTGTGCTTATGTGTGTACGAGGGTGTTTCAATAAGTAAGGTAACACGGCATGCTGTTGAATACATTTATTCATATGTAAGTATAAATGTAACCAGTAGTAAATATTGTCCCACATTGCTTTTCATTATTCTAATCTTGTCTTAGCAGTTGTGCCATCTGTACATTGTTTTTCAATATTCTAATCTTCTCTTAGCAGTTGTGCCATCTGTACATTGTTTTTCAATATTCTTATCTTCTCTTAGCAGTTGTGCCATCTGTACATTGTTTTTCAATATTCTATTCTTGTCTTGGCATTTGTACCTTGGGTACATTGCTTTTCATTATTCTAATCTTGTCTTAGCAGTTGTGCCATCTATACATTGCCTTTCAATATTCTAATCTTGTCTTGACAGTTGTGTCATGGACACATTACTTTTCAATATTCTAATCTTCTCTTGGTAGTTCCGCCATGGGTACATTGCTTTTCAATATTCTAATCTTGTCTTGGCATTTGTACCTTGGGTACATTGCTTTTCAATATTCTAATCTTGTCTTGGCATTTGTACCTTGGGTACATTGCTTTTCAATATTCTAATCTTGTCTTGACAGTTGTGTCATGGACACATTGCTTTTCAATATTCTAATCTTGTCTTGGCATTTGTGCCTTGGGTACATTGCTTTTCAATATTCTAATCTTGTCTTTGAGTGTTCGCCAATGGTACACTAAGGTGTCTATCCAAGCTGGCAAGAAAACACTATCAAGTTTCCATTTGAGCAGCTTTGTGGTTTTCATTGGGCATCTTTCGTACTCAGGACCAGCAGACTTTTCTGGCGAAGTGGTCAGGTCGCTTGCATTATGCCTGTGGGTTTGTGTTTGCACGCTCTCCTTCGGCTCACAAGTGAAACATTTGTTCAGAGATAGATCCCTGGGAGTTGTGCCTGGAGCCACAGTGTTTGTGCTTTGAGTGATGTTTTCAGCATGCCACCCTGCAGAGACTGAGACATAGGAAAACCCCCAAGTGCAATGAAGCCAATCCTCCTTCTGTAAAATCTTTAGGCTTGAGATATTGTTTTTGGCTTCCTCAAGGTTTTTGTGTGTGTTATCAAAAAACATTGACTTTTGTATTATTATTCGAACATCTTTATTGTGTTTCCTGATTTGATTAACATTGCTGCCTGAATAGGTGAATGATTCCACCTTTTGAAGAGAGGTCTCACCGAGGGAGATCAGATTATCATTTGCTTGATTTATTTACATTATTTTTGTCTTTTCCCTGTGAATTTTCTTGCCATGCTCAAGTTAAATATGTTGTTCAAAAGATATAAATATTGCAACTGAACTCTACACAGTCAATGTTGTTCTCAGGACAGACCAGGAAGAAGTACAACATCAAGAGATATGATGAGTTACAAGTATCATTTCATGAGGTATTCATTGTCGCTAGTATTGTTTCTTTTGAGGTGTCATTAGTTTAAATTCTTTAAATTGAGGTGTCATTAGTTTCATTTCTTGAAATTGACGTGGTGTCATACTCATTCATGAAGTGTATTATGTCACCACAGATATGAATTCTTGAGATATGTGATCTTTTTCAAAGGGACCCTTTGACAATCACAAGGCAAATTGAGTATATGGTGCCAGTTTCATGTTTTTAATAGACCAGTGGACGCTCAGGTGATGGGGTCAATGTCATGAAACTATTGACACCTCAACGTCAAGAAATAAAACTACTGACAACCAATTTCAAGAAATGAAACTATTGACACCTCAATTTCAAAAAATGAAACTACTGACAGGTCAATGTCAAGAAATGAGACTTCTGACACTTCAGTTTCAAGAAATTAAACTAGTGGCATGTCAGTTTCAAGAAATGAAACTACTGACACCACACAACATGTGAAACTAGTGACATTACATGCCTCATAAAGTGATAATTGTGACTCATCAGATCTCTGGATGTCATACTTTACTTCTTAGAACATTTCCCAGAACTCAATTTCGGCTGGGTTGACCCCTGAACCTGGATCTATTTAAAACAGTTCCCGCCTTGAGATGTGGTTTGTCACTGTTGCCAGTTCTTGATTTGTGAAGTGTCACAAATATCAGCTCTCGAGAATGGGTGGTAATATCATTTCTTGATATACAACGTGTGACCAGTGTCACTTCTTGATATAAACATGTAACCAGTATCACTTCTTGATATACAACATGTGACGAGTATCACTTCTTGATATACAACATGTGACTAGTATCACTTCTTGATATACACATGTGACTAGTATCACTTCTTGATATACAACATGTCACCAGTATCACTTCTTGATATACAACATGCCACCAGTATCACTTCTTGATATACAACATGTCACCAGTATAACTTCTTGATATACAACATGTGACGAGTATCACTTCTTGATATACAACATGTCACCAGTATCACTTCTTGATATACATGTCACCAGTATCACTTCTTGATATACAACATGTCACCAGTATCACTTCTTGATATACAACATGTCACCAGTATCACTTCTTGATATACATGTCACCAGTATCACTTCTTGATATACAACATGTGACCAGTATCACTTCTTGATATACAACATGTGACAAGTATCACTTATTGATATACACATGTGACTAGTATCACTTCTTGATATACAACATGTCACCAGTATCACTTATTGATATACAACATGTTACCAGTATCACTTCTTGATATACAACATGTCACCAATATCACTTATTGATATACAACATGTCACCAGTATCACTTCTTGATATACAACATGCCACCAGTATCACTTCTTGATATACAACATGTCACCAGTATCACTTCTTGATATACAACATGTGACAAGTATCACTTCTTGATATACAACATGTCACCAGTATCACTTCTTGATATACAACATGTCACCAGTATCACATTTTGATATACTTCATGTGACCAGTGAAACTTCTTGATATACATGTAACTAGCGTTATTTCTTGAGATGTGTGGTATCACGAGTTTCAATTCTTGAGATGTGTGGTATCACAAGTACCGTGTGGCATGATGTATCACTGGTATGATTTCATGATGTATCTGATGTATCATTTGTGTGAAGCCTGTCACTAGTATGATTTTATGAGATATAGCGTGTCTCACTACCCTCTAGCGAGGTACCTACTACCTGTATGTACCACTTGCAGCGGTTGTTTGATCACTTGTGATTGTTATATCATTGAGTCCTTGGTTTTTGAACATCACCACTACCATCTAGCGAGGTACCTGCTACCTGTATGTACCACTTGCAGCGGTTGTTTGATCACTTGTGATTGTTAAATCATTGAGTCCTTGGTTTTTGAATGTGTTCTGGAGTCTGGTTTTTTCCCTGTTTGTTGCATCTGTTGAAGATTATTTTTGAAAGAAGCTTTAATTTACTGACAACAGACACATAAACATGTCGTGTTAAGATGAATTTGTTGCTGTTTGATTTATGTGTGAATGTTGCGTGTACGATTTAAGAGAGGTGTTTGAGAAGTGGAAGTATCGTGGTTTTGTGCGTTCATGTACGAGTTATGTTAAAATGGTATCAGATCTTTGGCTGGGAAAAGTACACTTACTCACCTGGAGATCTGAAGCCCTGATCACCTTCAAAGTTCTCTACTTGAAACTGTACTCACTTTCCCAGCGATTCTGCTGTTGTTGGGGCAATTTCAGGAAGGTTTTTTTGGGAATGAAATAGAGCGTGGCCATTGATTTCTATGGATTGTCTTCTACTGAATCAAATCAGGTCCCTTTCACCGGCATTTTCAGCTTCGGGAAATCTTCCTATGCATTCGTCCAATATGTTTGTTTTGAATGTAATCGCGCTGCAACTGTTTACAGCAGTTGCGATATTTGTGCCTCTCAACCAACACATCTAACTTCTTCAGGTGTTTGTTGACTGGGTTAACCCTCCTGGGTAACTTGGGGAAATGAGCCAGATGAACCAGACAAATATTGTGTTTGGCCAAGAAAATTTTAATCAGACATGAAGAATGGGCACCATCACAATGCTTTTGGACACAAACAAACAAGCCTCTTGAGTATCAGCTGCATTTAAGAAAATGAAGTGTATCTTATGCGATAACTCGCTATCAATGAATGTAAGAAAGAGAGTGCTGAAATGCTATATAGAATCAGTTTTGCTTCTTCTTCTTTCATTCGCTTGAAATATGTCTATATCTGCAATGTTGTCTCTTGTATGAATTTAACTGTGTCAGTTTTGCTGTATGGCAGCGAAACTTGGAATGTAAATGAACAATTAGGAAGAACTTAGAAGCAACAGAGATGTGGATTTTGAGACGAATGTTGCAAATTTCTTGGACTGCCAGAGTAACTCACAACGATTGCCTGAAAGAAACTAGAACACTATACAACAATAAGAAAGAGACAAACAGTTTTCTTTGGTCATGTGATGAGAAGAGAGGCATTTTAGAACATCGTGACAACTGGAAAGATTGAGGGGAAGAGAGGCAGAGGCAGACCAAGAGAAATGATGCGGGACGGATTGAGGTGGTGGCATGGAGGAATATCATTGGCAGAGTTGATCAAGAACACCAAAGACCAAGATCTGTGGAGAGCCATGAACGCCTAAGCCAGCTGGCAGGGCACTTGATGATGATGATGAGTATCAGGAACAAAGCAGTTCCGTCATGACATTCCAGGTGAGGATTTGTCCTTTTCTGAATATATTCGGGACATTCCCAAATGCTCTCCAGCCTCATCTTCAACAGCCAGCGAAGAGGTCCAATAATAATGGTATAAATTGCAGTCTAATTATGTGTCCATATGGAGTAGAGTTTCGGCCAGATCATCTGGTCACTCTTTGCAACACCATTCTCTCTAGGCCATAGTAATTTATCTGTTCTTCCATACTTCACACATGATCCCAAAGGGCTCTGACTACATTTGCCTTACCACACCCCAATACTTCATCCAGTGTTGCAGACCCAGCCAAACTGTCCATCCACTCATTTCCCAACACTCCAGCGTGTCCTGGGGGAACAGATCCAATGGATGCTCCTCCCTATCTTTGATTTGTGAATTGAAACATGCCATTCTGCATGAAGGTGGTGTAGTGGCTACACACTCACCTATCATCCCGCAAGTCAGGGGTTCGATACACATTAGGGTACTAGGAAAAATCTTGCGAAGTAAAGGCATTTTATTCTTCTTTCGTTCGCTTGAAATATAACTGCAATGTTGTCTCTTGTATGAATTTAACTGTCCTTTTTTTTAGTTCACTCAGCGGTCCATAGAGTTTATCTTCCACTGGCGTCTCTCTAGGCCAGAAGGTGTGTCTAGACATGTAATTTGGGCAGTCTTGGAGTATGTGCTCTGCTGTCTGAGACGCTAAACCACATGTGCACATGGCTGTTTCACCAATCTTGAAATTTGTATACATGTGGTTGCGTAATCTATTGTGTCCTGTTCTAAGGCGCAGAATAATGACTTGTTCTGGTCTGTCCATCACGTGGTAGTCATCTTGAGCAGGTTTTGGTGGCTTTCTGACTGATTTGATCATTCTTTTCTTTTGGTGGTATGTAACGGGCACATCAGGTTGTTCTTCTTTTGCTCCATCCTTAGCCAATCGATCAGCTCTGTCATTTCCAGGTATTCCAAGGTGGGATGGTATCCACTGTATGGTGAGCTTATGCTGCTAAGCTCAGAAAGTAGTGTCCTTAGTACTGACAATTTCCCAGACAGGAGTGCCTCGAGTACTGATTTTGCATCTGTCAATAGCACCACAGGTTGTGTACCATTGCTGGTATTTTGTAATTTCTCTGTGGCTATCTTGATTACCTCAATTTCAGCATCATAGTTATGGCAGTACTTTCCTGTTGGTACTCTGGCCATGTCCCTAGTATTATTTGGGTATTTTATGTACACTCCCGCTTCTCCATTTCGAACAGCATTCTGTGCTGACCCATCTGTGTAGACTCGGATCCAGAGATCCTGTGGGTATTCTTCATCAAGGAAGCTGAGAGTGGCTGTTCTACGCAGTAAAGGCCCGATACTGGCCCAATCACTCACAAGCTTCGATTGGTCTATAAAAATGTGTCTAAAAACATATGTCCAGTGTGCTTTTATTTTTTTATTTTTGCTGTTATAAACAAAACTTTGACTCATCCTGAAGCACGCCCTTCCCCGCACGAAGCATTTCTGTCTCAGTCCGCTGTCTGAATCATGCTGTGTGAGTCCGCTACAAACACCCTCTTGAAGCATTGGAATGTTGAGGTGACTGCCTCCACCTCCATTCTCTGACTCTCTCTCTCTCTCTCTCTCTCTCTCTCTCTCTCTCTCTCTCTCTCTCTCTCTCTCTCTCTCTCCCTCCCTCTCTCTCTCTCTCTATGTCTGTCTCTTTCTCTCTCTCTCTCTCTATCTCTCTGTCTATCTCTGTCTGTCTATCTGTCTCTTTCTCTCTCTCTCTGTCCACCTCGCTCTCTCTCTCTATATATATATCTCCATGTCTGTCTGTTTCTCTCTATGTCTATCTCTTTCTCTCTGTCTATCTCTGTCTGTCTGTCTCTTTCTCTCCATCTCTCTGTCCATCTCGCTCTCTCTCTCTCTCTCTCTCTCTCTCTCTCTCTCTCTCTCTCTCTCTCTCTCTCTCTCTCTCTCTCTCTCTCTCTCTCTCTCTATCTGTCACTTTCTCTCTCTTCCAGGGACAACACCCCATCTAACAATTGTCAATTTAAAAAAACTCTCCTCGTTAGGGATTTGAATGTGTGCCGCCAGGCAAACATCCTAGCCTCTACCCTATTCATCATCATCATCATCCAGTGCCTTGCCGACTGGCGTGGACAATTTTTCCTCTCCACAAATCTCGATCTCTGACGTCATGGATCAGCTCGTGTGTTGACTCCCTTCCGTACCATAACACAAGACTCAAGAATCTTCTCACGCTGTCTTCCTCTATCTCTCTTTCCACAAATCTTTCCGGGTGTCACCACATGTTCCAATTTGTTTTCTTCTCATAATATGGTCCCAAAAAAAAACGATGACTGCTTCATTCTGATGTTTGTGATAAGTTGTCTGCGACTTAGCTTCCCTCGAAATGCCCATATTGCTCAGTTTGGCTGTCCAATTACTCTACTACCGCTCCCAAAATGCTTGATAAGACAACTGAATGGGAAGACTGGGCCTAGTTGTTTAATCAAATCTGTTACAATTGTGTCAGGCGTGTGGGCCATGTCCCAGGTGACACTACAGACAAATAACGTTTTTAAAACTGTATGCAGATAAAAGTGTTACCAAGATATCGTGAAAGAATTTAACTCATTATAAAGACATCTTGAATGAAGTTAACTCACAAAGAGAACTGGTTACTCGCATCAGAAGATGACTGTTCAGTTTCTGCAACTAAAGTGCCCCACATAAGGAAATTACGACATGACATCTAATTAATACCGTAATTATTATTAATGCTTAACCAACATTGAACAAGCCTGAAACACACACACACCTCCCCCCTCCCAGTAATCACAAGTAGAATTTTAGTCGATTCAAAAGCTCATTGTATTGACGTCATCAAAGGTTGAAAAAGCGTCCCAGAGACACGAAATGGAATATTGCTAGGATAACAAATCCATTACATGGAAAGTCCGAATCGAAAGTGTGGATGTCATCTACATACTGCATTCTTATGGTTTCCGGGGGAACATCATGTTGCGAACGGAAAGCCCAATATACCAAGTGAGGCTAAGCATCCATGTGCAGGACGTGACAGTTCCTTGGGTGAGCCCATTACCAGAGCGCTATGTGTCGGCTCTGCAATTATGGAAACCTCCTTGGATGGCGGGAATGCCCATGGTCTGTCCCCGCCTTCCCTTGAGGGCTGACCTGGATGTCTTTGGCTGTTCTAAATGAGCCAGCTGGGATGGGGGTTAACACCACAACAGTGAGATTCAAATGTCCTAAGAAACCCCGGGAAGGTTAACCCGGTCAACAAATGCCCGCAGAAGTCGGATGTGTCGACCTAACGGCGCAAGAACGCAGCTCTGCTGCAAACAGGCACAGCGTAATTACGTCTAAAAAAACATTCCAACCGAACGCAGAAGAAGAAGAGGAAGAATTTTAGTTACTGAACATTTGAAAGATATCTTGAAAGAAGTTAACTCAGAAAGAATTGGTTACTCGCATCGGAAAAAGACAGTCCACTTTCTTTCGTTTTTTGGACATGTCATGAGAAGGGGAAATCTAGAATACATAGTGATTATGGATAAGTTTGGGGGGGGGGGAGGCAGAAGAAGCTGGGCAGTTTGATATCATGGCAAGGAGGATCATGGGCATCAGAAGTGATTGACAGTACACACACTAGATGATAGTAGGCTGTAGACAGGCGTGATCACAAACGCTGCACGGCATGAGCTATAAGAAGAAGACGATATGGAAGAAACTGTTTCAAGTTCAACTTTCTTATACGACCCCCTTCAAATGAAAACGTAAATGTTTATTTTGTTTGTTTGTTGATGTGCTGTATATTCTGAAAAAGTACAGAACAAATGTATCATTTCAATGCACTGTGTTCAATGCAAGTCCTCCAGCGCCGATAAAGTACTTGGATTCCTGCAATGAAAAAAATGCTCTTGGTCACGTGTGCAACCACTCATGCACCACCTGCTGTACCTCTTCATCGGACCTAAAAGTCTTTCTTCCCAATGACTCTTTGAGTTGTCCAAACAAGTGGGAAAGAGCGTTTGTTCTCAAACAGCCGGTGTGCTGATGGAGAGGTAGCGGGTTCAATCCTTACACCGGTCAGTTGGACTAAAATGTTGACTTCTCGTTCTTGACTTGGGGACGTAAATTACAAGTACCTCAGACGTCGGAGTGGGTTCGCCTGAAGGCGAGGGACACTGCTAATAGGGAAAGCTAATCCACATGGAAATATCAGTCCAGTGCACTAGAAGTGTAGCACGTGGATGGGCTAGGCTTGAGTTCGGCAAGGCACTTGATGACGATATAATAAAATATATACCGACAGACATAGAATCAAGGCAGGCACAGATGCAGGCAGTTGTAACTAACAACGACTGCCTGTAGGAAGCTAATGAAACTAGAACATATACAACTATAAGTAAGAGACGCACACTGCATTCTGTGGTCATTAGAAGAGTGTCACAGCCTCACAGTATCCACATTATCCGGTAAACTAACATTAGTTAATAGATATTAGCCAAGGGCTACAACTCCCGCCCAAGGGAAAGAAGTAAGACCCTCGAAGGCCAGAGTATTCCAGAACCTTCTCGAAGGACTGGTCAGTGAGTCCACTGTCCCGTGGACACTGATGTGGCCCGCCTATTGCGGGGTCCACGAGGAACTCGAACAGAGTTACCACCCGTGTCGGATTGCGACACGTGTGGATCGGCAGAGAGAGACGGGACATCGAAGAGGCAACAGGGCCTGCCTTAGAGGGACTCAATAGTTTAGACCCATGTGTATTTGGGGTTCATAGACATATGCTAGATAGTTTGCTTAGAATGTTTGATGATGTTAAACTGTGTGATGATGTTAAACCTCTGTGATATGCAACTCAGTGCGGGCTTGTTAAACCCACTGCGCCAACGCACTGTATATTGAAATACAATAAATGTTAGATATTATATTTAACGGAGTTATTGTTGCCTGTGTGAGCCCGAGCTCAGATACCTAGACATACAACACGTTGACAGGCTTTTTGGGGGCTAGGCTCCGGTTTTGGCATAAGCTTTACATATAGACGGCTATTGATTGCCAAGTAAAATAGTAAATTAATCATATCAAATTGATGTTTGAAGAAGTTTAACAAATTTGCATCTATCTAGTGATCAACTAGTATTAATATGAGTCCCTCTGCAGCTAGTCTCTCAATGATGTTAATACTATAAACTATTTTGACATGACTATGACATTTTTATTGACTGTTACTAATGTTTTCTCATTCTACGAGCAGATTGTTCTGCGAATTGTGTGCTGTGTAACCTATGTAAACTATCCAACAGTGGCGAGAGTACAAGACAACATTCACAAGTTCTGGGATCATAAGATAAGTTTCATATCATGCACATTGTAACCCTAAGCGGTACTTATCACCATCCATCCATGTATCATTTTGCTTTGCATTGATTTGTATGTATATTCATGACCTTGTAACCAACATAACTTTGCATTTGGATTTGCGCATGTAATAATTAAGGGAGATAACTAAATTTTCTACTCCCCAACATCTTTTCTAAGGGATTTAACTTCAGTAAAATTACCAACAAGTAAAAGACAAGATGTCTACTTTAGAAAAATGTATTGAGCAAGGTATGAAATTAGGTTATAAAGAAGAGAAACTGTCAGAATGGGCACAGAAGACGCACGCAGAGAACATTGCCCGTGAAGAAAGAGCGATAGAACGAGAAGAAAGGAAAATGCAAATGCAGGCAGAAGAAAAGAAAATGCAAATGGAGGCAGAAGAGAAAAAGATGCAGATGCAACTACAAGCTGAAGAGAAGAAAATGCAATTACAGGCTCAAGAGAAACAATTAGAGCTTGAGGCGGCGGCCAAACAAGCCCAATTGAATGCCGATACACAAATAAAATTAAAACAGATGGAGATTGATTCCAACGTAGAAATATCTGTAAATAAACTGAGAAGCAAGGAGGAAGAACAAAAATATAACAAGTATAAAGGCCTCGTGAAAGCATTCTGCTCAGGAGATTCCATCAGTGCATACCTGGAAAATTTTGAGTGTCTAATGTCCTACCATAAGATCATAAAATCAGATTGGTCATTTATTTTAATGAGAAACTTAGCTCTAGAACCTTTGAAAGTAATAGAGACAGTGCCACAGGAAATGAGAAAAGATTATGATTACTGTAGTAGTGTCAAATGAAGTAACAAGACTTGATCTGTACTAAAACTTTATACTTTATTCTCAAGATGACAAGCCGTGTCTTCTCAGCTGGACTATCGGATGTTGACTGCCCTTCACAACAACAATACGTCACGATTGAGCATCTCTCTCCGCTTTCACTCATAATGCTCAATCGTGCTGTATCTCTAATTCCCCACTAGATCCTAATTATAACCCAAACTACACATACTGTTACACCTCCCCATGTTTATTAAAGAATTTTCCTTATAAAGGAAAAATCTTTACTCCTAATCCCCTTACTCTATTCCCTCTTTTTCCTCTAATCTTCCATAGTTCTTCTAATCCTCCCCAAACCAACTCCAATTTAATTAAACATTCTATTTCTTTAACTCTTTCCCCAGCTATATAATCAACCCACTTCTTCTTCCATTTTACCTCTATACCTCGTACCATGTACTGTAACCCTTTTTTTTAACTTACCATTTCTACTCTTCTTTCATTTCCCCAAACTATATAGCAATCCACTATATATTCCTTGGCTCCTCAAGTTCCTATATAAAATATGCATATTATAAACAAAATGGCTCGTAAAATCGTATTTGTACAACTGGCATTAGGAAATCACTCGCATTTCTCAATACAAGACAACCCGAACAACGAGAACAACGTATTTAGAAGAAGTAAAGAAGGGGTGCACCCAGTAAAAGGAATAAATAGTCAAGATAAGCACAAAGAAACGCATATTCCACACAACCACATTTACCTCCTTTGCCAATAAAAAAATTTGTACAATCAAATTTTTTCTTATAAATACGTCATACAAAAATAGATCTTTGTTTTCTATAAACCAAGTTGATATAATGTTTTACAAGCTTTATATATACAACCCTATATGAAATAGAACTTTTTACGTAAGTTTCAAGCCTTATATCTTCAACATTTAAAATTTCCAACCACCATCTTGTCCAAATTGCGTTATCTCACCTTTTAGCATGAGATCCTGTTCAATTTTTATGAACACCTTTAATATAATTAAAGCTGGTTTTTCACAGCACCTATTTCTTGCCCCCTTCATGTCCCATGATCTGCCCTTTATCCCCCTATGTATTTCTTCTATATGCTGCTATTCACAGTTTTTCCCTTAAACTTCTATCTAGTTATACTCTACCTATATATTCGAAGCTTTTCAAGCAACCTAACCTTCCCAACAGCCTATGTCTCCATACCCTCCCTCAATAATTTTATAATTCCTTTCTGAACGAAAGGGCTTTTTTTTTTTTTTTATAAAGCCCCCTGTATTTGAAAAGTTAACTAATATTCTAACCAAACTTAAAACCAATTCATTAACCACATCACTTAATCTATCAATCCAACTGTTTACGCAAAACTAAATCAAAACAAGGCGTCACAATTATCCAATTAAAACACATTTTCAAAATTAATATGGCATGCATTTTATCAACCCAAAAGCAAATATTATATCATTATTAGACACTTTTACGGTCCAATAGTGTTTTACTCAAAGCACTATAAACTCAACGATCCTAACTTACTTAAACTAACTTTTTATAAAACCAAACCAAGCATTAAATAAAACATAATACATATACATATAGCATTGAAACATAGTCTCAATAAAATAATCAATTAACAACCACCATTGCCCAGTTACACGAAAATAAAACTCCAAGTGAATAAACAAAGATTTTCCAAGTAAACTTTCTTAAAATTAATACGTATAGTGGCCCCAACAACCATACTAATAATGTACCAGATCTCTATTTATTCAGGCCATTCCATTTATATATTTCCTAACTCCATTCTCATTTTCCTACCTCATCATAGCCAATTGCTAACCAGAGACATACTTCCCAGTATATCAATAATACCAAAAACTCCCCACCAAATTCTCTATAAAACTTCCTACAACTCTCTGTAAGCGAACCGCTTTTAAATTTAAATTGTTCATTAAAATTATGATTGACAAAACTGAAGATATTTCCCTTATCCCCTATTTCACATTCTCACAGAAAAGATATGTTAGATTGAGTTAGTGCGCACTTAGGAAAATAAGAAAAAGAAAGGAAAAAGTAAGAAGTAATCACACTTCTCTTTCCATACATACTTTATGAATAAAGTTTCAAAATTTATCTTCAGTTTCCGTCAATAATAATTGTTATTATCAAAAAAAATATTGATTCAACACTACTAGCTTTTCTTTTTTTTTTTTTTTTTTCTTCATTCCTCTCGTCAATTTCAAGTTTACCATTCCAAGTAAACCCATCTATTCAATGCTACATATGTGTATCTGTTACTTACAGACCAATATCCAAATCTTATAAGCATATCTGCCGATATCAATGATAACAAACAGTACAAACATTAATTCCTCCTTTTTCTAGCCTAACTCCAAACACATCATACTACCCGGAAAATCCTCTTAATTAATCACTGTAAACTACAGTACAAGTCCTCTTATCTATACTAATGTAGTATTCACCATCCACTCACCTATTTACTTGTGGCCCTACCTGCCAATTATTTCTCTTCAATTTGTCCAAGCTACTATAAAAATCAACCACCAATTCCACCCCATAGAGAAATAACCAAATATATACATATACTTCATTTTCAATTCTAACACTTATAAATTGCTATCTGCAATATTCTCTACTTATCTACTTCCTACGGTTCCACTTCTTCAATATCTCCAAATTTCTTTGAACCAATGCTAATTCTACATCAATGTCTTCTTCTTCATACAATCCATTTGTTTCCTCCATACTACTACTACTTGACTCTGACTTTTCATCCATTTCTTCTTCTTCGTCTGTATGTCTCTCTTTAGCTGCCGCTAATCTCTTTTGTTCAATATCCCATCTAATTTGTCGATCACTATTCCTCAAGGATCTTTCTAGTAACGGCATATCCTCCCCGCTCGTTGAATAATCCCTAATTCTCCTCTGTCTTTTCACTTCTCTATCTCTTTGTCTATCCATTCTCCTTTTCGTTGCCTGTCTAGTGTTCCTAAACGGAGCACTTATTTCCTCTTCCATACTATCATAATGAGTCTCATTCAACTTTTCTTCTTCTATTGTTTTCGGTATCGTCTGTTCTTGAGTATCATCAAAGCCTGGAGTTGCTAATAAGCGATTTTGTGCTGGATCTCTTCTAACGCCTGGGGTTACTGTAGCACCTCTAACGAGTTGTTCATCTAAAAACCTTGTGTCTGAATAATAATTATTATTATTATTATACTCTATCTCTTCTTCATCTCTCCTTAAGTGTTCCACGTGTGCCCTTGCTACATGTCCCGTGACCTGGTTCTTAATTTTATACGATACTTTACCTAGTTTTTCCAAAATATAATACCCTGGAATCCAACGATTATCAAACTTAGAGTTTCTCCTATGCTTCTTGTAATAGACCCTATCACCAACCTTAAATTCCTGCAAGTTTGTATTTATATTCTTGTACTTTTTCTGCCTTTCCCTAGCTTTAATTATATTATTCCTTAGTCCTACGTGTGCTTTATGCATTTCCTGTATAATAACCTCTTGAAAGTCTTCACCCATATATTTCCGTCTAGGTTTTAATAGATTGTCTATAGGTAGTATCGGTTCTCTCCCGTATATTAAATAATATGGTGAAAAACCCGTGCTTTCATTTTGATTAGTACGAATGGCGTTAAGGGCAGGTCCTAAAAACAAATCCCAATCTCTTTCATGTTCATCTACAATCTTTGATATAATGCTATATAACGTCTGATGTTGACGCTCGTTTCTAGCATTGGAAGTAGGTCTATAATATGATGTCTTTATATGTTTTATATTTAAATCATTTAACAACTTTTCAAATTTCTTATTTATAAATTCTTTACCATTGTCTGTAAGTATACTTTGTGGACAACTAAATCTTGGGACAAACTCTTGTAAAAAAATATTGACTACTGTATCTGCACTCTTATCCGGAATTGCATAAACCTCCGGCCAAAGACTGTAAACATCTACTATATGAATCAAATACACGTTTCCTGACAATGTTCTGGGGTGTGGACCCGATATATCTAAACTAATCTTTTGCATTGGGAACTGAGGAATGTCAGTATCCTGCAAGGGACACTTTATTGTTTTCATGTTCCTCAATCTGCACTTCTCACAGGTATCCACATATTTATATGCAGATTTAAATAAATTTGGCCAGTAATATTTACTTGTAAGCGCCTTCACCAATTTGTCTCTACCTAAATGTCCATTTTCATCATGATATGCCTTTAAAAGTTCATTTTCTAAATGTTTTGGAATGTATTTCCTCAGTTGTTCGTTCCTTTCAGACATGTAGTATAAATGTCCATCCTCTTGTAAAACCAAATAATTCCTTTTATATTTGTTATCTTCTGTTTCTCTTAATTTTTCTTTTATTTGTAACACTTTTGGGTCTAGGTCCTGCTCCTCTTTCATGTTAAATTTTTCTAAGTGTAGATCATCTTCCCTATGTTCAGACTCTTGTTCCGATGGTAGACTATCAAATTCTTCTCTATTTATTATAGCAGAATCTAAAATATTTACTTGCCAATTTCGATCGTCAATCTCTGGTTCTCCTTCATCTTCTGTGTCACCTGACGACTGTGGATAGGGAATCCTAGACAGTAAATCAGCGCATGTGTTAATCTTACCTGGAATGTACTCAATTTTCGTATTATATCCCTGTAAGTTCAATGCCCAGGTTTGTATTTTCCTGTTCTGCACTGGGGCTTCTAAAAAAGACTTTAAAGGCATATGGTCAGTTCTAATAACAAAATTTGCGTTATGTAAGTAGTAATTTAGTTTTTGAAGAGCGTAATGTATTGCGTAAGCCTCCTTCTCAATAGTCGTCCACTTTCTTTGTGATCTGCTAAGTTTATGCGACAAGAAGTATATAGGCCTTTCATTTTTAACCCCTGGTATTCCAGACTCTTTCCCTTCATATGGTTGCACCAAACACGCTCCTACTGCATTGTCTGAAGCATCTGTGTACAGTATCAACTGTTTGTTTAAGTCTGGATGCGTCAACAGTGGTACCAGTGTTAAACTGTTTTTTAAATACTCGAACGCTTTTTGACACTCATCATCCCACTTAAACCTAGCGTACTTGCCTGTTAAGTTTGTAATAGGTTCAGCTATTTTTGAAAACGCTGGGACAAACCGCCTATAATACGCGCATGTTCCTATAAAGGCGCGTACCTCCTTAACGTTAGTTGGAGCAGGTAACTCTTTAATAACCTTTATTTTGTCCTGGTCTGGTTTTATACCTTCTCTATTTATAATATACCCCAAATATTTTGTTTCTGTCTTTAAAAATTGGCATTTACTGAGCTTTAACTTCACATCATGTTTTCTTAACCTGTCAAACACTAACTTTATATGTTCCAAATGATCCTCCACATTTCCAGAAGTAAAGATCAGAATATCATCAATATAAGCAAGAGCGAACCTTTGCATACCTTCTAAAACTTCATTTATTAAGAGCATGTAGTGAGATGGCGCAGTTTTGACTCCAAAAGGCATACGTAAAAATTCATAAGAACCCATATGAGTACAGAAAGCACTTTTTCTCTGCGCGTCTGCCGACATCGGAATGCACCAAAATCCTGCTCTTGCGTCTAACGTCGTAAAAAATGTAGCGCCATTTAGCAACCCCAAAATATCATCTATCACTGGTAGTGGATATGCAACATTTTTAGTAATTTTGTTCAACGCCCGATAGTCGCAACAGAATCGACTCGAACCATCAGGTTTGGCCACAATTACCACCGGAGATGACCACTCTGATTTTGATCTTTTGATTATCCCTGCTTTCAACATTTCTTCTATTGCCTTTTCTACAATTTCTCTATTTCTTAAGGGAGTTCTATATGGTTTTAAGCTAATCGGCGGATGGTTTCCCGTATCTATCTCCATTGTTACCGTTTTTGTCTTACCCAACTCTAAATCACTAATTGCAAACACATCCTGATTCTCCTTTATAAACTGTTCCAATACTTCTTTATTTTCTGGTGAAGTCTTTAACTGTGCCAACAATTCCTGTTCTCTTGTCTGTTTATCTAGTGAATGTATTTGTGCTGTATTTCTTTTGAATGGATGGATCAATTCATTCATTCGTGTGTTTCCTCTACTTCCGCGTCCGCGTCTGTTATTACTTCTTTCACTAGAAGACTGTGAATAATTAGTTCCCGGCATTTCTACTCTATCCGTTGCCAATATTTCACTAACGTTCTGTTCAATTTTTGCTACTACACACCCTCTGTATAATTTAATTTCTCTACCTGTGTTGTTAATCACCATAACTGGAAAGGTTAAGTGTTTATCTAACGCTATTATTCCATCCGGAACTTCCAAACCAGGCTCATCAATTATTTCCTCTTGTAATTCAGTGATTCTGACTGTGTTTCCTTCTACATAATATGGGTTTTTCTTCAGCTTCACTTGTATCAAATTAACCGACTGTGGTTTTAACGTCGTTGTCATTTTAACTCTAACTAGTGCTGATATATGCATGTCTTCTTGCATATCTATATAGACGTCCCTGAATTTTAATTTGTGTAAATCATAGAAAAGTCTTACTCCATTTTTTATTAAAAAATCTCTTCCTATTAACATGTTTCTATTTAAACCCTTCACTACATGAAAAAGGTGTCTTATGTTGATCCCTCCTAACTTAAAATTTATCATTGTTTGTCCAACTACTTGTAAATTTTGTCCCGTAACAGAGTGTAAATTATTATGATTCTTAAATACTCTACAATTTCTTACTATTTTGTATAGAAAACTTTCTTTTACTACACTAACCTGAGCTCCCGAATCAATTAACGTACGAACTCTATACTTTCCTATTTCTAATATACAAGAACTATAATCTGTTTTATCTTCTATAAATTTCTTGACTTCATCTAGTTGAAAATATTCTCTGTTCGACCTATTATACCTGTTGTTAACATATTCTCTAACCCTTGGGACCTTATTATTTACCCTCCTATCATAGGTCCTGTCTAATAGGTAGGGCGCCGATTTTCCTGTGTTCTTGTACCTGTAAAATTCCTGTGTCCATCTACAACATTCCTACTCACCCTATTATTGTCATGTCTACCCTGTGTATTCGACTGGACATGCCTGTTATTACAAAACCGAAAAACATGTCCCCGTTGACCACAATTCCAACAGACAATATTTGTACCATTTGTGTTACCTACTGTTTCTCTTGTAGGGTATCTCATATTTCTTCTTTCCTCATTATCATACCTATTTCTACCTTGTAACGTCTGTATACCTCCTCTCCTATTCCATCCGAATCTTGTTTGTCCTATTTCCATAGGTTCCTCAACTCTGTCATCTCGATTACTTCCCACTTCTCGTCCTGTTCTTAATCTAAACCTACGTCTCAAATTTTCTTCTTGTACCGCGATATCCACCGCTTGTGATAACCTCTCAGGGTTTTCCCTCATTAATTTAAGTTTCAAACCATCAGACTTTATGCCATCCACAAAGATCCCTACCAACATCCTTTCCACCTCCTCTCCTCGTACATTCTGTCCTAAGAATGCCTCTTCAGCCAGATTAATTAACCTATCGCTAAACAATTGTACCGTCTCTCCGTTATTTTGTTTAGCCTGCCTCAACACCGAAAATGCATGTTGTGGGTCCGTTATTTCTGCATATTTCCTTGCTAGGTCTTCCTTGAATTGTTCCCATGTCTCATCTACTCTAGCTTCTAGCTTTCTTCTTATATGATCCGAGACCGGTTCCGTTGCCGTCTGATAAGCCAGTCTCATTTTTTCTTCATCTGTTGCTGAGATCAAATAGGCATATTTTTCTATAGAGGTGACCCATTTCTTATAGTCTCTGGCCTGTCCACTAAACTTTACAATTTCTGTTGCCATGCCTTGTTGTTTAATCACCATATTAAGTCGGCCTACTGCTGTACCCACGCCTGTCAAAACCTGGGCCAAGTTATCCGGTTCCGCCATGCTGAAAAATACTGAAACAAAGCAAGCAACCAATCACACAATTACAATTTCCCAAATCCCAAACAGCACAATTCAGTTGGTTATAATATTGTAAGATATTACATTAATCAGAGGAAGCATCAACAATATCCTGTCTGAGCATAGGAAGAATGAACCCTGTCCTCAATAAAAAACTCAAATTTGTGGCAATCAGAAGGTTCCTTGTAGATATTTGTTTCTTAAACCACAATAATGTCCTGTACTCCACTCTAATTAATAAATTCGGGAGACCTCGAAATACACAACTTTTACTCCGAGTCTATTTCCTTAATTAATCCGTCATCTTCTTTTACCAACTTACGGATTCAGTTCAACCAACCAGAGCCAGCATCAAGTGAAAGTCTCGGAATTCAGGTGGTGGAGTTCAGATATCACTTCTCTTCCCTCAGGTAATTTCGTCCTTCTCGTGGGCTGCCAGAAAATTTTCAACCCCTGGTTGGGTCACATCTCATGGGCTGCCAGACAATCTTCGACCCCCTGGTTGGGTCCCTTCCTTGATCTCAAGTGGGTACTTCATCGTCGTATGGAATGGGTCATAGGAATATAACGAGGCCCAAAAATGGATTAGGTGTGTTTGGGTCATAGGAATGACAAGGCCCAAAAATGGATTAGTATCAATCAGCCAACGGCTAGTGATGAGCTGACCTTGAACGAGTTCTGACTTCCGATAAAATCTTGAAAGTGGCAAGGTTCAGGCAACGGCCAGGTTAGGCCCCTTATAAATGATACGATTCAAATGTTCAGCCACGGCTCCAGGAAACCCTTCTTGTCCTGGCAGTTTTGTCTGGATTCTTTAGTACTTCGCTTGGTAGGCCATTATCTTCATAATTTGTCTTACAGCATGCCGCCAGTGGATAGTTGTTGTTAGCCGGCCTAGATCAACCTCAGATTCTCGGTCCACGGCACCATTTATTACTTCTGTAGTAGTGTCAAATGAAGTAACAAGACTTGATCTGTACTAAAACTTTATACTTTATTCTCAAGATGACAAGCCGTGTCTTCTCAGCTGGACTATCGGATGTTGACTGCCCTTCACAACAACAATACGTCACGATTGAGCATCTCTCTCCGCTTTCACTCATAATGCTCAATCGTGCTGTATCTCTAATTCCCCACTAGATCCTAATTATAACCCAAACTACACATACTGTTACATTACTTAAAGCAACGCATTCTCCAACATTTCGCTTTAGATACTGCAGGTTACCAACAACAGTTCGCTAAATTATCCCCTCAACCAAATCAAACCTTCATAGACTACGTGTCTACAGTTCAGGATGTGTGTACAAAGTGGATTAACTCAGCTAAAACTAACAACAGCCATGACAAACTAAAAGAACTCATTATTATTGACAAAATAGTTAGTACAATCCCCACACCTTTTGCTAAGTTTTTGAAACAAATGGACTGTAGGAGTATTCAGGATGTAGAGACAAAGGGGAACGCATTTTTCACAGCGAACAGAGATATTTTCCAATTAAACCTAAGTCAGAACGAAACAGCAGCAGTGGTAAACACTAGATACTCGAAACCAACTGAAAGCAAGTTTAAACCACGCTCAAATGTCAGGAAGCCAGTTAAGTGCCAATATTGTAGTTTGACTCACGAAGAATACGCTATGTGCGATAAATCGCCCAACTATCCACACCATCTCAAAATGATCGTGGAGAAGCAGAAGAACAAGAGAAATGCGTACCAGAGAGCGGTCAAATGCTATTTTTGCAGTAGCTTTGGGCACTACAGTCGCTTTTGTGATGGCCGAAAATTATTAAAACAGGCCAATGCTGCACTAGTTGAAAGTTCCTCAGAGGAAGATATTGAGTTACTGAATGAGTGTGACAATCAAAACGAAAGTTTGAGTGAGCTAGGAAATGCAGTGCACATTATTGACACCATTACAGACAGTAAGTGTAACACCTGTACGAAATTCCAACTTGACACAACATTACTATGTGGCCACACTATCCCTATTTCAAATGAAACGGCCAATGCTGCCTTATCTTCTACAGGCAAGCTAAATTTCTTAACAGGGTTTGTAAATAACAAAAAGTGCACATTAATTCGTGATTCCGGCGCAACGCTCTGTGGGATTAAGAAAACATTAATCAACGACAAAGACTATACACACAAACACGTAACTTGTCGCACATTCTCAGGCACTATAGAGAAATACCCCCTTGCTCTTGTCGAAATTCGAACACCGTTCATATCAGGACTAGTATTGTGCGCAATCCTAGAAAATCCTGTCGCTGATATTATACTTGGGAACCTGCCCAACATACGACCTTGCTCTGAAAAGGAAATCAGAGATTGGGGGCGGAAAAACGGTATACAACACCCAAACAGCGATCCGAAAGAGAAACACCATTCATGCTTGTCTCAATCTGCCAAAAGGACAAGGGAGACAACTAATGAAGTAATTCAGAAAGAATTCACCGAGGTGTATGATACAGGGGCGGTCGAATCTGTCAGTGATACGACCAATTTAAAACCTCGAATTGAGGATGCTACCGATCTACCAAGTACCAAGCCTGTAGATGTGCAACAACACACACAACACACGAATGCAATAACACGACAGACAACTCACAAAACTCACACAGACCAACTGCAGGAGTCACTAGAAATTGTAGCACCAAACACTACCATCACTAATTTTGGAGATGAACAAAAATCAGATCCTACACTTTCACCATATTTTAGGTTAGTAGGACTTAAACCAAAATTATCTAAGAACGTATCGTGGTCATTTACATTAAAGAACAATGTGTTGACTAGATTATACACCAGAGATCAGACCACAATACAGAAAGTAGTGTTACCACAAGCACATCGAGGGAAAGTACTAAAGATAGCCCATGACTCACCTTTCGGAGGTCATATGGGGTACGAAAAGACTAGAGCTAGGGTCCTGACCCAATTTTATTGGCCGAAATTTTGCCAAGACATAAAAACCTATTATAGATCATGTGATATATGTCAGAAACTGGTGAAAAGGGGGAAAAACCCTACGGCAGAAGTCCAATCAACCACAACTGCCTCGAGGCCATTCCAAATCGTGGCAGTTGACCTAGTAGGTCCGTTGAATCACATCTCAAGTAAAGGGAATAGATATATTTTTACTCTTATTGATCTATGTACGAGATGGCAAGAAATGCTTCCGTTAAGATCTATCTCCTCTAAGGATGTGACGGACATATTGTTAAATATATTCTCCCGTTTTGGCTTTCCGGAGAAAATAATTTCAGATAGGGGAACCCAGTTCATATCCAATGCCACTCAATCGGTAACTAAGTTACTAGGCATAAAGCAATGTTTCACCAGTCCCTATCGACCGGCCGCAAATGGTATCTGCGAAAAACTAAATGGGGACCTGAAACATATGCTATCCAAAGTGACAGCTGAAAATCCAGCCGATTGGGATATACTTCTCCCAACGGTGCTGTTCGCATATAGAGAAGTCCCGCAATCAAGCACAGGGTTCTCTCCCTTCGAATTGATGTATGGAGCGAACCCAAGAGGACCTCTCACTATTTACAAAGATATCATATCACAACCTGTAAATATCCAACTACCCATTTCCACCTATGATTTAGTCACTGATACCAGAGACAAAATCATACGTTCCTGTATACTGGCCAGAACATCATTACAGGAGAAAGGTTTTAGGTACAGGCAGTACGCCAAAAAAGGTGCAAAAACAATTGTATTAAAACCAGGTCAGGATATTTTACTACTGCTACCTGACAAGAGAGATTTACTATCAACCTCTTGGCAGGGACCGTTTAAAATTGTTAGAAGAATTTCGGAAGTTGATTACGAAATTTCGTTGAATGGAAAGATGAAAATATTCCATGTAAATATGTTAAAACCATACTATGCTAGACAGGACACTGACACGAGTGAGCAAACGCAGCTAACTGATGACAGAAACGAAACGACAGTGACCCAACTGAGTGACATCTCGACAAACGAAGCATCGTTAACGACGCACTCTTACGACAACAAAGACGACGAAGACATATGTACATTACCGACAACGACGACCAATTTAATGACATATTGACAACGATTAATCTCGACGACGACGACAATGACATTGAGGACAATTTACAAACAGTAGCATCTGTGATAAATCAGACAGACGTAGACAATACTGAAATCCCAGTGCCGATTATGAATGACGACGGTAGTATAAAGGACATACAAATCTCTGACACTGACACAACAGCAGCGACAAGACATTTTGACTCTCCTTAACGAGTATAAATCTATCTTCTCTAACAAACCTGGACGGACTGACAAAATAACACATTCAATTGTGTTGACAGATCTGACACCGGTCAAATGTAGACCATATTCTATTCCTCTGCATTATAGAGCAAATTTAGACAAAGAAATTTTGGATTTAGAGAAAAATAGAATAATTCAGAAATCTATGTCTCAATATTCTTCACCGATTGTCCTGGTGAAAAAGAAGGACCAAACGATCCGTTTGTGCATCGATTATAGAAAGTGAAATACAATAACCACAACAGATGCGGAACCGATGAATAGCTGTGAAGACCTCATTTTGAACATGTCTCAATCATCCTTATTTTCAAAGGTTGATTTAGCGAAAGGTTATTGGCAAGTACCACTACACCCTGCTTCTAGACATATAACAGCATTCGCAACATCTCTCGGTTTGTACGAATGGAGATATCTTCCATTTGGTCTGAAGAACGCTCCCGCCACATTTGTTAGGTTAACTAGATTGCTATTGCACGGAATTAAAGATGTCCAAGCTTATATTGATGATATATGCATTCATTCTTCTAATATGACTTCTCACTTGCTTACACTCAAACAAGTCTTCGACCAAATCTTTCTTTTCGGACTTACTATCAAACCTTCCAAGGTTGAAATAGGCTATAAACAAATAGACTTCCTTGGTCATAGAATTTCTGAAGGCAAACTGCTGACAGATGAGAAAATTGTTTCGAAGATTCTCAATCTGGAAGTTCCTACCACAAAGAAACAAATTAGAAGTTTATTAGGTCTTATAAACTATTATTCTAAGTTTATACCAAATTGGGCAGAACTTACATCAGTTTTTTCTAATATGTTGACAAAAGATCATCCATCAAAAGTTTGTAAAAGTACCAGCTTAGAGGATGCAATATGCAGATTGAAACGCATTTTTTCTAATCCACCAGTCTTACGATTACCAAACATAGATTTACCCTTTATTTTGACCACAGATTCAAGTGCTATCGCAATTGGAGGATGTTTAATGCAAGAAGTGGATGGAGTGAGACACCCAATTCTCTACGTAAGCTGAAGAAAGCAGAGACCCGTTACTCTACAGTGGAATTGGAGGCATTAAGTCTATTATTTTGTATGCTCAGATTGTCTAAGTTCCTCTTGGGTGCCCACTTCGTTGTACTCACCGACAATTCGCCATTGTTGGTACTTAAGCAAGGTGTTCCCAAAAACCATCGTTTGCAGAGATGGTGTCTTCTTCTCTAAGATTTCGACTTCGAAATCCGCCATATCAGAGGCACTGATAACATTATAGCTGATATTTTATCGCGGCAGACGAATGCGCCAACAGAATAACATTTGGCATATTGACCATTCGCCATACCAGAAATTGTGATATTTTATCCCGTGGCATAGAACAGTGCAACTTTACACCTGCTAAAGAACTTTCAGTTAAAAGTGATAACACCCCAGTGAATAGGTTACTTATGACACCCACGAACATGAAACGTTGATAGGATTTTGTTTGTTGAGAGCTATAATATCATTTACTAAAGCTCTAAGAACAATCCGACCAAGAGACATTATCTGTGAGTTGATTTCAACTAGTGAATTGACATTCATCATGAAAACATTAAGAACACTTTATACTCGACGTTGAGAACATTCCGTACTTGCTGTGGCTAATAGACTTTGCAAACAGCCGAAATAGAACTACGTCAACGACAACACTCAAGAGACAGCCATACTAACTATTAACATTCATGGCACGATACGCTAACAACAGGAGGACAACGCGCACATCATCGTTGGATTGAGTTACTTAGTTAATTAATTAATTTAGTAGTGAATATGTATTATATTATTATGTATATAAAATGTGTTAACCTGTAATTTGTACATTTTCTACTATATTATTACAGGTATTTCCATTCATAGGTTAAATAACCTGCCTATGCCATTTTCTCTATGTAAATTATAAACCATTTTTGAGTCATCGTACAAAAAGTACGTATTATCTTAAAGGGAAAATATCGCCTATTCCGTTTTTTCTAAGGGAAATAACACTTACCTCAACTTTACTTATATATTTTAACCAAATACTATTTTGAATGAAAGATGTGTGAATAGCAGGGTAAAAGAATTAAATGAGAGAACGATATACTGAGCGGACAAATTGTACGCAAAACGTATTTATTTTAATTTGTCTGCGTCTTTCATGTAAATTGTACTACTTGTCTAATTTATTGATACATGTTTAGCATTTAGTTTAGTACTAAATAGTTTAGTACTCTTAGTTTAGCAGTTAGGATACTACATCTAAGCACCACTGCTTGGAATGCCTGATCATGTATTGCACACATTGGAGTAATTCATGATTAAGGATATCCCAACTCGTGACGCTTGGAAATAAGCCACACATTCAGCACACATTTACACAAAACTCAAAACTGAACACTATCAATTAAAATGCAGTCACTTTATTAGAAGCAGCAACTTATTAGTCAACACACTAACAGGCCAACAGGGACACATGTAGTCAGATGGGATAAAATAACAACGTAACTACATATTTAGCAGTATACAACATACGAGAGTAAAAGTGTATTGAAATGCACACACAGAACAAGATTTGAAGGTGTACTTAATTAGCCAAGACTTTTGTCTTGTTAATCCTCTTTAAAAAAGAGGTTAATTATCTTGGTATCAGTGGGATACTATGAGAAGGACGGGTTGTAGACACAACTAGTAAACGTCACGTAACTTCGGTCAGATAAGCATTGTTAAGGACACAGGAGAGAGAGAGATCTCTTCACCAAATCAGAGAAGTGGTGTATGAGAGAATACATGAGTGTTGATGCCAGTATGTAGGTTACCAAGTTACTGTCCACCAAACTACATACACCGACTTTATGTGATTCTGTGACAGAATTAGTGCAGAACTAATTTCCCTATAACAACCCATCAAATCAGGGGAGAGGGGGGACTCCTGTCACAGCCTCACAGTATCCACATTATCCGGTAAACTAACATTAGTTAATAGATATTAGCCAAGGGCTACAACTCCCGCCCAAGGGAAAGAAGTAAGACCCTCGAAGGCCAGAGTATTCCAGAACCTTCTCGAAGGACTGGTCAGTGAGTCCACTGTCCCGTGGACACTGATGTGGCCCGCCTATTGCGGGGTCCACGAGGAACTCGAACAGAGTTACCACCCGTGTCGGATTGCGACACGTGTGGATCGGCAGAGAGAGACGGGACATCGAAGAGGCAACAGGGCCTGCCTTAGAGGGACTCAATAGTTTAGACCCATGTGTATTTGGGGTTCATAGACATATGCTAGATAGTTTGCTTAGAATGTTTGATGATGTTAAACTGTGTGATGATGTTAAACCTCTGTGATATGCAACTCAGTGCGGGCTTGTTAAACCCACTGCGCCAACGCACTGTATATTGAAATACAATAAATGTTAGATATTATAGCTAACTGAGTTATTGTTGCCTGTGTGAGCCCGAGCTCAGATACCTAGACATACAACACGGTGACAAAGAGAGGCTTCGGAAAACATCGTGACGACTGGAAATATCAGCGGGGGAAAAGAGGCAGAAGCTGACAAAGAGAAATAATGCTCAATTGGCTGAGATGGTGGCATATCATAAGCAACGTGAATCAGAGCACGACAGTCTGTGGGTGGACATGAATGCCTACACCAGTTCACATGATGGTGATGATGATAGTGAGTGAAACATCGGAGAATCATTATGGCCAAAGTTTTCTGTAAAATAATCATAATTTAAATGTCCTGCCAGCTGGCGTAGGCGTTCATGTCTCTCCACAGATCTCGGTCTTTGGTGTTCTGGATCAACTGCTGATTAGGTTAGGGGGTTGAGTAGTTTCGAGGTATTGTGTCAGCCTCGAGTGCTGGAGGTCCCGGTAGGGCCGGGATTTTTTCACGAGGACTTCTAGTAACAAAATTTCCCCTGGTCTCTGGGTAGTGAGATCGGACGCTCGTGTATATTGTTGCGCACGTAAAACATCCCTTGGCAGTTGGAAATCGAAAAAGAGTAGCCTAGCGGTGCTGCCCGGGCAAAATTTCGAGTTAAAAATATACCCAAAGTATTTCAGGATCCTCGTCGGTGCTACGGAGTTCGTGCACTGAGCTGAGATTCTCTGGACTCAGGTTTGATTTAAGAGTAGAACTGAACACTCATGGGTTACACCCGTGTGCCGTGATGTTGATCCATCGACTAAACTAAACTCTGCTGATGATATTCCTCCATGCCAGCGTCTCACCCGATCCAGCATAATTTATCTTGATCTGCCCTGCCTTACCTCCACTTGAATTTTCCGGTTGTCATGATGTTCTCCAATGCCTCTCTTCTCATCACATGACCAAAGAAAGCTGTTAGACAAAGACATAAAAAATACAAGCCACTAAGACTTAAGGACTTACTAGGGCAGTGATTCTCAACCAGTGGGGAATCCTCCCCCCCCCCCGGGGAATTTTTGGGTTTCCAGGGGGAGGGGGGGGGGGATTAAGATTATTTCAAGATCGCGTTAATACAAGAACCGATTACTTGATATTGTTTTTCCCTTCATACTGTACGGTTCTTCTTCTTCTTCTTCTTCTTCTTCTTCTTCTTCTTCTTCTTCTTCTTCTTCTTCTTCTTCTTCTTCGTCTTCTTCTTCTTCTTCTTCGTTCATCCAGAGTTTTTTTTTTTCCGGACGTGATTGCGTTGTGCCTGTTTACAGCAGAGCTGCGTTCTTGCGCCGTTAGGCCGACACATCCGACTTCTGCGGGCATTTTTTGACCGGGTTAACCTTCCCGGATACCGTACGGTTCTGTACGTCTCAACCCTTCTAAAATTCAATTTATAAAGTAGACCCAGAAATCATGTTTTATGTGGACGCGTAGTCTTGTTTTAGTATGTGCTATTAAATTTAGCTTCCATTATTACGTATACTGTGTAGGGGCGGGGGCGGAATTTTTAGATAGGAAATACGAAAGGAGGAATGGCGTTCTGAAAATATGGTGAAGGGGGGCACGGGCCAAATTTTTAGGTAGGAAATACGAAAGGGTGGGGGGGAGGACTGGCGTTCTGAAAATATGGTGAAGGGGGAGGGGCACGGGCCAAAAAAGGTTGAGAACCACTGTACCAGGACATCTGCATGCACAGGATTTGTCTTGGAAGTTTTAGGGTGAACTTGAGCCGGCACAGCTCTGCAGTTCTCCCTCCTAGAAACAGATTTTAGGATAGTTCTCGCAAACATTTAAATACGAATATTTGACTTTCAAGTACATAGCAGCAGTAGCCAATGATGCAGCATCATTTAGGGATGATGATGAGGGTATTTGATGCATGTTGAGGCAAATGTGGTGAAGGTCCTCTGGGAGAATGTGAATAATGCAGAAGAACAGATGGACTGTCATGGTCTAGAGGCGGGTTATAAATGTTGCTGTTATGCAGCCGGGGGCAAGGTTGGGGTGAGCGCCCAACCTTGCAAAATACCCCTTGGCTCGTGAATTCATCACCTCTGCAGCTAAAGTCCAACTCCTGGCTTTCACGTGGCGGACCTGTTTTAACTAACAGGAGAAAGGGTGGCGGCGAGTCTCTGGCGCCGTAAAAATAACCGGAATGCTCTAGATGTGTATGCACGTACATGCATGCGCAAACACGTGTGTGTCTACACATCTAAACTCGAGTAAGACCAGACTGTTCTAGTAAAGGAAAGGTGCTGAAGACAGAAGCAACCAGCCAGGAGGCGCACCACAGAAATCAGGATACCACGCAATTACGCAAAGAGATATGTCAATTACTGCAAAACGTTATGGTGCTCGCCCTGCAGGTGCAGTGCCAGGCCCTATGCCTCGAAATGGTCCTACCAAAACTACTGGAGGTCCTTCTCAGATGTCCTGTTGAGCCAGGGGACCTGAGAATACAGCGTCTGGCCATCCAAATAAAGACTAAATATAATGCACTAGAATGCAGAGGGAGTCAGCCAAAATAAAAAAATAAAAAGTTATAAAACATCTTGGACCAAGAAAAAGTAAGTGTATGTTGCTTGCAAGAAACTCACCTCAATGAAAATATAGCCTTAAAAATCAGAGGCCACCAGTGTTACCGATCTGGCCGAAATGGCAGACGAAAAGGTGGGGTACTGACCCTTGTAAAAAAATAACACCACTGCTTCCCAAATTGAAGTTTACATGGAAGGGGCCGAGTATCAGACACTTAAAATTAAGATAGACAGTACAGATCTACATCTGATCAATTACTACTGTCCAAGTAGTCGTCCACAGGCACTGGACACACTACCATAAAACCAACAAAAAAAAAATGATTGTGTGTGGCGATTTCAACAGCCACTCACAGAGCTGGGGCTATGATCACATGGACCAGAGAGGAGAGAGCCTGGAAGTCTGGCAGGATGAGAATAGTTTAATCTTAATTAACAAGCCGTCTGACTCACATACCTTCTACTTGAGATCATGGTACACCTGACCTGGCTTTTCATTCACCAGATCTGGAGTGGAACATCACACAAATTGTTGGGAAACAACTTGGTGGCAGTGACCGTCGGCAAGTCTTTCTAATCGTAGAAAATGAGCTTATAAGTGAAAGCAATACCCTCTCGAGGTGGAACTACAAGAAAGCAGACTGGGCAATGTACAAGAATCGCACTAGCATACTGGTTAGAAACCTGAACACAGACAAAGACATAAATAAAGTAGTTGAAGAGTTTGGAAAATGCATACTACAGGCAGCACGAGAAACAGTACCAAAAGGAGCTCGTAAACAATATAAACCGTACTGGAGTAGTGAACTGGAACAGTTGCATAATGATGTGGACATGTGTAGAAAGCAACCAGAGGCCAAACCCAGCCAAGAGCACCACAATAAACACCAGCACGCAAAAGCCAAATTTCAAAGGGCCAAGCTGCAGGCTAGACGGAAAAGCTGGCAGGAGAAGGAGAAAACAGTCACTGAACTTTGAAAGAGACACAAGGAAGTTGCGGAAGCTAACGATGAGGGCACAGGGAGAACTCAAAAATTGCACTACATAAAGACGGAGACATCTTAATAGGAAAGCAAGCAGCTGACCATTTTGAGGACTCATCTGCACAAGATAACAATATCAAAATTAGCCCAGAGAAACAAGAGATTCGAGAGAAATGGCAACATACAAGACAGAATGAAATTGTACATGAAATAGTACATCACACTCAGCGAACTGGAGCTAGCAATATCAAAACTAAAAATGAGAAAGTCACCAGGAGCTAATGGTATCTTTAATGAAACGATAAGGAACCTAGGAACCGTGGCCAAAACAAAGCTGTTGCAGATCTTCAATAACAGCTGGACCGTAGGCAGCGTTCCACAAGGCTGGAGAGAAGCAATCATGATACATCTCATAAAATGTCTTTAGCTACAGACCAATTAGCCTCACCAGTTGTCTCTGCAAAACAATAGAGCGCATCATCAATCACAGACTGCAGTGGTACATTGAAGGTGGAAACATTCTTTTGCCACAGCAGACTGGCTTTAAGCAGTGCTATTCTGTGGAAGATCAGGCAACCTGCCTTCTCAAGAAATTGAGGATGCATTCCAAGAGAAGAAATTGGTGCTTGCGGCATGGATAGATCTAAAGAAAGCCTTTGACAAAGTCTGGAAAGAAGGTCTGATGAAGAAACTGAGAAACTGTAAAGTCAATGAAAGAATGTACAAATGGGTGAAAGTATAATTGCACAACAGAAAAGCCCGAGTACAGATAGATGGACTCAAGAGCAAGAACGTATTACTGAGTCAAGACAGAGTCTTGCCCCCCCACACTTTTTCTAATCTTCATCAATGATCTTATTGGTAAACTACAGCATGGAATTAAAGCAGCAATGTACGCCAATGACCTGATTCTATGGAGCACAAATGAACATGCATCAGTAGCCACCAGATTGCTACAAAGAGCTGTAGATGCATTAGTTGCATGGGCAAATAGATGGTGTGTCAGAATAAACACGACAAGTGCAGCACCACTCTATTTACCCTCTCTCCAAAACAAAAGGCAGGGACCATCCAGATAAATTACTAAATACCAACCTTGGTACACAACCTGTGGTACTATTGACGGATGCAAAATCAGTACTCGAGGCGCTCCTGTCTGGGAAATTGCCAGTACTAAGGACACTACTTTCTTAACTTAGAAGTCAGCATAAGGTCACCATACAGTGGATACCATCCCAATGTGGAATACCTGGGAAAGAGAGAGTTGATTGATTAGCTAAGGAAGGAGCAAAAGAAGAACAGCCTGAGGTGCCCATTACATACCACCAAAAGAAATGAATGATCAAATCAGTCAGAAAGCCACCAAAACCTGCTCAAGATGACTATCATATTATGGACAGACCAGAACAAGTTATTATTCTGCGCCTCAGAACAGGACACAATTAATTACGCAACCACATGTATACACATGTGGATTGATGTCGCAGACAGCAGAACACATACTCCAAGATTACCCAAAATATAACATATCTAGGCAAACCTTCTGGCCTAGAGAGACAACAGTGGAAGATAAACTCTATGGACCACTGAGTGAACTAAAAAAAAAGACAGTTAAATTAATACAATAGACAACATTGCAGTTATAGACATATTTCAAGTGAACGAAATAATAATAATAAGATCTCAGTAATCCTCTTCCCCGTGTGTTCTAGGTCACCCGCTATTTCATTGAACTTGTGGGTTCCAGACAAGAGAGTGTCCAGTTGTATTGTCCTCAGGTTTTTCTCAGAGCGTGTCCTAACCAGCACCAGCATCTTTTCCTCACCTCTTGGTTCATTAGGATGTGTTTAGTTCTCTACATAAGCTCCACATTGGTGATTCTGTCATACCATTTTATTCCTACTATTGTTTAGTTCTCTACATAAGCTCCACATTGGTGATTCTGTCATACCATTTTATTCCTACTATTGTTTAGTTCTCTACATAAGCTTCACATTGGTGATTCTGTCATACCATTTTATTCCTACTATTGTTTAGTTCTCTACATAAGCTCCACATTGTTGATTCTGTCATACCATTTTATTCCTACTATTGTTTAGTTCTCTACATAAGCTCCACATTGGTGATTCTGTCATACCATTTTATTCCTACTATTGTTTAGTTCTCTACATAAGCTTCACATTGGTGATTCTGTCATACCATTTTATTCCTACTATTGTTTAGTTCTCTACATAAGCTCCACATTGTTGATTCTGTCATACCATTTTATTCCTACTATTGTTTAGTTCTCTACATAAGCTCCATATTGGTGATTCTGTCATACCATTTTATTCCTACTATTGTTTAGTTCTCTACATAAGCTCCACATTGGTGATTGTGTCATACCATTTTATTCCTACTATTGTTTAGTTCTCTACATAAGCTCCACATTGGTGATTCTGTCATACCATTTTATTCCTACTATTGTTTAGTTCTCTACATGAGCTCCACATTGGTGATTCTGTCATACCATTTTATTCCTACTATTGTATAGTTCTCTCCATGAGCTCCACATTGGTGATTCTGTCATACCATTTTATTCCTACTATTGTTTAGTTCTCTCCATGAGCTCCACATTGGTGATTCTGTCATACCATTTTATTCCTACTATTGTTTAGTTCTCTCCATGAGCTCCACATTGGTGATTCTGTCATACCATTTTATTCCTACTATTGTTTAGTTCTCTACATGAGCTCCACATTGGTGATTCTGTCATACCATTTTATTCCTACTATTGTTTAGTTCTCTCCATGAGCTCCACATTGGTGATTCTGTCATACCATTTTATTCCTACTATTGTTTAGTTCTTTACATAAGCTCCACATTGGTGATTCTGTCATACCATTGTATTCCTACTATTGTTTAGTTCTCGACATAAGCTCCACATTGGTGATTCTGTCATACCATTTTATTCCTTCTATTGTTTAGTTCTCTCCATGAGCTCCACATTGGTGATTGTGTCATACCATTGTATTCCTACTATTGTTTAGTTCTTGACATAAGCTCCACATTGGTGATTGTGTCATACCATTTTATTCCTACTATTGTTTAGTTCTCTACATGAGCTCCACATTGGTGATTGTGTCATACCATTGTATTCCTACTATTGTTTAGTTCTTGACATAAGCTCCACATTGATGATTGTGTCATACCATTTTATTCCTACTATTGTTTAGTTCTTGACATAAGCTCCACATTGATGATTGTGTCATACCATTTTATTCCTACTATTGTTTAGTTCTCTACATGAGCTCCACATTGGTGATTGTGTCATACCATTGTATTCCTACTATTGTTTAGTTCTTGACATAAGCTCCACATTGATGATTGTGTCATACCATTTTATTCCTACTATTGTTTAGTTCTTGACATAAGCTCCACATTGATGATTGTGTCATACCATTTTATTCCTACTATTGTTTAGTTCTTGACATAAGCTCCACATTGATGATTGTGTCATACTATTTTATTCCTACTATTGTTTAGTTCTTGACATAAGCTCCACATTGATGATTGTGTCATACCATTTTATTCCTACTATTGTTTAGTTCTTGACATAAGCTCCACATTGATGATTGTGTCATACCATTTTATTCCTACTATTGTTTAGTTCTTGACATAAGCTCCACATTGATGATTGTGTCATACCATTTTATTCCTACTATTGTTTAGTTCTTGACATAAGCTCCACATTGATGATTGTGTCATACCATTTTATTCTAGTTCTCTACATAAGCTCCACATTGATGATTGTGTCATACCATTTTATTCCTACTATTCTGCCCAGGCCCCAGTTTGTGAATGCTTGTAGTTTGTCGGTAGCTCTTTTAATTGCTCTCCATGTCTGATGATTTATTTAGGGACCTGAAACATGTCAGTTAGTTGCATGTCGTCTTACAGGACATTCCAATCAACCCCAGCATTTATTGGCTATTATGATTTACTAGGCAATTTTGCATCCTTTATTCTTCTCCTACATTCGTCCGGAATGTAGTTTTAGATGTACTTGCATTGTGCCTGTTTACAGCAGAGCTGCGATATTTGAACCTTTCGGCCGACACAGACGACTTCTTCAGGCATTTGTTGTTACCTTCCCGGAGTTTGCATTCAGTAGTTTGCCATTGATTTCTGAATGACTGACACTCGTAGCATCCGAATAAACAAACAGATATCTGCTTCTTGAAATAAAAACCATTTCCCTATTTCTGGCTTTTCACAATTATATTGCCTTTTTTTATGTGGATAAAACCCTAGCATGAGGAACATCGGTATAAGAAATGATTGGCAGCACACGAGACAGAAGGTTGTAGACAGACATGATCACCAATGCCACATGGCATGGACTATAAGAAGATTGGCAGCACACGAGACAGAAGGTTGTGGACAGACATGATCACCAATGCCACATGGCATGGACTATAAGAAGATTGGCAGCACACAAGACAGAAGGTTGTAGACAGACATGATCACCAATGCCACATGGCATGGACTATAAGAAGATTGGCAGTACATGAGACAGAAGGTTGTGGACAGACATGATCACCAATGCCACATGGCATGGATTATAAGAAGAAGAAAAAAACCAAAGAAAATACTGAAACCAATTTGTTATTTATTTAAATTTTATTGTTATAACCCCAAGAAAATCTGATCGCTTGTTGCAAGCAAGGTGTGTGAGTGAGTGAATGAGTGAGTGTTGTTTTTATATTAAATAATCTTTCAAGAAAACTCAGTTACTGTAAACAATGATTGCGACTACTCTTGGACTTTCTGTATACAGGGCTAGAGTCAATATAGAAGTGGGGATTAATGCGTTTAAACTTCCGGTGCGCTGACAGCGAGGTTCAGGATTAATTTCCAGCAGCAGTTAATAGGTCTTCAACACTGACATCTCATTCAGAAAGCAATGGCAAATTATTGATTGTAAAATGTCCTGAAAAGGACATGCAAGATTTTAATGTAAGGTGTAGGGTTGGTTTTACTTTCAGTCTCCTATCATACACGCACATTCCAGCCTCCATTCTTTCAAGACCAGTGACTTAGATAATTCTTCCTTAAGTAATGAGCCATTGCACTGAGACTGTCTGCCTGCTCTTGGGCAGGGAATTCTGCTTAGTTCATGGACAGATTATCCTCACTGCGTATCCCATCACTCACTTCACAAGTGCTCGGATCCGCTCCTCAGTATCTCCCTCAGCCTGTAACGGTCGACAACACCAGTTCTATGCTGGTTGACTGTTCTTCCTTGGCTCACTATATAGTGTTCTTTCTAGTCTGGCTTGAGCTCTTGTGACTTGATGTCCTTGCCTTTACAAACAGTTAGTTGCATTTTTTCTACAAGATGTCACAATCAGCCCCAGCGTGTTTTGACTGTGATTAACCTTCTAAGTTTACATTCAATAGTTTACCATTGCTTTCTGAACAATCAATGCACATATCTTCGTTAAAAATCAACATATTACCTTCTGTGGACAATAATCAACTTCACATTTATAACCTTTTTGTGGCTGACTCAGTCACAGGATTTTAATCTGAGCCAGGGATGAACCCTAATATAACGTCAATACTGAGGTTGAACAGGGTAGGGTTGATGGTATATCAAACACAAGGTAGCCTGCTTCAAAATCACAAGCAGTTGGTATTGAATGCAGTATGTGGGATTGCGAATCCCGTTGTTACTCCTTCGCCACAAATGCCTCATGCCTAGTAATCTCCAATGAATTGAAACAACTGGCAATGCTGTCTTTGACAAGGTCAGATATCATAATAAGTATTAATAAGCCTCCAACTGAGCCATATCTGGATTTGCCGTGTTCTAATATTTAGATCCTAGTAAAACTATGTTTGTGAGCTATATTTCAGGTTCTGCAAAGGACATGCTACTGAATGAATGAAATCCACAAGGAAAAATGAGTCCAGTGCACTCCCCTGTAGAAACAACTACTTCAGTAGTAGCTCGGATGTGAACATCATTTGAGTTCAAAATGAACGAGCAAACAACAATTTTAATCTATAGTATTAAACAAAATAAATATAATTATAGTTCTCGTCTTTTCTTCCCTTTTATTTTTCTTCTTCTATGATAGGGGATACAGGAAAACATTATGTGCCGATTTTGTTTGTTTGGTATAAATATATATATGTAGTGTCTTATTTCACCTCAGCATGGCCAGATAATAAAATCATTATAATAAGCTAAAATACTCTGGCTGTAATACCTATCATCCTGGCTTAGAATAAATAACAATGGAAGGCATGATTTCTGGCAGGGGTTGACCAACATAAAGATGGACAAATAACATTAAAGATTCCCTCGGCAGGAACATATATACAGTAGTGGAACTGGCAAAGAATTGAGAATCTTTCCTTAGGGCTATGATGAGAGCAATGTTCTGCATCGTGATGATGATGATATGTAAATATGAAAAATAAATTATACAGAATATTTATTGCAGATTGATTAACTTGCTGAAGATGCCAGCCTTCAACTGCAAAGGAAGGTGTCTGCTCTCCAGTAACAGAGGAGAAATAAGAAGGTTATCTATGACACCACTGTCTCTGAGATTGGCTTGTAGAATGGGTCTTTGGTTAACATCAGATCATTTAGTTTAGTCACAGCCTCATTGTCAGGAGAGACAGCATTCTTCTGGAAATAGAAAAAAATGTGAAACTGAAAAGTGCTGCCACACTCTGGTGATGATGGTGGTGGTGGTGGTGGTGGTGGTGGTGGTGGGGGGGCAATGTTTACTGTATAGTGAACGGAGGTCAGGATCGCTTAATGGATAAGAGCACTCGTTCTTAAACTTCCGATGTGCTGATGCCTAGGTAGCCTGTTCAACCCCTACATCGGTCAGTTGGACTGTAATGTTGAATTCTCGTTATTTTGGTTCACCTGATGGTGAGGGGCGCTGGTAATAGGAAAAGCGAATCCACATGCAAAAATCAGTCCAGTGCACTCGCCATTAATGGCAACTACTAGTTGTAACACGTGTATGGAGACTATGGTTGAGTTCAAAAGTGAGTGTAAAAAATTCTTAATAATACTGTTTGATGTTCTCACTAAGCTATGGATGTTGTGAGGTTAATATTCGACTTTGTGATTTACTTTGTGATTTACTTTGTGATTTACAACTGCCAGAGTAACTAACAACGACTGCCTGAAGCAGGCTAATGAAACTAGAACATTATATACAACAATAAGACAGAGACAAACAGCTTTCTTCAGTCATGTGATGAGAAGAGAGGCATTGGAGAACATCGTGACAACTGGAAAGATCTAGGGGAAGAGAGGCAGAGGCAGACCAAGAGAAATGACGCTGGACGGATTGAGACGGTGGCATAGAGGAATATCATCGGCAGAGTTGATCCAGAAAACCAAAGACCGAGATCTGTGGAGAGCCATGAACGCCTACGCCAGTTGGCAAGGCACTTGATGATGATGATGATGATGAAGACTTACTTTACTTATATTTTTGTGGTGATACACATATGTATACAGACACACACATACATACAAACATATATACATACATTCACATACATCCTTGTATACCCAACATTTTTGGTGTTACTTTTATAAAAGATATTTGCTGATTGGACATCGGTCAACCTATTGACTGTGTCCATCTGTTCATTAACTTCTCGTGGTTACCTGAACTGTACTCACCTCATGATTCGTGAGGTCATGAAATAGGTCAAAGTCAAAACAACATTTTTGACAATAACTCATGACAGGTTCATGATAATCCCGTGAAATTTACGGAACACAAAACTGTCCTCGAATAAATTCAGTTGAAAATTCAATACACAATTATGGCTCATCTCACTACAGAACATCGACTCATCATCACTGGAAGTTTACAGGCTGGACAGTCACAAAGTGTAGTAGCCAGAGAATTTAATGTGGTTAGAAGCACCATTAGTCGTCTTTGGAGGGGATTTAAAGAAACTGGCTCAGTGGCAGACCGGCCGCGCAGTGGAAGACCCGGAATCACAATTTCTGCCGAAGACCGCTTCATACGGCTGCGTCACCTTAGGAATTGATTTGCATCTGCATCCTCCACAGTCCAGACAATGCCTGGAGCTCATCGAATTTCAGATCAAACGGTCAGGAACTGGCTGCACGACGTTGGTCTTTAGGCTAGAAGACCTTGGTCCTGTTCTTACAGACTGGCATCGCCAGAACCGACTGCAGTGGGCGAATCAGCATCATCAATAAAATGTTGGCACAAGTTTGCAACTGAAACTACAATAATGTTGCGTTTCTTCTTTTTGAACAGTATACATACATGCATACGTACATACACACTTACATACATAATGCATACATACAGAAACACTTACATACACAATGTATGCATGCATACAGATGACGATTTAAGCAATGATAATGCCAACACAATCAATGATAGATGTAAAACTTACATTGACAATCAATCTCAAAAGACCAGAGCCAAAGCTTTTGTTGTCAAAAGTTAATGTTGTCTGGTGCTGGATAGCCTTGAGTAGAGCACCCATGCCAACTTCTCCAATCTTGTTCCCTGGAAGATGAAGTACAATATTAGGAAGCTAGGAGTTGCAATGGCATAATAGTTAATGCACTTGGTCACCAGAGCAGAGATCTTGGTTCAATCCCCAGGAGCAGTAAGGTCTTTTTCTGGTCAGTCTGGTTCTCATTGACTCCGTGGCGAAAGGGTTATGGACGCAGTTCGTAATCCCACATACCGCGTTTGAAACACAACTGCGGGCAATTTGGCAGCAATCTGCCTTGCGAGGTTTTCATAAAATGGTATGAGTGTCTGTCATCCAGAAGGCAATGGCAAACAACTGAACGTAAACTTGCCAAGAAATCACAAACCCCAAAATGCTGGGGTTGACTGTGACGTACTGGTTCTCGGGTAATCTGAAATTGCAAAATTCTTCTTCATGTCTTTCATCTCTCAAAGGGGGTGTATGAGGGTTCATGGAAGGTTGGTGGACAGTATTTGGTGCAGTAGAGCCTGGGATAAGATACCACAAAATCTGGTCCGAGAATGGAGGTGGAGGTAGTCAACTTCCACATGGAACTCCAGATTTCTGTCTGTATCCAAGAAAGCTAGGTATCCAGTCTCCCTACCCGAAGGATCAGGCTAACATGTGATATCACTATACACCATATTTCCTTACAAATGTTCAGCCCTAGGTTGAGATTGAACCCGGCATCTTCGGCGCTGTAGGCGGATACCGTTGCCTCTCAGCAATGGCTGAACTCTTCCCCTTTCTGTATGTGCTCACTCTCACCTTGTCCCCTCTCCACAGCACATCTATTTGCCACATCACTTTTATTTTGGTTGGGTCCAGTACTAAACTAATTCTTGTTTGGCTAATCTCAGATGTTAGTTTGTTGTATATCATTTACAGGACATCGCACTCAACCCGAACATTTGTTGGCAGTTTGTGATTTCTTGGCAAGTTTATGTTCAGTAGTTTACCATTGCTTTCCGAACGACCTGCACTCATACCTTTTTATGAAAACCAATGCAAGGTGATCAGCTGCCAAATCACCCACAGCTGTGTTTTGAAAGGGTATGTGGGATTACGAATTGCGTCTGTAACCCTTTTGCTACAGATCCGGCAATCTCAGATGAGTGGGTACACTGATGTATATGCCAGGAGGTTAAGTGATCATATCATGAGCGCGGATGGATGAACAAACGAACGAACAAACAAACAAAGAAATAAACTTTATTTTCAAAGGGTTAAGAATTGGGCATGCAGGCCCATCTAACATTCTGCCCTTCTATCACTCTCTTTCATACATTATTTCATCCACACATCAATCGAAGCTAACAGAGAACAACAACAAAATAACAGATATTCATTATAAAGGTACATGAAAATGCAAAAATTAATACTACGTGACTCACTAAAATTAATGAATGATGTGGCAATTGTTATTAGCTGTGGGGAATATACTGGTCTACCAAAAGGTGACTGGCTGTAGAGTTTTATTATTATTATTATTAAGGCGGAAGGTAATCTGTACTGAGATGGTGTTCAAATAATTTGTGATTTTATATATATATATATCATTGGCACCTTGCCGTCTTGACAGATGATAGTTTGAGCTTCAAAAAGGCATAATAACTTTTACCCATGGCTGTAGCAAATGTGACTGTTAAGGCCAATTCACGCTGTAAATGTTTGTTCACAGTGGGTGCATGTGAACACGTGATCATTTCCACCATCATGCACCGTCTTATGTCTCACATGCTCGGTGTGTGACTTATCTGCAATAATTTTCTCCTTTGTCTTTATTCCATTTCTGATGTTTGCCCTCCATGCAACATGTTCAGCGGCAACTTGCTCCCAATGTGCATTATCAATACCTGTATCGATCATGTCGCGCTTACACATATCTTTGTATCGTAATAGAGGCTGACCCTGAGATCTCTTACCCATCTGTAATTCACCAAAACAAGATGTCCTTCGGTATTCTACCATCATCCATCTTCCTAAGATGTCCTATCCATCTAAGGCTACGAAGACTGAGCATGGAATAAACTATAAACTATAATATATATATATATTGGGATTGGTAATGTCTTTGATTTCTTGTGGAAGATTGTTCCACAGCTGAGCTGCAGAGTACACTAAGCTTGTTTTGTATAAGGAGGCTTTGGGATGTGTAATATATTTAGTCGTTTACTGTGTCTAGCATTATAGTTAAACAATGGACAAAAGTAATTTGGGGCATTCCGATGTAGGAGTGTGTGAATTAGTTTGGCCTTATTGAAAAGTAGGCGTTTGCAAAGTGAGGATTTCAAAGCCTGTCCTGGCTGTCCGCTGTGAGAGAGAAAGACTGGCGACCTATCCTATATGAATTCAAGCCTTCAAAATGTGAAAGTTCTAGCATATCACAGACTGATATCAGGTTCAGGACTTAGAACTTGTTTAAAAAACATCCCAGGTGCAAACTGCAGACATAGAAAATACAATCTGCAGGCAGGTCTGCATGGCCAAATGGATAAGAACATGTGTTCTTAAACATCCAGTAGGCCGATGCTGAGGTAAAAGGTTCAACCCCTAGATCGGACAGTTGGACTAAAATGTTGACTTCCGGGAAGGTAACCCGGCTAACAAATGCCTGAAGAAGTCGGATGAGTCGGTCGAAAATGCACATATTGTAGCTCTGATGTAAACAGTCACAATGCAATTATGTCTAAAACAACATTCCAGACGAACGCAACAGAAGAAGAAGAAGAAGAAGAAGAAGAAGAAGAAGAAGAAGAAGAAGAAGAAGAAGAAGAAGAAGAAGAAGAAGAAGAAGAAGAAGAAGAGGAAATGTTGACTTCTCGTCCTTGACTTGGGGATGTAAATTATAAGTACCCCAGGAGTCGGAGTGGGTTCGCCCGATGGCGAGGGACGTTGGTAGGGAAAGCTAATCCACACGAGCAAAATTCAGTCCAGTGCTACTGGGAGTAGCATGTATGGACTACGCTTGAGTTTAAAGCAAGCGAGCACAATACAACAACACACACACAATACAACAACACACACACAATACAACAACACATACACAATACAACAACACATACACAATACAACAACACATACACAATACAACAACACACACACAATACAACAACACACACACAATACAACAACACACACACAATACAACACACACACACACAATACAACAACACACACACAATACAACAACACACACACAATACAACAACACACACACAATACAACAACACATACACAATACAACAACACACACACAATACAACAACACACACACAATACAACAACACACACACAATACAACAACACATACACAATACAACAACACATACACAATACAACAACACATACACAATACAACAACACACACACAATACAACAACACACACACAATACAACAACACACACACAATACAACAACACACACACAATACAACAACACACACACAATACAACACACACACACACAATACAACAACACACACACAATACAACAACACACACACAATACAACAACACACACACAATACAACAACACACACACAATACAACAACACATACACAATACAACAACACATACACAATACAACAACACATACACAATACAACAACACACACAATACAACAACACATACACAATACAACAACACATACACAAAACAACAACACACACACAATACAACAACACATACACAATACAACAACACACACACAATACAACAACACATACACAATACAACAACACACACACAATACAACAACACACACACAATACAACACACACACACACACACAATACAACAACACATACACAATACAACAACACATACACAATACAACAACACATACACAATACAACAACACATACACAATACAACAACACACACACACAATACAACAACACATACACAATACAACAACACACACACAATACAACAACACATACACAATACAACAACACATACACAATACAACAACACACACACAATACAACAACACATACACAATACAACAACACATACACAATACAACAACACACACACAATACAACAACACATACACAAAACAACAACACACACACAATACAACAACACACACACAATACAACAACACATACACAATACAACAACACATACACAATACAACAACACACACACAATACAACAACACACACACAATACAACACACACACACACAATACAACAACACACACACAATACAACAACACACACACAATACAACAACACACACACAATACAACAACACACACACAATACAACAACACATACACAAAACAACAACACACACACAATACAACAACACACACACAATACAACAACACATACACAATACAACAACACACACACAATACAACAACACACACACAATACAACACACACACACACAATACAACAACACACACACAATACAACAACACACACACAATACAACAACACATACACAATACAACAACACACACACAATACAACAACACACACACAATACAACAACACACACACAATACAACAACACATACACAATACAACAACACATACACAATACAACAACACATACACAATACAACAACACACACACAATACAACAACACACACACAATACAACAACACACACACAATACAACAACACACACACAATACAACAACACACACACAATACAACACACACACACAATACAACAACACACACACAATACAACAACACACACACAATACAACAACACACACACAATACAACAACACACACACAATACAACAACACATACACAATACAACAACACATACACAATACAACAACACATACACAATACAACAACACACACAATACAACAACACATACACAATACAACAACACATACACAAAACAACAACACACACACAATACAACAACACACACACAATACAACAACACATACACAATACAACAACACATACACAATACAACAACACATACACAATACAACAACACACACACAATACAACAACACACACACAATACAACAACACACACACAATACAACAACACACACACAATACAACAACACATACACAATACAACAACACACACACAAAACAACAACACACACACAATACAACAACACACACACACAATACAACAACACATACACAATACAACAACACATACACAATACAACAACACATACACAATACAACAACACATACACAATACAACAACACATACACAAAACAACAACACACACACAAAACAACAACACACACACAATACAACAACACATACACAATACAACAACACATACACAATACAACAACACATAACAAAACAACAACACACACACAATACAACAACACACACACAATACAACAACACACACACAATACAACAACACATACACAATACAACAACACATACACAATACAACAACACATACACAAAACAACAACACACACACAATACAACAACACACACACAATACAACAACACATACACAATACAACAACACATACACAATACAACAACACATACACAATACAACAACACACACACAATACAACAACACACACACAATACAACAACACACACACAATACAACAACACATACACAATACAACAACACATACACAATACAACAACACATACACAATACAACAACACATACACAATACAACAACACACACACATTACAACAACACACACACAATACAACAACACACACAATACAACAACACACACACAATACTACAACACATACACAATACAACAACACACACACAATACAACAACACACACACACAATACAACAACACATACACAATACAACAACACACACAATACAACAACACACACACAATACAACAACACACACACAATACAACAACACACACACAAAACAACAACACACACACAATACAACAACACACACAAAACAACAACACACACACAATACAACAACACACACACAAAACAACAACACATACACAATATAACAACACACACACACACAAAACAACAACACACACACAAAACAACAACAACACACACACAAAACAACAACACACACACAAAACAACAACAACACACACACACACACAAAGCAACAACACACACACAAAGCAACAACACACACACAAAACAACCCAAAAACAATGTGCAGAATCTACTTACTTGACAAGTTCAAGTTGATTAACACCCTGTTGCCTGCCAGCCACGACTGCCCATCCATAAAGAAGGTGTCTTCTAACAATGGACTCACTTGCTCCTGGCAAGAATCATTCTAGGAGAACAAGAAAGCAACAGAAGCTGAAATAGTTGCAGAATACAACTTCAACTGTTGCAATAATTTCTTTATGTGAAGACACCAGGGCTTATCTTTTATAACTGCTGAATGACTACAGTTTTTTTTGTTTGCATTCGCTCGCTTTGAACTGAAGCGTAGTCCACAAGTGCTACTACTTCTAGTGCACTGGACTGATTTTTGCGTGTGGATTAGCTTGCCCTATTAGCAGTGTCCCTCATCATCAGGTGAACACACTCCAACTTCTGAGGTACTTGTAATTTATATCCCCAAGTCAAGGATGAGAAGTCAACATTTTAGTCCAACTGACTGGTGTAGGGGTTGAACCTGCTACCTCAGCATCAGCATATGGGAAGTTTAAGAACAGGCGCTCTTATCTATTTGGCTATGCTGACATCAGTGGCTCAACTTAAATTTATGCAGGTTTATATCTGTAGAGTAACTAAACTTACATGTAAGCAAATCTGTATGTGCAGAGTGACTGGACTTATATTTATGCAAATTTGTGTTTGCAGAGTGACTGAACTTACATTTATGTAAATTTGTATCTCAAAACGGACTTAAGTGACGATTATGCCACACGCTAGCAATTAGCGGTACAGGGCAGGTTATTTCAGAACACCTACACTTGACTTTAATGCAGAATAAACAACTTTCTGCAAGTTAAACTAATCTTTTTGTGACTGTGTATGTCAGAAAGTATAACACATAATGCAGACATAACACTTTCCTACCTGAACATAAATCTATGCTTGGTACAAAGTTTAACACGTAATAAGAATAGTAAAATCTATGTACTAAGCACATACATTTATATATGGCATAAAGCTTAACACAGAATGTGGATAGTAAAATCTATGTACTATGAACATAAATCTATATATCTACATTGGCACCTTTCCGTCTTGACAGACGATAGTTTGGTACATTGTGCTTCAAAAAGGCTTAATAACTACGATCCATGGCGGTGGCGAGTGTGGCTGGTAAGGCCAATTCTTGCTGCAAATGTTTGCCCACAGTAGGTGCATGTGAAAACATGGTCATTTCCACCATTTTGCACCATCTTACGTCTCTCACGCTCTGTGTGTGCTTTATCTGCAATCATTTTCTCCTTTGTCTTTATTCCATTTCTGATAGTTGCCCTCCATGCAACACGTTCAGCGGCGACGTGCTCCCAATGTGCATTATCAATGCCTGTATCAATCATGTCCCGCTTACACACATCTTTGTATCGTAGTAGAGGCCGACCCTGAGATCTCCTACCCGTCTGTAATTCACCAAAAAAGATGTCCTTTGGTATTCTACCATCATCCATCCTCCTAACGTGTCCTATCCATCTAAGTCTACAAAGACTGAGCATGGAATACACCGTCACACAACCTGATCTTTCCAATACTTCAGTATTTGTGATTTTGTCTTGCCACTCTATACCAAGTATTCTTCGCAGACACCGCATATGAAAGCTGTTTAAACGTTTCTCTTGGCGTGAGTAAGTTGTCCAGGTTTCACTGCCATAAAGAAGAGTACTAAGGACACAGGCTTGGTAGACGAGGACTTTTGTTTTAGCAGTAAGCTTCCTGTTCTCCCAGACTCTTTTTGCTAACATGTTCATTGTTGTTGCTGCCTTGCCAATCCTGATGTTGATTTCCTGATCGAGGGATAATTTGCTATTTACCTCTGATCCTAGATATGTAAAATGGTCTACTATCTCCAGTTCGGCGTCATCAATAAAGATTGATGGTACACCATGTGCACCTTGTGACATAATCTGTGTCTTCTTTTTGTTAATTGTTAAACCAAATTCAGAAAATCTATATATGGCACAAAGTTTAATACAGAATGTAGACAATAAAACTACCTACCATGAACATAAATCTATGTATTTTAACACTGAATACAGACAGTCCCTACTGTGAATATAAATTTATGTATGGCACAAATTTTAACAAAGAATGTAGACAGTAAAACATATGTACTATGTACTCAAATCTATGTACTGTATTTAAGTAAGGTTAACACCGAATGTAAACAGTAAAACATGCCTACCTTAAACATAAATCTATGTATTTCACAAGGTTTAACACAGAATTCGGACAGTAACACTTAACCACCTTGGACATAAATAGAGTAGACTTTAGACTTTTGTAGATTTTTTCATGCAGTTGTATCGGTGTATTTGCTGTTTGTGCACTGATCTCAGTTTTTGGTGTTCTGGATAAACTCTGCTTATGATATTCCTCCATGCCACTGTCTCAGTTCATCCAGTATCATTTCTTTGGGTCTGCCTTTGCCTCTTTTCCCACTGATCTTTCCAGTTGTTATGATGTTCTCCAGTGCCTCTCTTCTTATCAATGGAGGTGGCATAGAGTCAGTGCAAACAAGATTGACGTCATATAAATTAGAGAAAATCCTCGACGCCAAATACGAGAGAAAACTAAGAGATGCATTAGAAACACGAGAAACGTCACAGAGCGATTAGCCCAACAACGGCAGACTTATGGGGACATCAATAGAAGAAGGCAGTGCAATTCTGGATGGCTTTAAAACGAACTGAGCTGATGGTTAATTGGCATTGAATCAGTGGCGGAATATTACTAACTACTCCCCCGACGTGTCTCCACCTTGCCACGGTGGGGGAGCTTGAGTGTCCCACTGACCCCAAGCGCTGTGCTAATGGATATAAACTACATATTGGACAGCTCTTGGGATAGGGACCAGACTAAGAGAGACACAACCTGCTGCTCTGCAGGTAGACTGAGGATAGCAGTCAAAATTTAATCTCAGGCGCACGAAGCCACAAACTTGGTCCAGACAATTACACAAAGGCCTCCATCTGAGAGATGTAGCTGAATGCCTCTAAGCTACTACCCTTGGATGAGAGAGCCCGGCCGATACACACCTACCGAAAAATGGAGGTGAGATACTGAGCACGCTACATGCCCAGTTCCAATACCTGTCCGAAGGCTCCCAGCTGGGGGATTTGAGGGATTCCAGGATGAGAGGGCCTGGCCGTTTCTTGCTCACTGCTGTATGGAGGTAAGGTGCTGAGCTGGCAGCACATGTAGCCTACCTCGTGAGAGAGTACAAAAAGGTTGATGAAATGCCCCAGTCGAATGAAATGGTTACGAAAACAGTCTGTTTCTAACTCGTAGAGAGTAGACAAAGGTGGAAAAACGTCTCAATAACACGAAGTGGAACGCACGGCTAGCGAATCCATTGCGTAGTGCGAAGTCCGAAGTGAAAGCTTGCCTAGTGGCTGTCGCCTGGTGTGTTCCTGGTGTGTGCTTGAGCGACCAGTGGCAAGCGAGATGCCCAACACATGGAAGTGAGGAACTAAAGCAGCCATGAGCAAGACGTGGCAACTCCTCGGGTGAGCCCAGTCTCAGAGCAATATGTGTCGGCTCTGCAATTATGGAAGCCTCCTTGGATAGTGAGGGAATGCCCATGGTCTGCCTCTGCCTTCCATTGAGGGTCTACCGTGATGTCTTTTATCATTCTATCTTGACCAGCTGAGATGTGGGCGACATCACAACAATAAGTCTAACGTGCCTCGAAACTCGAGGAAGGCTAACTTAATTAAAAAATGCCTGCCAAAGCCGGAAGTGCCGTCCTACGGGTGGCAAAATAAAAATTGGCAATACGCATTTACGCCCGAGTGAAATGTCTCGTCCGAATGTCTCTCGTGCTAGGAACAGCTCTGACTACCTAGTTTCCGAATGCTGCTCTTGTTCAGAACAGCTCTGACTAGAATGTCTGTCGTGCCTGAAATAGCTCTGACAGGCGCAACGACAAGCACATGTCCGTGTCAAAAACTCGCTGAGTGGATACTGTCTCCAGACCTGTCTGGTTTGTGCGGGAACGGCCCGGGGCGAACAAAATCCCAATATATTGAAGTGAGGAATTAAAGCAGCCATGAGCAGGACGTGACGATTCCCTCGGTGAGCCCAGTACCAGGGCGCTATGTGTCGGCCATGCAATTATGGAAGCAACCTTGGATGGCAGAAAATGCCATGGACCGTCCCTGCCTTCCTTTAAGGGTTGACCGTTGTCTTCGACCGTTCCAACTTGGCCAGCAGGGTTGTGGATGGTACCGCAAAAGTGAGAGTCTCCCAGGAATGCTACCTGGTCAAAAATCGCTATAGCCGGATGTGTCAGCCTACGGGTTTCGGCCCAAGGGCGCATAACAGACACACCGCAATCACATCTGAAATAACACTCCGGATGAACGCAAAGAAGAAAATTACTGACTAACAAGAAAGATAGTTAGCAACATGATGCAGAATATCACCACGAATAAATGAACCGACGGCGAAAGGAAAATGCTATATTCTACAGAGCTGCAAGAATCGTCAGCGATGGAGAGAGAGAAGGAGAAGTAGAGGACAGATAGTAAACAGTTGCAATACCAAGGTGGGTGAACTTTATAATTATTATCAGCTATAAATAAGACTTGCTGCGGACCTGGTATAACAGGCCCAGCGGGTGCTAATAGTAATTACTGGACACATTAAATCCTTGTATGTTAACGAAAGATTAAACGGCAGTTTTGATCGACTATCGTCTACGAATCCAATCTTCTCCATGTATGTTCAAATTGCTGTTGAAGTTAACGAAGCAAGCCGAGCTTACCTTGTGTTGGATTTTACAAGTTTATAATTCATGGAACAAACCCTGTCAGCAGCAATCTGGCACGAGGAAATAATATAGTCCATAGACATGCTACTACTTCTAGTGCACAGGACTGACTTTTCCATGTGGATTAGCTTTCCCTATTACCAGCGTCCCTCACCATCAGGCGATCCCACTCTGACTTATGTTTAAAAAAAAGTTAGTTGCATATCCTTTACAGGATGTAGTAGTCAACTCCAGCATTGTTTGGCTGTTTATAATTTCGGGCATGTTTACATTCAGTAGTCTGCCGTTGCTTTCTGAATAATAAGCATTCATACCACTTTATGAAAACCAACACAAGGCGGTTTGCTTGCAAATAGCCCGCAGCTGTGTTTTGAATATGGTATGCAGGATTACAAATTGGTGTGTCCATAACCCCTTTGTCACAGAGATAAACTTTATGGACCACTGTGTGAACTAAAAAAGACAGTGAAATTCATACAAGAGACAACATTGCAGATATAGACACATTTCAAGCAAATGAAAGAAGAAGAAGAACTGTAATTGTTTTGTTTTGCATAATAGGAAAAACACAAAGTTCAGGAATGTCAGCTTGACACAATCACATGAAAATGGAGATTGTTGCATTCGTAACCTCTTCATCACAGAGCCGTTTCTGACTTAATATATTCTTCAAATAATTAAAACCAAACTGAAGTTTTCTCTGATAAACTTATTCTTTCAGTTTCCAGAGTCACAAACATAAAATTATGATAACATCTAATTATTATTTTAAAATAATAAATATCTGTTGTAAATCGAGAAATGTGACTATTTAAACAGGATCTCAAATAAACACATTCTTTTCTTGGGGTGACATGTGACAGGTACAGCAGGTTGCTCTTCGGTTGCTTCTTCCTGGGCTAGTTGGTGAGCTCTCTCTTAGTTTGCCAGCACTCCACAGTGAGATGGTATATTCAACCATTGATACGCTATGATAACAACAGGCATCTCTCTGATATATACAGAGAGACAGAACACATGACATGTATGTCCGGACTGCTGTGACACTGATTCTAGTTCCAATCAAATAATTGAAATGATTAAGGCAATGCAGAGAGACACAGAGAGGTCAGAAGGGCTGAGAGATGTAATGTGTTCACACTTAAACTTCCTGTGCACTGATTGGGGGGCTGGGGGTTGGGATCGTTTCACACACCGGTCAGTTGGACATAAACACTGACTTCTCACTCACAAAGCCGTGGCAAAATTTTTTGTGTGAACATTTTTTTCCCTCTAAATTCTCTCTCTTCCTCTTTTTTTTTTTTTTTTTCAAATTCTCTTTTGTCTCTCTCTCTCTTCTCTAACCCCTCCTCTCTATCTTCTCTCTCTCTACCCTCTCTCTTTTTCTAATTATTTTTCCTCTTGCTCTCTCTGCTCTCTTTCTCAACGCTTCTCAAAAGCCATGGAAAACATTTTTTGTGTGCATATCCTATTTACAGGACATCGCTGTCAACACTAGCATTTTACTGCTGTTGTTGATGTCTTGGTAAGTTTATGTTCAATAGTTTGCCATAAGTGGCAAAAGGACACGGTGACGCCATAACGACAGTTTAAAGATGGCTGTCCTACTGTTGACATGCACCAAAGAGGAGCAGCGTTATGTTATCCGTTTTTTTGTTCAGTGAAGGGGGTGAAACCTATAGAAATTCATCATCAAATGAAGGTCCAGTATGGTGATGTATGCCTGTCAGTCCAGCAAGTGTATGAGTGGAGTAGGAAGTTTCAAGACAACATGACTTCTGTGACAGGCTGTTAACGACTGGGTAAGGCACACCAAGTAGTGACCCCAGATTTGATTTTTCTACAGTGGTGACTACACCAAAAAATAATACATTTGTTCTGTACTTTTTCAGAATATATTCACCATTAAAAACTACCTACTGAATTAGTTAAAACAAGAAGTAAATGCCATTAACTTCTACAGAATGAAGAAATCTTGTTGAGAAAAAAATAAGTAAGGTAGGTGGGTTGTTATTACCATATAACAATACACAAGTAATAATCTTATTCATAAACTAAACATACGGACTTTTATACTGATCAACCCTCTCTCTCTCTTTACTCTCTCTATCTCTTCTCAGTCTTTTTTCCTTCTCTCTCCATTTTCAACTTTCCCTCTCTCTTCTCTCATCTCTATCTTCTCTTACTCTCTCTATCTCCTCTCAAGTTTTCTAATTTTCTTTCATCTCTCTCTATCATCCTCACTCTTCTCCATCTCTGCCCTCTCTCCTTTTCTCATTCTCTTTGGTCTCTTTCTTCTCTAAATTCTCTCTCTTCCTCTTTTTTTTTCAAATTCTCTTTTGTCTCTCTCTCTCTTCTCTAAGCCCCCCTCTCTATCTTCCCTCTCTCTACCCTCTCTCTTTTTCTAATTATTTTTCCTCTTGCTCTCTCTCTCTCAATGCATGCACACACACACTACACAATCTCTCCCTCACACACACATATACAATCTCTCTCTCTCTCTCTCTATCACACACACACCCACACATGCACGCACGCATGGACCCACACACACACACACACACACCCATGCACCTACCCACCCACCCACACACACACACACACACCCCCAGGCACTCAGTAAAAGATATATGTAAACTCATTAGTGACAGAAAACACAATTTATGTCGTTTTAATATAAAATAACCCAGCAAAACCAAGAATAAACCACACCACACCCATCCAGCCACATAATACACACCCACACCCATCCACCCGCCCAACACACCTACACCAATCCATGCACTCAACACAAACCCACACCCATACCCATAAACTCACACAATCCGCACCCACCCACACACACACTGACACCTATCTACCTACCCAACACCCATCCACCATAGAAAGATAATTCCTGTGCATTAATGACTGAACAGTGCTAAGAATAAAATAAAGCAAAATTATGACGATTTTATTGTTCTTTATAAGCACAAGAAGAAATAATAATCATAGTACAACATATAAATATATAATTTGAGACATGGTGTATTATATTTTTAAAAAAATATAATGAATCTAGTTTCATAAACAAAAATATGAAAAAAAGCATTTAAAAGAGCCCAAAAGAAATTCTATGTGCATGAATCTTTATCTTCTCTATTTTGAAACAAGATAAAGAAAAATCTGCATTAAAAAAAAACTCTCACCATTGTCTCAGAAATCTGGCAAAGCATGGTAAAGAAAACAAGCAGATATTAACTGTATGACAGATGCATGCAAGTCCACAGAGACTTAAGTACAAAACTCCAGAACAGCACGACCATCAAGTTCTATATGGTCATGGTTCACGGTCTCACATGATCACCAGTCACGGATTAACTCTGCGTTCTTGTCCCATGCATGGATTAACTCTGCATTCTTGTCCCATGCATGGATTAACTCTGCGTTCTTGTCCCATGCATGGATTAACTCTTTGTTCTTGTCCCATGCATGGATTAACTCTGCGTTCTTGTCCCATGCATGGATTAACTCTGTGTTCTTGTCCCATGCATTGATTAACTCTGTGTTCTTGTCCCATGCATGGATTAACTCTGCATTCTTGTCCCATGCATGGATTAACTCTGCGTTCTTGTCCCATGCATGGATTAACTCTGTGTTCTTGTTCCATGCATGGATTAACTCTGCATTCTTGTCCCATGCATGGATTAACTCTGCGTTTTTGTCCCATGCATGGATTAACTCTGCGTTCTTGTCCCATGCATGCCATGGGTCAACCCATCCACATATTTATCTCTCTAATCAAGAGATCATTAATCTCGCCAGTTGTCATTAAGTTTTCTAGTTTATTTCTCCTCATAAATTGCTCCAATAATATCTAGACTGTTCGTGTCTAAGTTTGCTAATCAATTTATGGTTTTTATTTCTTTCTTGTAGGACTTGGTAATTGGTTTGTCTGTCCATGGTATTCTTTGCATCTTTCTAACAAAATACCACATTTTCATTGCCATTTTATGTTTCCCAGTGTTTCAGTCAACGCCAGCATTCATTGATTGTTTATGATTATACATTCAGTAGTTTGCCACTGCTATCTGAACGGCTTATGCTCATAACATCAAATTCTATGCAAAGTGATCTGCTTTCAAACTACCTGTGTCTGATTTCAAACTCTCGTTAATTTACCATAAAACATAGCAAACAATGAATCCTTCCAGCTGAAACATACAACACACATATTACTACTGTAACTTAAACTGAATATCATGTATTTTTGTTTACACAACAACAGCTTAACCATTTCAAATGCCCCTGCTTCAGCATATGTTGACATGCGTCCATTTTATGTGTTAAAAAACATGCAAAGGGCATTGTCTCTATCAATCATATGACCAGATTAGAGCACGATGTATGCTGTTTCAATATTACACTTGTATAAGTCTTGCTTCACTACCCTAACATATATTAGTAATAATGCAATAATATTTCTGCAAGTACCAAATTTTATACTGGAGACACTGCTTAACAACACACAAACTTACTTCATGTTCACTAGGAAGTTTGCTCTTGTCTTTCTTCTTATCCTTAGATTTCAGTGTACTTTTGCCAAGCTCACTAGAATTAGAGGCTGTGAAGAAATTATTCAGACGTTATTACAAGAATTTCATACACATGATGTCCACTATATTTTATGATTCCTGAGTGGTGTACTTTAATGTAAATTGTGTTTTCATGAGCCCCGATTGGTGCACTTTAATATACACTATGTTTCAGAATTCCTGACTGGAGCACTTTATTTGATATTATATTTCATGTCCTAATTGGTGCAATTTAATGTACACACTGTTTCATAAGTCCTGATTGGTGCAATTTAATGTACACACTGTTTCATGATTCTTGATTGGTGCACATCAATGTACACTATGTTTCATGATTCCTGATTTGTGCACTTTAGTAACGATGATAGACATTTAATGTTCAAATATTACAGCCAATGATACAGTAACTAAAACAAAGATTACCAGATGCATCTCCCATGACTATGATGACTAAGTTTTAATGTTTTTGAATGTTAATTACATGCAGGTAGAGCCCTTTACCTTGGATGGAATTGGTCTAGAGGAAGCCAACCTGACATAAATACATGCTCAAGTTAGACGCACTGACCTCTGAGGCATGTTAACTAGGTATGAAGCACTTCCCTTAATAAAAGGCGGGAGGAGGAGGAGGAGGAGGAGGAGGAGGAGGAGGAGGAGGAGGAGGAGGAGGAGGAGGAGGAGGAGGAGGAGGAGAAGGAGGAGGAAGAACAGAAGAAGAAGAAGAATAAGAAGAAGAAGAAGAAGAAGAAGAAGAAGAAGAAGAAGAAGAAGAAGAAGAAGAAGAAGAAGAATGTTAAGTGTTTACATCATCATCATCATCATCAAGTGCCGTGCCGGCTGGCGTAGGCGTTCTCCACAGATCTCAGTCTTTGGTGTTCTGGATCAACTCTGCTGATGATATTCCTCCATGCCACCGTCTCAATCCGTCCAGCATCATTTCTCTTGGTCTGCTTCTGCCTCTCTTCCCCTCGATCTTTCCAGTTGTCACGATGTTCTCCAATGCCTCTCTCCTCATCACATGACCAAAGAAAGCTGTTTGTCTCTTTCTTATTGTTGTATACATGTATTCAAATATTTTAAAGCTCTTAGAAGGAATTCATTACTCCTAAGTTTCTTTGCCAACATGCCCGCACCCCTAGACTGACTTTTGAATTACTATTATTATTTATTCACATAGCCTGCCCGCTCTCCTCTTATACTAGTTTCACTTATCCATTTTATTTGTCTCCAATCTTTTCTCTACTGCTAGCATAGCTCATCTACTGCATTGAAACGACACAGGATGGTCAATAGGAATAACAACATTTAAAACTTGTTACTCATCCGCCGTTAATTCTGGATCATTAATTACCAGGGTTCCAAATGTTGCTGTATGTAGCCGAGGCGCGGTGTTGGGGTGAGCGCCCAACATTGCTCAAATACCTCAATGGCTCGTGAATACATAACCTATGCAGCAAAAGTCCAACTCCTGGCCTTCATGTGGCGGACCTGTTTAAACTAACAGGAGAAGGGGCGACGGCGAGTCTCTGGCGCCGGAAAATAACCAGTATGCTCTAGATGTGTATGCACGTACATGCATGCGCAGACAGGTGTGTGCGCGCGTACACATCTACACTCGAGTGAGACCACAGTCTGCTCTAGCAAAGAAAGGTGCTGAAGACGGAGGCAACCAGCCAAGAGGCGCACCACAGAAATCAGGATGCCACGCAATCACGCAAAATGGAATATGTCGACTACTGCTAATCGTTATGGTGCTCGCCCTGCTTTGGACCCCCAGGCAGGTGCAGTGCCGGGCCCTATGTCTCGAAAGGGTCCAACCCCAACTACTGGAGGTCCTTCTCAGATGTCCTGTGGAGCCAGGGGACATGAGAATAGGACAACTGGCCATACTAAACGAAGACTTAAAATAATGCACTGGAATGCGGAGGGAGTCAGCAACAAAAAAATAGAATTAGAAAAAATCTTGGACCAAGAAAAAGTAAGCATATGTTGCTTGCAAGAAACTCACCTCAATGAAAATATAGCCTTCAAAATCAGAGGCTACCAGTGTTACCAATCTGACCGAAAGAACAGGCGAAAAGGTGGGATACTGACCCTTGTAAGAAATAACATCATGGCTTCCCAAATCAAAGTCTACATGGAAGGGGCTGAGTATCAGACACTTAAACTTAAGACAGGTAATACAGATCTACATCTGATCAATTACTACTGTCCAAGTGACCGCCCACAGGCACTGGACACTCTACCACTAAAAGAAAAAATTATTGTGTGTGGCGATTTCAACAGCCACTCGCAGAGCTGGGGCTATGATCACATGGACCAGAGAGGAGAGAGACTGGAAGACTGGCAGGATGAGAATAGATTCATGTTGATTAACAAGCCGTCCGACCCACATACTTTCTACTCGAGATCATGGCACTCTACAACTACACCTGACCTGGCTTTTCATTCACCAGACCTGGAGTGGAACATTACACGAACTGTTGGGAAACAACTTGGTGGCAGTGACCATCGGCCAGTCTTTCTAACCGTAGAAAATGAGCTTGTAAGTGAAAGCAGCACCCTCTCGAGGTGGAACTACAAGAAAGCAGACTGGGCAATGTACAAGCATCGCACCAGCATACTGGTTAGAAACCTGAACACTGAGAAAGACATAAATAAAGCAGTTGAAGAGTTTGGGAAATGCATACTACAGGCAGTGCGAGAAACAGTACCAAGAGGAGCCCGTAAACAATATAAACCCTACTGGAGTAGTGAACTGGAACAGTTGCATAATGATGTTGAAGTGTGTAGAAAGCAAGCAGAGGCCACACCCAGCCAAGAGCACCACAATAAATTCCAGCATGCAAAAGCCAAATTTCAAAGGGCCAAGCTGCAGGCTAGACGGAAAAGCTGGCAGGAGAAAACAGAGTCTCTGAACTTTGAAAGAGACACAAGGAAATTGTGGAAGCTAATAAAACAGCTTAATGACGAGGGCACAGGGAGAAACTCAAAAATTGCACTACATAAAGATGGAAAAATCTTAACAAGAAAGCAAGCAGCTGACCATTTTGCGGACTCGTTCGCACAAGATAGCAATATCAAAATTAGTCCAGAGAAACAACAAGAGATTCGAGAGAAACGACAACATACAGGACAGAAGGAAATAGTACATGAGGTTCTGGAGGCACCCATCACAATCAGCGAACTGGAGCTAGCCATATCAAAACTGAAAATGAGAAAGTCACCAGGAGCTGATGGTATCTCCAATGAAATGATCAGGAACCTAGGAACAGAGGCCAAAACAAAGCTGTTGCAGATCTTCAATAACAGCTGGACCTTAGGCAGTGTTCCACAAGCCTGGAGAGAAGCAATCATGATACCCCTCCTAAAATCAGGGAAAGATGGTTCCATTGCCTCTAGCTACAGACCAATTAGCCTCACCAGCTGTCTCTGCAAAACACTGGAGCGCATCATCAATCACAGACTGCAGTGGTACATTGAAAGTAAAAACATCCTTGTGCCACAGCAGGCTGGCTTTAGGCAGTGCTACTCTACGGAAGATCAGACAACCTACCTCTCTCAAGAAATTGAGGATGCATTCCAAGAGAAGAAGCTGGTGCTTGCGGCATGGATAGATCTGAAGAAAGCCTTTGACAAAGTCTGGAAAGAAGGTCTGATGAAGAAACTGAGAAACTGCAAAGTCAATGGAAGAATGTACAAATGGGTGAAAGTATACTTGCACAACAGAAGAGCCCGAGTACAGATAGACGGACTCAAGAGCAAGAAAGTACTACTGCGTCACGGTGTCCCCCAGGGCGGAGTCTTGTCCCCCACACTTTTTCTAATCTTCATCAATGATCTTGTTGCTCACCTACCGCATGGAATTAAAGCGGCAATGTACGCCGATGACCTGGTTCTATGGAGCACAAATGAATATACATCAGTGGCCACCAGATTGCTACAAAGAGCTGTAGATACATTTGCTGCATGGGCAAATAGATGGTGTGTCAGCATAAACACTGACAAGTGCAGCACAACCCTATTTACCCTCTCTCCAAAACAAAAGGCAGGGATCATCCAGATAAATGGAACACCCCTAAGAGAAGATAAAGAACCAACATACCTTGGAGTAACATTTTATGGCAAGCTGACATGGAGAAAGCACATCAACAAAGCAGTAGCAAAAGCCAGAAGGAAAATAGCCATCCTGAGAAAGCTAAGTGGAACCACATGGGGAGCCAGTACGAAAATACTTAGCAAAGTTTACCAACAGAGCATACGACCACACCTGGAATATGGGTCAACTGCGTGGTGTTCAGCATCAAATACCACACTACAAGAGCTGGACAAGGTGCAAAATCAAGCACTTAGAGTCACCACAGGAGGGATGAGATCAACCCCTATAGTGGAAATGGAGAAGATGGGGAGGACACAGGCACTGAGTGAGCGCAGAGATACGAAAACGCTAATACAAGCAGAAAAGTTCCTCAGCTTGCCAGGCCACCCTATGAAGAACAGATTTGAAAACCTAGCTATGGGGCGGTTGAAAAGAAGTAGTTTTATCCACCAGGCCAAACGACTCTGCAGAGAAACCACTGATCTGCCCACAGTTGGTATCCCCCTAACAACTATTCCAGAGCGAACTCCATGGAAAGATGAGCATAGACTATCGTTACAAATCCAGACAAAAGTGAGAGGAATATTTGACAAGGAAGAACAGAACAGTGTGCAGCGCAGAACAGCCACTCTCAGCTTCCTTGATGAAGAATACCCACAGGACCTCTGGATCCGAGTCTACACAGATGGGTCAGCACAAAATGCTGTTCGAAATGGAGGAGCGGGAGTGTACATAGAATACCCAAAATAATACTAGGGACACAGCCAGAGTACCGACAGGAAAGTACTGCCATAACTATGATGCCGAAATTGAGGCAATCAAGATAGCAACAGAGAAATTACTAAATAACAGCAATGGTACTCAACCTGTGGTGCTACTAACAGATGCAAAATCAGTACTCGAGGCGCTCCTCTCTGGGAAATTGCCAGTACTAAGGACACTACTTTCTGAGCTTAGCAGTCAGCATAAAGTCACCATACAGTGGATACCATCCCACTGTGGAGTACCCGGAAACGACAGAGCTGATCAATTGGCTAAGGAAGGAGCCAAAGAGGAACAGCCTGATGTGCCCGTTACATACCACCAAAAGAAAAGAATGATCAAATCAGTCAGAAAGCCACCAAAACCTGCTCAAGATGACTACCACATTATGGACAGACCAGAACAAGTCATTATTCTGCGCCTCAGAACAGGACACAATAGATTACGCAACAACCACATGTATACAAAATTCAAGATTGGTGAAACAGCCATGTGCACATGTGGATTGGCGTCGCAGACAGCAGAGCACATACTCCAAGACTGCCCAAAATATAACATATCTAGGCAAACCTTCTGGCCTAGAGAGACGACAGGGGAAGATAAACTCTATGGACCACTGTGTGAACTGAAAAAAACAGTTCAATTCATGCAAGAGACGACATTGCAGATATAGACATATTTCAAGCGAACGAAAGAAGAAGAAGAAGAATTAATTACCAACAATGGTGAGACAATGAAAGAAATTAAAAGACGAATATCTATTGCTCTTCAAAGACTAAAACAATTGAATAAATTATGCAGTAGGACAGATAGAACTACAAACATTAGATTTTTAAGAGCATGCATCTTTCCCATTGCAACATACACCTGTGAGGCCTGGACACTTACTAAACAAGCTGAACAGCGCATAAATGCCTTTGAATATAAATGTTATAGACGAGTTCTAAGAATATCTTGGGTACAGAAAAGAACAAATGCAACCATACTTCAAGAGCTGAATATTGAAGAAGGTTGGCTATTAAAGACGATAAAACAAAGAAAATTTAAATATTTTAGTCACTTGAAATGTCATGAAAATTTCGACAGAACAATGATGGCGGGGTATATGCCTGGGCAGAGAGGAAGAGGAAGGCCAAAGAGAAGATGGGTGCAGGATGTGGCAGATGATCTCCAGATGGGTGTATCAGACTCGAGACATCTTGCTTATGATCGAGAAGTTTTCCAGAAGGTTGTTATGGTAGCGAGGTTTTGCAAAGGACATGATACTGAATGAATGAATGAATGAATGAATTGAGTTATGAGCTAAGAACCGACATCACTGCACTCAGAACATTCCTACATGGGCTCCGTCCCCTTGTTCAACAGCCAGCGAAGAATCATATTACTAATCGCTCAAACCACCATCTGATTTAAAGTTCTCCTGATCTTCCCTCTCAGTTTTGAAATTCGTCCAGAACCCCTACCGATCCCCTACCATACCATCCTCTCCACGTATGGGTTCTCAGTCTGTTCCACCGCTTTCTCCACCTGGTCCCACACGCTAAAGTAAACTAAAGTACAGTATCTACATATACTATTTCAATATTATATTATAGTGATATCACTCATCCCCCTGTGTACTGCAGCTATATATATATTTGTAAAAATTATGTTAAAGTAAACTAAAGTATGGTAGCTACATATATGTAAACATTATGTTAAAGTAAACTAAAGTATGGTAGCTACATATATGTAAACATTATGTTAAAGTAAACTAAAGTATGGTAGCTACATATTCATGTAAACATTATGTTAAAGTAAACTAAAGTATGGTAGCTACATATATGTAAACATTATGTTAAAGTAAACTAAAGTATGGTAGCTACATATTCATGTAAACATTATGTTAAAGTAAACTAAAGTATGGTAGCTACATATATGTAAACATTATGTTAAAGTAAACTAAAGTATGGTAGCTACATATATGTAAACATTATGTTAAAGTAAACTAAATATGGTAGCTGCATATTCATGTAAACATTATGTTAAAGTAAACTAAAGTAGGGTAGCTACACATTCATTTCAACATTATGTTAAACTATACTTATCTATGGTTGCTACACATTAATTTTAACATTATGATAAAGTACACTAAACTATGGTAGCTATACATTCATTTTAACATTATGTTAAACTATACTTAGTTAAGGTAGCTATACATTCAATATTATGTTAAAGTATAGTGCTACATATTCATTTCAATATTGTGTTAAAGTAAAGTATAGTAGCTACATATTCATTTCAACATTATGTTAAAGTAAAGTATAGTAGCTACATATTCATTTCAACATTGTGTTAAAGTAAAGTATGGTAGCTGCATATTGATTTCAACATTATGTTAAAGTAAAGTATGGTAGCTACATATGAATTTCAACGTTATGTTAGAGTAAAGTATGATAGCTACATATTGATTTCAACATAATGTTAAAGTAAAGTATGATAGCTACATATGTATTTCAACACTGCTGCAAGAGCAGCATACAGACACAAGATAAGGCACATCTGCAAATATGAGTAACATTTGAGTAACAATGGGTTAGCAAAACTCATATATGACAAAAAGCAAACTGAGTTTGGAATATACCAGAAGCAGAAGAGTAAAACAGAAATACTTTCTCAAAACTAACATGCAGGGGCATCATTTGTCTTCTACTCCATTAAGTGTATACTATTGTTAAAATCTTATATATAAAAGGCGATCTCCGTCTGTCTGTAAGTCCGTATGTCCTTTATGCGCTCGCGAACGGCCCATCCGATTGAGATGAAATTTTCTACACGTCTTCCTTTCATTCCAGCGCAGCCCACTGTCATATTTTTTTAGTGTGAAATTGGCTGCTTACCCAATATTATTTCATTTTTCATTTTTCATTATAATTTCATATATCTCAGGGGACTTAACTCTGTAAAAGTTATTTCAAGGGGCATAACTTTTCTGTATAACTTATAGTCATATTGTGGCATCGTTTTCAAAGATTTATAAACTCTTTGTCCATAGTTATGTACCGGCATATGAGTTATAATAAATAATGATACAATCTTTAAGGCATTTTCAAAGTTTTCTTAAAAATAATGCATAATGCATAACATTGTAACTCATCTTTTTATGCTTAAAGAATAAATAAATAATAGTTACCTTATCTCTATCAAGTTTGAAGATTTTATATTTCTTTACACTGTCGCCAACTCTAAGAAGACATGGAACAACTTCAGCCATTATTAAATCTACAGGCATATGCGTTATATTCCTCCTCCTCCTCCTCTCCTCCACCTCCTACCCTCTTCCTCTTCCCCTCCCCCTCCCTCCTCCATCCTCCTCTTCCCCCTCCCTTCTCCTCCCTCTTCCTCCTCCTGCCTCCTCGCCCTCCTCCCTCATCCTAATCACTCCTCTTCCTTCCTCCTCCTTCTCCTCCTCTCTCCTCCCTCCTCCTCCTACGTCCTCCCCCTCCTCCTCCTTCTCCTCCCTCTCCTCCTCCCTTCTCCTCCTCCTTCCTCCTCCTCCCTTTTCCTCCTCCCTCCCTCTCCCTCCTCCTCCTCTCTCCTCCTCCATCTCCCTCCTCCCCCTCCTCCTCCTGCGTTCTTCTCCTCCCTACTCCTCCTCCCTCCTCCTCCTCCCTTATCCTCCTCCTTCCAATCCCTCCTCCTCCCTACTACTCCTCCTCCTTCCTCCTCTTCCCTCCTCCTCCTCTCTCCGCCTATCTCTTCCTCCCTCCTACTCCTCCCTCCTCCTCCTCCCAGCTCCTACTCCTCCTTTTTCTTCTTCTTCTGCTGCTGCTGCCGCTGCTCCATTTACCCAAGTTAATTGTTGGGGAACATGTAAAGATCTTTCCAGTGCTCTTTCTAATGCTTTTTGTAAGTTGGTCTTCGTTTATCTAAGGTTGTTCTAACTGCAACCAATAAATGATTAGACAGACAGACAGACAGACAGACAGACAGACAGACAGACAGACAGACAGACAGACAGACAGATGGGAACGGGAACTTATATGACTACTTGTATGAATTAAATGAGATGCTCCCCATCAGGGGCTGGGCGAAGCCGGGCCGGATCAGACAGACAGACAGACAGATAGACAGACAGACAGACAGATAGTCGGGAACGGGAACGTGAGCTTATATGACTACTTATATGAATTAAATGAGATGCTCCACACCAGGAGCTGGGCGATGCCGGGCCGGGTCAGACAGACAGACAGACAGACAGACAGACAGACAGACAGATAGTCGGGAACGGGAACGGGAACTTATATGACTACTTATATGAATTAAATGAGATGCTCCCCACCAAGGACTGGGCGAAGCCGGGCCGGGTCAGCTAGTATAGAATAAAACAGAATGATATCATGTGCATATCATACAGTGGCTTGCCTTGGCTAAACTTTTCTCCCTTAAACTTTTTGAAAAGTACTGTCAATCATAAACCTTTCCCCTGCAAAAGTCTTTGAAAATTTCTCTCTATCATAAACTTTGCTCCATAAAAGTCTTTAAACATTTCTCTCTGTCTAAATAAACTTTCTCTTGTAAGTCTTTTAAAATTTCTCTCTGTCATAGACTATTCCCCCTGTAAAAGTCTGAAAATTTCTCTCTGTCATAGACTTTTCCCCCTGTAAAAGTCTGAAAATTTCTCTCTGTCATAAGCCAGATGTCCTGCCTCTGCTGCTGTTTTGTGTAAATTATCTATCACATCTTGAATTCATCTTCGCTGTGGCCATCATATTCTCTGTTTCCCCGTTCTGTTTACATGTCTATAGTATTTCATTTTCCTCAGTTTTATTTACTTACTTCTTCTTCTCTTCTTCAACGTTCCGAGCCATTGAGGTTCTTTGCTGCAGATACAATCCGTCTCCATTCGTCTCTCTGGTTGACCTTCTTTTGCCAGTCGTTGTTTCCAAGTGCTTGTAGGTCTGTATATATATTATCTCTCCACCGTCTTCTTGGTCTACCTTGGGGTCTACGGTCATTTATTTCCTGGGTGTAAGCGAGTTTTGCAATTCGGAAGCAGACCACCTTGCATTGGTTCCCATACAAAGGTATGGGTGCCGGTCGTTCAGAAAGCAATGGCAAACTTTTAAATGTAAACTTGCCAAAAAAATCACAAACGGCCCCCAAAAAATGCTGGGGTTGACTGCCACATCCTGTAAAGGATATGCAACAAACCTTTTCTATGCAGATGTCACCAACACCAAGCTTCCTTATTTATGAGGTAAATATATTGTGGTTGATATCCAAGGGGAAAAGCATCTAGCTAATCCTAAAGCACATAAAAAATCTAGGAGAAAGATAATCACCTCCCAAAGACTATATGGAAGAAGTGTTAAGCCTAACATGCATACGTAATTGAGTTTAGTTTAGTCAAGAACCGACATCACAGTACTCAGAACATTCCCATACATGCTTCATCCTCATCTTCAACAGTCATCGAAGAGACCCAATATTAATGGTACCAGCTGCACTCTGACTGTGTGTCCGTCTGCCTTTCCTTGGGGTCTCGAGTAATTGCCAGATTTTCTGGTTATTCTCTGCAGCCCCATCCTCTCCAGCCTGTGATGATCTATCCGATCTTCTGCACTATACACATGATACCAAAGGGCCCCTACCACATCTGTCTTATCATTCACCAATGCCCCACTGAGCAGTGCAGATGTAATTATGGGATGACGGCGACCAGCTCCTTTCCCCAACATCTTTCATTCCCAGGGAAATCTCTGCTGCCCATTTCACAAAGCTGGGTCAATCCCAGGATCACAAAGTAAACCCGAATCTACTGGAGATGGAACCTCAACCCACCCTGCTGGTAAACCAGCAGAATAACTACTTCTCTATCACAACTCTCAGATGAAAGACCTTCATCATTAACATTAAGTACCTGGCCAACCAGCGCGGGCAACCATACTTCTCCACATCTAGCAAATGGCAAAAGATTGTATCAACTCCATGAAGAATCTTCTCTCACTGTCTTCCTATATATCTTTTCCCATAGACTTTTTCCAGTTATTACAATATGTTCCAGTATTTCTTCTGAATGAAAGATTAAAATTGAAGCGCTATGATTAAGGTGGGTTGGGGTTCCATCTCCAGTAGTTTCGGGTTTACTCTGTGACCCATCCTTGTAAAATGGGCAGCAGAGATTTCCCTGAGAATGACGGATGTTGAGGAAAGGAACCACAGTCTTCCTACATCTCTTTTCTCATAGATTTTTCCAGTTATTACAATATGCTTCAGTATTTGTTCTGTGTGAAAGATTAAAAATGAAGCACTATGATTAAGTTATGATTTTTTAGCAATACTTTTTTTTCAAACTTTTAATACATTTGTTATTCTTCCTCTTCTTCTTCATTCCTCTCTTGAGGGTAGTGCATTACACCTACTTATTCACCTCAGAGGTCAAAGTATCACAGACTTAGGCATGCATTTGTGTTATGTTTTACTTCTTCTAGACAGATAACACAAAAGGTAAAAAGCTCTTTCTACTCTGGGTGGGTTTACTTTTTCCTAACATTTTTGCAAAGGCTGTGGCCTTAAGGCCTAAAAAAAAATAAATGTTTGCATATCCTTTACAGGACATCGCTGTCAACATCAGCATCTTTCAGCTGATTGTTGATTTCTTGGCAAGATTACGCTCAGTAGTTTGCCATTGCTTTATGAGCGACTGGCTCACATACCCCGTAAGTTACTGACATGGTTAGAACCGCTACCAATTCTCACCGTCGTCTCGTTACTTACGAGAGTATATGGGATTACGGAGAAAGCCGCTAACTCCTAGGCCAGGGAGATCGGCCCTTATAGCCTACTCTTTTGTGATTTCCACCTGCTGGGTAATTTTTAACATGCACAACTTGTATTTTAGACCTCCTATTTTTTGGTCTTTATCCGAGGAGGCTAGGTGTCCAATTTCACTACCCAAGAGATCAGAAGGATTTGTAATATCATTAGATACCAACGGTTCTCAGAATCATCCCCAGCTTGATGTGGGTAATGAACCTTCCGAGTCTGAGGCAGACACAGCTACCTCTCACCCACGACTCCCCCCTGCTTTATTTCTGATATCATTGCTCTGCTGATACTATTTGCTGCCGACCATCTGAAAGCTAGTCGAATGTCCTTTACCAGACCTCAGAATCGACCCCAGCATTATTTTGGCTTTTTTGTAATTTACTACACAATTGTTTAATGTTCAGTAGCTTGCCATTGCTTTCTGAATGAACAACACGTCATACCATCACAATCAAAGCAAAGCCATATGCTTCCAAATTGCCTGCCACTGATTTTGAACATTCGACTCATTATGATAGTGAATTGTGAAATGTGTTCACTGCATCTAAGCCACAGCGCTGGCCAGAGGACTATCTACAGCAACAACAAAAAACACCACATGAAAATTTTTTAGATCAGCATGTCTGATTGGGTAAGAGTGCTCGATCTTAAACTTTCAATTTGCTGATGCCGAGGTAGCGGATTCAATCCCAACACCGGTCAGGTGGATTAAAATGATTTCTCATCCTTGATTTGAGGACGTAAATTACAAGCACCTCAGAAGTCGGAGTGGGTTCACCTGATGGCGAGGGACACTGGTAATAGAGAAAGCAAAAAAAAAAAAATCACATGCAAAAATCAGTTCAGTGAACTAGATGTAGTTGCAAGTGTGTGGATCACGATTAAGTACAAAGCGAGCAAATGTAAAAAAAAAAAGAACTTAAAAAATAATGAATAGCAAGGATCACAAAGGTAATATTTACAGAAGTAACTCAAATAAACCAGTAAACACAAGAATAAACACACAAGATCTAACAACAAACAGTTTTTTACTGTTAGTCTGCCTAACAACCATGCTGTTGTGTACAACTTCATATATAGAGTGTTACATATTATGAGCATACGTGCGTATTAGTATTAGTCACAATCTGGTTAACATAAATATGTTATCTGCACGATACAGTTTTTTGTTTGGCGTTACCATTTGCAACCAATTTTGCAGCAGCTTTTAGGGTGGCGGGGCCTCGAGGATATAATAAAATTGAATGGGAAATTCAGATTAACAAACATTAGTAAACAAAACCACAAACAAAAACAACAACAAAAAACCAAAATCAAACTAAGATAGAAATCAAAAATAAAGCTATTATGATTTGTAAAAGAAAACAGTGTTAGTGGAGTTAGGTGGTTTAGAGTAAACTCCCCTTACATCTCGGCCAATCATTGATATATTAGCACAGTGGTTCTCAACCTTTTTTGGCCCGTGCCTCCCCTTCACCATATTTTCAGAACGTCATTCCCCCCTTTCGTATTTCCTACCTAAAAATTTGGCCCGTGCCCCCTTAACCATATTTTCAGATCGTCATTTCCCCCCTTTCGTATTTCCTACCTAAAAATCCCCCCCCTTACACAGTATACGCAATAATGGAAGCTAAATTTAATAGCACATACTAAAACAAGTCTAGATGTCCACATAAAACATGATTTGTGGGTTTACTTACTTTATAAAATGAATTTTAGAAGGGTGAGATGTACAGAACCATAAAGTATGAAGGGAAAAACAATATCAACTAATCGGTTCTTGTATTAACGCGATCTTGAAATAATCTTAATTCCCCCCTGGAAACCCTTAAATTCCCCCCTGGGGGGGGGGGGGGAATTCCCCACCGGTGGAGAACCACTGCATTAGCACATTAACTGATTCAGTGCTGCAGGATAATATATCATCAAATGTGACCTCCCATTGGGACAGAAGGACGATATATCGCCATACTAGGGTCATCACGTTATTAGTTTTGTTTTGCGGCATCTTCCACAATTTTAATGCTCGATGAATGGAACCTTACATTATAATTCTTGCTGTCTTGATAGTGTATCATGTTTAGTTAAAATCTACTTTTTATGTGGCACTGAAGCAGCTAAGCTTTACATGTTTTTTAAATTCCCTTTATTTAAGAAATATGCTACTTTAACTTCTTCAGCCTAAGTAATGTGTTTATACATTCATTTTGTCTGAAGCATCCACAATTTTACTTCAGATTTAAAAAAAAAAAACGGGGAAGAGCTTTATAATTAATAATATATAGAATGTACCATCTGCAGTAACATGGGAATAATAATGTTGTAAATTAAAAGTGAATACAGTAATAATAAACTGGGGTGATACAGCCACTGTGGCCTGCAACTCACCACTTGTCATGTGACCTGCTGCTGTGTTTTGATTAGCTTGTGCAGCTGAATTATCGTCATGAAGGGAAACAGGTTATGACATTATTTTGACATTTTGGCATATTTAATTGGCATTGAAAAAAAAATCTGGTTACGCTTGATGCTGAAAGCTGTGGTAGTGAAATTTCTTTTGGTCTGCCTCTGCCACTTTTCCCCTCAATCTTTCCAGTTGTCACGATGTTCTCCAATGCTTCTCTTCTCATCATATCACCAAAGAAATCTGTTTGTCTCTTTCTTACTGTTATATATAATGTTCTGGTTTCATTAGCCTCTTTCAGGCAATTGTTTTTAGTTACTCTGGCAGTTCAATAAATTTGCAACATTCGTCTCAAGAATTACGTCAAATTTGCTTCCAAGTTCTTTCTAATTTGTTCACTTATATACCAAGATTCACTGCCATACAGCAAGACAGGATCCATACAGCATTTCAGACACTCTTTCTGACATTCAGTGATTCACTGCCATAGAGCAAGACAGGTTCTATATAGCATTGAGACAGATTTGAAAAATTAACATGGGTTCCAGGCTGACCCAACCTATCATCGGTACCAGGAAATCGCATGTGTAATAAAAGTAGCTGGCGTGATATCGACCATATCACTCGTCAAGTGCCAGGTGGTCATCACAATATGGGATAATACCATAAATATTTGCATATAATGCTCTAATTTCATTAGCCAATTTTAGGTAGTGGTCGTTTGTTTTTCTAGCAGTCTAAGATATTCACAATATTCATCTTAGAAACCACATCTCCAATACCTCACAAAATGGCTAGCAGACAATTTCCAGAATGTTCACAGAAGGAAAGATGGTGTGGAAGACAACTAGTCACTGCACCTCATTAGCCTTGGCCTAGAATATGTCAAGGCCTAACACTTCACACCTCAGCCGCAGTATCTGTCAAGGTAGCGGGTTCAACCCTTACACCGGACAGTTGGACTGAAATGTTGACTTCTCGTTCTTCTCTGGGGATGTAAATTACAAGTACCTCAGAAATCGGAGTGGGCTGGCCTGATGGCGAGGGGCACTGGTAATAGGGAAAGCTAATGCAAACAGTCAGTCCAATGCACTAGAAGTAGTCGCATGTGTGTGGACTATGCTCGAGTTCCAAGCGAGCAAAAAAAGAAAAAAAAGAATCCTTTACTTTTATTTTTTGTTGCTCTCTTTGAACCCAAGCATAGTCCACACACATATTGGATATATGGTGCTAGCCTCACATTTGCATAGATCACTTAGTCCTCGATGGGTCACGTGGACAAATACCATGCCGGCTGCAATGACTTGTCAGGACATTTTCTGGTGACCATTTTAGGCTGGGCCACCTGGGAGCCTAGGTTGATTAAAAAAAATTTGCCTTGAAGCTGACTTGAACACATGACAACCAGGCCTCCAGGCAAGCATGCTAACCACTGCACCACAGCAGTTCCCATACTAAGCTTGTGAAACAGTGTAGATACTGTGTGTCAATTCAACAATCTTCATGGGATCTTTACCAGGAGTAGGTTCTATTCCCCCCCCCCCCCCCCCCCCCAATTTTTAAAAATTTTATCGCTTTGAACCCAAGTGTAGTCTATACACACTACTTCAAGTAGTGCTGGACTGAATTTTACGTGTGGATTACATTTCCCTAATAACAGTGTCCCTCGCCATCAGGTTAACTCATTCAGAACTTCAGAGGTACTTGTAATTTATGTCCCCAAGTCAAGGGCGACAGGTCAACATTTTAGTCCAGCTGTCCGGTGTAGGAGGTTGAACAAGAACACAGGTTCTTATCCATTCGGCCATGCTGATCTACTATCCCCGGAAATGATTTCCTTTGCTCATTCACAAGAACGATGGACAGAGAAAATAACAGAGTCCATGGGAATCTTGATACATGAAGCCCATAAATAGGCACTCTCCCGCCGTTTATGCTTTACCTCGACATGGTGAGGTACAAGAGGGACAAGATGAGATGAGATGAGATGAGATAAGATAAGATTAGATGAGATAAAATTTATTAAGATGAGGTGTGATTATTCACAAGAAGTAGCTCTTCAATCATGATAACATTATCATGAGATACTTGCAATTTAAATGTAACAATTTAAAAGTTTGAAACATTGTTACAAACAATGTACAACTATGGTAAGTAACATGGCAGCATGATCAATACGATGCTACCACTAAAAACTATTAGAAGAAAATCCAATGTTCTGAAAATAATAAATATTAATATTTTAAAGAAGAGCAATATCTATGAAACATTACAAAGCAAAGTATGCCTCTAATATGAAACAAGCACTAAAACCAACACACACAAGAATCTTAAGCAAAAGTTTAGAATGATTAAATAAAAATAGAGAATAGCCTTAGAAAGTAGGTTAAACTCAAAAGCAGAAAGCTGTTGTCAGAAAATAGATTGAGAATTTCAAAAAATCACACACATATGATTTGTCAATGATACTGTGTCTATTATGAAATGATAATAATCAGAAAAATAAACAATATAACCTCGACTTGCTCTTGATTCTGTGCATGGAAAATGTGAAAGCAAAATCTTAAAACAAAATAAAAATGCACAAACTGGCGAATAGATGTTATTTCTTTAATTTTAACATAACTGATAATTTAGTTAACACATTAACTGCCAGGTCCCACTAAAATCGACACAATTTGTTTATCCACTACAATGACATTTAACCGATTCAGTGTCAAACAAACAGCAGGTGTGGACTAAACATGGTGCAAAATCACATGACCAAGTATTATAATGTAAATATCCGTTCATGAAGCATTAAAATTGCGGAAGATACACAAAACAAAACAAATAACATGATGACCCTAGTATGGCGATATATCGTCCTTCTGTCCAAATTGGAAATCACATTTGGCGATATATTATCCTTCGGCAATGAATCAGTAAAAATATCTTAAAAACTGACCCAGAACACAGAGGGCAAAGTTCAGTGGTGATGCATGAATGTCTGTGCCAGTTGGCCGGGCATGTGATGATGATGACAATAATTACCGCAGACTAGGCTGGGACTTTATGTGTGACCCTGGCTCCCAGGTCTGCCCAGCCTAAAGTAGGTACCAGAAAATGTTGTGGGAAATAAAGGCAGCCCATGCAACATTGACCACATCGACCTCATGTGTCGATTAGTCTAAAAAATATGAGACTATCACAGTATACCTCACATGCAGGAAAAAGGGACTTGCTACTTTGAACTTACCACAGAGTAGGGTTTTCACTTACCCTAGTAACTTAAGTAAGTTGCCTTTTCTTTACAGGAGGTTGCAGCCAATGCCAGAATTTTTTTCCCGGCTGTTTGTGATTTCTTGGCAATTGGCAAGGTTATGTTCAGTAATTTGCCATTGCTTTCTAAACGACCAACACTCATACCTTTGTATAAAAACCAGCGCAAGGCAATCTGCTTCCAAATAGTCTGCAGCTATTTTTCAAATGCGGTTCGTAACCCTTTTGCCACAGCACAGGACTTAAAATGTAACTTGAACGGCTTCTAAAAGCCAAACAGGGCTGACAAAAGAAAACAACGTGCCGTATCTGGTTGAAAACAAATTTAAAATGCATGTGCTCATACACATACAAGTACTCACACAACGCATGCACAGGCAACTACTAAAAAATACTGACCTTTTCGACCTGTAAGTTTTGCATCTTCCTTCTCCTTCTTTGGTGGCTTTAGATCTTCTTTAGGCTCTTTTAATTTTGTTTCCTATTTTGAAAACCAAAAATATATTTAAGAATTGTGGCGTTTTCTACAAAACCAAATTATTTCATTTTATTCCCACTAAACATGGTCCATTTAGGGTAAAAACTATTTTAGTCATAAAATAAAATAAACACATTTATTTCTTTATTGTCTCGTATCTCACACATTTAATACTTTACCTCCTTCTATACCAGTCGGTCTTTGCTTTTATTATCTTTTAAAATCCCAAACGGTCATTACTTTATCTGTTTATATAATAAAAAGTTATTACTTTATCATCTGGCATCCCAAACATTTATTTTGTTATCTTCTTGCATTCCAAGTAGTTATTACTTTATTATCTTCTATTGCAAATATTAATTTATCTTCTTGTAACTCAAACAATACAGTATTAATTGCAGACAATCCGCAGGATCTGCAACAATTAGTAGATGTGGTTGTTGTACACAGTGAGCAGCTGGGGTTAGAATTAAATTGTAAAAAGACTCAGGTTATGGTCGTCAGTAGGAAGGAAGAAGTGCCTCAAAGTAATATACAAGTAAATGGAAATATTCTTCAACAAGTGAATCGGTACAATTATCTTGGAACAGTTATAACATCTGATGGGAGATGCCTTGAAGAGATTAGAACAAGAATCGCCATGGCGAAAGTAGCCTTTAGCAAGATGAAAAACATTCTGACCAATAAAAAGATGTCAATTGAAACGAGAAAAAGAGTGTTGAGGGGATACATAGAGCCTGTTCTTGTGTAAGGATGTGAAACTTGGACAATGAACAGTCAAGCTGAAAAGCATCTGATGGCTGCAGAAATGTGGTTTCTGAGGAGAATGCAAAGAATACCATGGACAGACAGAAAAACCAATGACCAAGTACTACAGGACACAAATGAACAAAGTAAACTGATTAGAGAAATTAGACGTAGACAGTCAAAATTTTTTTGGACATGTTATGAGAAGAAATGGATTGGAGAACTTAGTGACAACTGGCAAGATCGAAGGGAACAGACCAAGAGGAAGGCCGAGAGGAAAATACCTGGATGGCTTGGCCACATGGCATGGACGAGACAGGAACACTGAGCTGATCCACGACACTGGTGATCGAGTGAAATGGCGAGACATGACCGACCACGCTTTCCGGCATGGCACATGATTGATTGATTGATTGAACTCAAACAGATATTACTTTATGTTCTTGTATTCTAAACAGATATTACTTTATCTTCTTGTATCCTAAACAGTTTGCTTGAAATACAAGTATGTCTATAACTGCAATGTTGTCTCTTGTATGAATTTAATTGTCTTTTTTAGTTCACTCAGCGGTCCATAGAGTTTATCTTCCACTGTCGTCTCTCTAGGCCAGAAGATTTGCCTAGATATGTCATATTTTGGCCAGTCTTGGAGTATGTGATCTGCTGTCTGCGACGCCAATCCACATGTGCACATGGCTGATTCACCAATCTTGAATTTTGTATACACGTGGTTGCATAATCTATTGTGTCCTGTTCTGAGGTGCAGAATAATGACTTGTTGTTAGTTAGTCTTTCCTCTTGAGCCTAAGGCGGCGCATAGTGCAGAAGTCAAGGCTCTCCATGTCCGGCGGTTCGCTGCTACCTGTTGTAGATGACTTGTTCTGGTCTGTCCATAATGTGGTAGTCGTCTTGAGCAGGTTTTGGTGGCTTTCTGACTGATTTGATCATTCTTTTCTTTTGGTAGTATGTAACAGGCACATCAGGTTGTTCTTCTTTTGTTCCTTCCTTAGCCAATTGATCAGCTCTGTCGTTTCCGGGTATTCCACAGTGTGATGGTATCTACTGTATGGTGACCTTATGCTGACTGCCAAGTTCAGAAAGTAGTGTCCTTAGTACAGGCAATTTCCCAGACAGGAGCACCTCAAGTACTGATTTTATCCTAAACAGTTATTACTTAAACTTCTTGTATCCTAAACAGTTATTACTTAACTTCTTGTATTCTAAACAATTACTTTATTTTCTTGTATCCTAAACATTTATTACTTATCTTCTGGTAACCTAAACAGTCATTACTTAACTTCTTGTATCCTAAACAGTTATTACTTAACTTCTTGTATCCTAAACAGTCATTACTTAACTTCTTGTATCCTTAACAGTTATTACTTTATCTTCTTCTGACTCAAACAGTTCTGTATCTTTTCTACGCATTTCCTCAAATATTTCTCCTTCTTCTTGGTGGAGAATAATCCAAATAAGAATGAGAATAAGAATGACCAAAATATTTTTAACAATATTAAAAACTTCTCCAACAAAACACATCAACTAAGAGATAAATTTAAATTAAGAGTAATCAAGTGAATTCATCTGCTCTTCATGACTGTAAGGTGCAGAAACAAGGAAAATTATCAAATAATGAGAGTAATTCGTGGGCTCTGTCTTGACGGGGTTATGAATGCAATTTTTAATCCCGCATACCTCATTCGTTTGCCAGAGGCTCTTAAACAATGTGGCTATCTGTGGTGAAGTGGTTAAGCCTCCCACCTCATGCTATTAAGTTTGTGAGTTTGATTCTGGATTCCGTCAATCGGTTCATAAGTGCAATTTTCTCTGAGACTCTTGGGGGTTATCGCTGGAGCTACGGAGTTTGTGCACTGTACGATGCTTTCAGCAGGCTGCCTTAGGGTAAGAGACCAAGCTATATGGGGATAAAACCCGGTGCAATGAAGTTGATCCTCTCACCTCTTTAAACCTTTAGGCTCTTAAAGCTGTTTACTCTCTTTAGTGCTATGGCCAGTCTTCTTGTGAATTCTTTGATCAGTCTCTGTTGTTAATTATGAAGTCCAGGCATTACAAGTATGTGACTTTCAATTTCCTCATTGTTGATTAAATTTTTTATTATGATATAGTTTTGTCTGCGCTCATTAGTTTAATGTGGTTTTACAATCAGAAAAAGGTTTTAATCTACAACATGTCTTTCTTCGATTGGCACCTTGGCGTCTTGACAGACGATAGTTTGTACAAATGGAGATATACCTCTCATAGCGAAAAGCATGGGCTGAATTTAGAGATCATGTGCTGCACATGCAACATGATCCCTCTCTCTGCCTGCCTAGTTTACTCCAGAGGAACGGTAACACCAATAAGTCTGGAACAAAACAAGCTGCATAAGCTGTGACAACAGACAAACTTAAACACTCTAATCCCATATCACTATGCGAGGGGAGGAACTTATCATCTGCATATCTGAGTTCAGGAATCAGATTTCCACCAATTATAAATGGATCAAATTTGTTACAGGTTTCAACATTGTTGACACTTCTCATTAAGTTTTCTGTGTAAATGTTGAACAAGTTATGGGGAGAGAATGCAACCCAAGTTGATATCAGGAAGGAGAATTTCGATGGCCAAGAGATGAGATTTATGTACTCTTTGAGTCACAATGCATTATTCTAGAATTTTTGTTTTTTATTTTACTTTTGGAATGTATAAACCTTTATTTTACTGGAGTTAAAATTCACATTTCTAGCATCCTAACCAGCCTACAACCTGCTCCTCTCTTTAAATAATTACAGAAATAGAATGCAAGATATTTTTGCCCTAAATTTCTCCAAATCAGATATGTCAAAAGGCAAATTATTTTGTGGGAATTTCTCATGTCTATCTATATTTCATATTAAAAAGCTGGCAAGAAAATAGGCAGGTCTCCTGTAACCGAGTGATCAGCTCTCACTTTTTTCTTTGCTGGAAGTTTCTGTTTAGACTTGTCTTGTGACGTTGTACTTCTGCTGACACTGTTTGGTCTGTCTTTAGATTCAGATCGTCTGCTGGGATTTGGCTATAGGGGCGAAAACAAGCAAGAATGCATATTATAATGACAGCCAGACAAGCTTCACCTTAGGATATACACAGGATCGCAGATTACATGGCACTGATGTAATCAGTAACACTTTAATGCCGATGACTTGCATTTATACATGAAAAACATACATTTTAATAGAAAGTGAACAATATAATAGAAAGTGAACAAGGTGCATATCTGAACAATATAAAATGTGAACACAAAATAAACTAAAATATTAAAAGAAAAACATTAACACAAAAGAAGCAAATTGTTGTGTGTGGTGATTATGTGCTGTCTGTATCAATGAATATAACATATGTATAATATACAGTGAAAAATTCGAGCAAATGTTTTGGAAAATATGATTAAAATACATCCTGGGTGTAAACTTCAAAAGAGGTGATTAAGCACGCTGTTTGTAATCCTGTATACTCACGTACAAAACAGTGCGAGATTCAGTAGCGGATCACGTTGCGCTGGTTACTTATGGAGGTATGTGAGCTGGTCATTCAGAAAGCAATGGCAAACTACTGAACGTAAAGCTTGCCAAGACATCAACAACAGCTGAAAAATTTATACAAAAAAAAACTTTAAAAGAAGATAGTTCTTAAAAGATGAAAGAGTCTATCAAGCTCAGCTAAATTAATGAGAATGAGACCTGGAGATCCACGTGGCAAGGGTTATTTTGTGTGGGCAATAACAAAAACACTAATTCACTCACTGGCATCTGGCCGTCTTGAAATCGACAGTTTATTACATTGAGCTTAAAAAAAAAGGCATAATAACCTCTCCATAACACAAAGCTTGAACTGAATTGTAGAGACCATGTGTTGCCCATGTAGCATGATCCATCTTTTGGCCTGCTACATGGGCAACACCGATATGTCTGGAACAAGACAAGCTGCAGAAGCTGCTGGATCAGCAAAGCAATGCCCTAACTGTTCGCCTGTCAGAGCTTTGATCTTATACAAGCTGCCGATTAAGGCTTAGGGCCTGGTCTGCCCTGCTATTACATTTAGTCTTTAGGATGCATTTTGCCACACCAAGATAAGACCTGTACCCTCCTAACTGTGCTCCTCCATCCAAAACCATTGGTACAATGTAAGGGTGTCGGGTTTGATGAGCACCACCCAACATTCAGCACTAACAGAAAGCAGGTGGTACCATCTATTGTCATACGGTAGCTCAGTCATATCTGACTAAACCCGACTAAAGAAAAAAACAAATAAATCGAGAAGAAATAAAGTGTTTGAATTTGGACTAGAAGTAAACTTCAATATAAGTGTCTATTATTATTCTCAGATATCTCCACAACCAACACAAAGGATATATTTAAAATAAAATAAAACAATAACAATATGTAGTCATGATCAAAACAAACAAAGTCACTTCTGCTCAAAGTGGTATTTTCATACTATTGGTTCAAAGAAAATAAGGCAAGGATGGTTGGTTAACTCCCCCTGATTCTGGGGAATAACTCTGATGTTTAATCTTCTTGGACAAGCACAAATGACTGGAAGAGGCTGGTTTACACCCCCAGATTCTGGGGAATAACTCTGATGTTTAATCTTCTTGGACAAGCACAAATAACTGGAAGAGGCTGGTTTACCCCCAGATTCTGGGGAATAACTCTGATGTTTAATCTTCTTGGACACAGACTAATGACTGGAAGAGGCTGTGTGCAAGCTAAATATTTTCTGGCCGTTGGAAATAAAACAAAGAACGGGCCACACTGCAGTCCAGTCTCAATTTAAAATTAAAAACCTGCCCACAAAGAATATTATAGCATGTATGATTCCACTGTAACTTTCTCTTCTGACAGCGGAGTAGTGGAATCATTCCCCATGCTGGTCAGTTGGACTTAAATGCTGACTTCCTGTTCAGACATCAATGACAAACTACTGAACATAAAATTTCTTACTAAATTACAAACAAAGGACAGGGGTGGGGGGTGGACTGCAATGTTCTACAAAGAAAGTGGGATTCTCCTTGTGCGATCTGTGGTAGGATACTAGATTACTAATGAAGATACTGTGCTATGTGGGTGATCCTTAACAATCTAAACCATTATTTAGGTAATATTTTAAAATAAAATGTTTTGTCACAACAACATCAACACACAGAGCTAATTTTACTTGCAGCAAAAATGATCATGTTATACAGGGTGTATTGTTAATGACTGTGCAGTGTTTGAAAATATTGCTGGTCCAAGTTTTTTTATTCACCCTCTGTAAAGTTCATGCAACATAATAGGTAAATACAAAACTTGGACCGGCAATATTTTCAAACACTGCACAGTCATTAAAAATACCCCCTGTATTAGGCCAGCGTCAAACAGGAAAGTGTCAAAAAACAGAGGTAAGAGAGGGCCCTTACACACACCTTATGTGGTTTATGGTTCTAGCCCAGTATTTTTATATACAAACTGGCACTCGACGGGTCATGTGGTCAAAATCATGCCCGCTGTCTTTACTTCCCTCGACATTTCCTGGCACCGATTTTAGTTTGGGTCAAGTGAGAGCCCAGATCAATTTGAAAAAAATTTGCCTTGATGGGGGATTGAGGACTTTAAAACACTATACCCCATCTGCCACTTCAGAAATACAAAATTATATATTTTTTAGAATTCCTTGCTAAAACACATTTCCTATTTATTTTCTTTAATTATTTTCATTTATATTGTAGCATAGTATCAGCTGTTTAAAAAATTAATTGTAATAAAGAATGAAATAAACAGTAGGTTTCATTAGGATTAGTTAGATAAGTAATTAAACTTTAAGAATCAGTTAAATTAGATGAGTCGGGACAAGGTATTAAATGTTAACAATCAGTTGAATTAAGCTATCTGGGACAAGGAATTGAATATTAAGGATCAACTGAATTAAATTAGTTAGGACAAGGAATTAAATGTTAAGAATTTGTGGAATTAAAATAACATGGATAATAAATGAAACCAACAACATTTCAACTGTGAGAACACGTGATGGCTGAAAATCAGAAATCGGAGACAATACTCACGGATTTCACCTCCATCTGTGCTCTCTCTGACATAAGCATTCTTCTCATTACCACTTCTTCATGTGTCAATGGAAATCTGGACAGTGTCTATGGTAGAAAAAAAAATGAAGTAAAAAAACAGTAAGACAGACATATTAAAAAAATGTCAGCCGGCTGGTTGCTGAACTAGCTGGTTTTGTCTTATGTAGTAATGTGTGTGCAACTGCTGGTTCTCTAGTGACTGTCACTTGCATCGGCAATGAACTGTAATTTTAGTGATGGACTGTTGTGTTGGCATTCTGGCAGCAGCCTTATGCATGCATGCCTGTGCATGCTGTTGGTTTGTCAGGACTGCTATCTGTTCCACATTTTGCATGAGACAGTGAGGAGCATTTTGTGTGGTATTCACTGGCACAAGAAGGGGGCATTATGGGGTGACCCTTTGCCATGAAATTGGAACCGCGGCTAACGACTAACTAACTAATGACATATAAGTTACAGTTAACTCATTCTGTCTTTGTCCACTTCTCCTTTTATCTCCCAACGAAGCATAAGCTCTCAACCACCTCTCACATCACGCCCTTTGCGGACTTGTTCAAACCTGGTTGAATTTTTATAGCTATAGTTGAAGTAGCCAATCTCACCCTAACCCTCCTTAGTAGTCTGTTATGACATCATGGTAGGTTACGTGTTCCTACTCTTTACTTCCCATAGGTTTCTGGTCCCCAACATGGCAGATAGGCATTTGAACCATTAAGGCCTCGGGAGTGTTTATGCTTCTGGCTACGGTTTGCATTCGCATTTTCCTCATGTTGGACTGGTAGTGCATGGTTCCATCGCCCTACTACTGAGTGAGTGCACGGCATGACACTGTGAGCTGTGAATTTCGTGTGGAATGCTTTTACATCTGTCCGCAGTTGTTTTTAGAGTGAACTGCATGTTTGGAACGATGACAGCCAGCTGTCGCTGAATAGACTGGTTTGCCCTTTCAGTTCACGAGTGCATTTTTCAGAAGACTCCTGGGAGTCATCACTAGAGCTATGGAGTTCGTGCTTTGTGCGGCGCTTTCAGCGGGTCGCCCTATGGAAATAGACTGAGCCATATGGGATAAAACCCGGGTCAATGAAGTCTTTCTGGTGATTGCCGATTCCATCGACGATGAACTGTATTTTCCGTGGAGGACTTTAGTGTTGGAATTCTGGCGGTGGCATTATGCACAGTGTACCTGTGCGGGCTGTTGGCTTGTCGAGACTCCTGTCTGTTCGACTTTTCACATTGGGCAGTGAGGAGCATTTTGTGTGATAGTTATTGGCACAGGAACGGAGCATAATGGGGACGACCGGTTGCCATGAAGTTGGAACTGCGACTAAGTAACTGACTGACTGACTGACTGACTGACTAACTAACTATTTAACTAACTAACTAGCTAACTAGCTAGCCAGCCAGCCAGCCAACCAGCCAACCAACCAACCAACCAACTTTACTTTCCATAGCACTTTAATCTGTTTCCACTGGAAAACATTCTTCCCCCTAGGACATGCTGGTGTGGTGGGAAACAAGATTTGCTGGGTCTGCATCACATGGTGGAGTATTAGTGCCTGACAGGGCAGACGTGGTTGGGGCCTTTTGGAATTGTGTGTATAGTGCAGAAGAACTGATAGATCATCACGGCTTGGAGAGAATGGTGCTGCAGGGAGTGACCAAAGAATGTGGCTGACACTCAAGACTCATAAGAAAGGCCAGACGGACTCATAATCAGACTGCTACTGCTACCATTAGTATCAGGACTCTTTGTTGGCTGTTGCATAAAAAGTAGCCACAAACCACTCAAGCCCAACCAGATCTATAATGCCAACATAAAAAGTAACCACAAGCCTCTGCTATCTTTACCCCATCTATAATAACAAGATAAAAAAGATACAAAGTAGCCACAAACCTCTGCCATCTTGACCCCATCTATAATACCAAAACAAAAAGTAGCCACAAACCTTTGCAATCTTGACCCCATCTATAATACCAAGACAAAATGTAGCCACAAGCCTCTGCAATCTTTACCCTATCTATAATGCCAAAACATGAAAAGTAGCCACAAACCTCTGCAATCTTTACCCTATCTATAATATCAAAATAAAAAGTAGCCACAAACCACTCAAGCCTGACCAGATCTATAATACCAAAATAAAAAGTAGCCACACACCTCTGCAATCTTTACCCCATCTATAATACCAAGATAAAAAGTAGCCACAAACCTCTGCAATCTTTACCCCATCTATAATACCAAGATAAAAAGTAGCCACAAACCTCTGCAATCTTTACCCCATCTATAATACCAAGATACAAAGTAGCCACAAACCTCTGCAATCTTTACCCCATCTATAATACCAAGATAAAAAGTAGCCACAAACCTCTGCAATCTTTACCCCATCTATAATACCAAGATACAAAGTAGCCACAAACCTCTGCAATCTTAACCCCATCTATAATACCAAAATAAATAGTAGCCACAAACCTTTGCAATCTTGACCCCATCTATAATACCAAGATACAAAGTAGCCACAAACCTCTGCAATCTTTACCCCATCTATAATACCAAGATAAAAAGTAGCCACAAACCTCTGCAATCTTTACCCCATCTATAATACCAAGATACAAAGTAGCCACAAACCTCTGCAATCTTAACCCCATCTATAATACCAAAATAAAAAGTAGCCACAAACCTCTGCAATCTTTACCCCATCTATAATACTGAAATAAAAAGTAGCCACAAACCTCTGCAATCTTGACCCCATCTATAATACCAAGATACAAAGTAGCCACAAACCTCTGCAATCTTAACCCCATCTATAATACCAAAATAAATAGTAGCCACAAACCTTTGCAATCTTGACCCTATCTAGATAGTTAGTAAGTTAGTTAGTCAACAGATCATCCTCATTGCACATCGAAACATTCAGTCCATAAGTGCTCGGATCTCCTCCTCAGTAAATCCCGCAGCGTGTTGTGGCTAACGACGCCAGTTCTGTGTTGGTTTATTAATCTTCTTTGGCTTCCTGTGTAGTGTTCCTGTTTGGCCACCCCCTTCTAACTTGCTGTTCTCGCAGCCTGGCCATGGTTGTAGACTCACAGTCATCACTTTTCACATTGGGCAGTGGGGAGCGTTTTGTGTGATATTCACTGGCACAGGAATGGAGCATAATGGGGACGACCCGTTGCTGTGAAGTTGGAACTGCGACTAACTAACTAACTAACTAACTTGGTTCTCACAAACGACTTGCTTCTCATAGTGCATTCAGAATATCAGCCTTGTCCATGGTTCGACCGTCTTCCACAGTAGCCTTACCTGCAAACCTGTCAGCCTGCTAATTTCCTTGTACACCTGCATGCCCAGGCATGAAAATTAAACTTATCTTTGCCAGCCATGACTGCTCCAAAGACTCTCCACTCTCTCTGGACCCACCTCATCTCTATCTTCCTGAGCATACTCATTGAGTCACTAAGGAAACATGCCCCAGTGAATGTCCGTGTCTCAAACATTTTATTGCTTTACTTACTGCCATGACTTCCATAATCAGGCTACTTGTGGTCAAAGCAAAAGCACCAGAATCTTCCTTCACAATTCTCTCTCCGACCTGAGCCGTAAAGGCCCATGAACTTCTCACTTGTCAAACGACCGACCCATCTGTGTAAATGACAGCATCACCCTCTAAAGAATTCTCTAAGATCAAAGCCTGTACTTCCGCCTCCACAGCAGCCGGATTTTCTTGTCTGCATTTTCTGTCTAGTTGGATGCAAACTGAAAAGGACGTATAGAACTCTGTTGGCACTTGTACCCACTCCTCGCCAGGTTCTAAGTCCTCAAGAGAACACACCTGTTGAAGAATGTCTTCGGCTTGACCCATCCATGACTTTCCTCTTTTTAACCTGTGCCCTTTACCTTTTTAATTTTGCTATGCGGTGGATGTTGTGTGTTTGCGTTGACTTTTGAGGTAGGCATGTGCTTGGCAAATTTGTATTCTGTCTGCCATAGTTGGAAAATCAAGAAGGTAGCACATCGCCCTGCATGCCGTATCTCTTGCACATCCAAGAATAATACACATAGCTTCGTTCTGTATCTTTTCCATCCTTTCCATCTGCTTATGACTGAGAGACAGGATCACCATCGCATACTCCAAAACAGAAAGGACCAGACTCTCGTAAAGAAGACATAGATGGCGCTGCTCACAGTTTGCCACCTATCTACAATACCAAAATAAAAAGTAGCCACAAACTTCTGCAATCTTTACCCCATCTATAATACTAAGATAAAAAGTAGCCACAAACCTCTGCAATTTTGACGGCACCACGATCTCCAATATCGTTACTTGTTAATGTCAGAGACAGTAGTGTGCGGTTCATTCTCAAGCCCTTCAGATAAACACGAAAACCAAAGCACAAGATTAGCAGTAGGTTCAAATATTAAAAAGGTTCTAATGATATTGTGAACTTATTACAAATGGTGGTCTTTAATGATGGGAAAACATGAAAACCATAGCACAAGATTATGAGTAGGTAAGGGGGCTGAGTGGTCTCGAGGTATGGTGTCCACCTCGATTTCTGGAGGTCCTGGGTTCAAGCCCCGGTGAGGGCCGAGATTTTTTCACGTGGACTTCTAGTAACAAAATTTCCCCTGGTCTCTGGGTAGTGAGACCGGACACCCGTGTGTACTGTTGCGCACGTAAAAAATCCCTTGGCAGTTGGAAATTAAACAAAAGTGTAGCCTAACGGTGCTGCCCGGGCAAAATTTTGAGTTAAGAATCTACCCAAAGTATTTCAGGATCCTCGCCGGTGCTACAGAGTTCGTACACTGAGCTGAGATTCTCTGGACTCAGGCTTGAGTTAGGAGTAGAACGGAGCACTTATGGGTTACACTCCTGTTGTGATGTTGATCCGTCGACTAAAACTAAAAACTATGAGTAGGTTCAAATATTATCAACGTTCTAATGATATTGTAAGCTTATTACAGTCAGCCAGCCAGCCAACCAACCAACCAACCAACCAACCAACCAACCAACCAACCACCCAACCAACCAACCAACCAACCAACTAGCTTATACATAGTATTAACATTTTGCCAATTCTGGAGATTTTTCTAGATGAAACAAGTGAAGTCATCAATCCAGACCCCTTAACCTCACTGTGGTCTTCTATTTTTCTCCATCCCAGAGCAAGGTTATTCTGCCTTGCTAGCTCTCTACCCACAGTATCACGTGAGCACCCAGAATTCATGAGAAATAAATTCAAAGGTATTGGCCAGACTCATAGAATCCAATTAATGAAGTAGGAATAAGACATCTCAAAGGCGCTCTCCCCCCTCCCCCCTCCCAAGTAATAGATATCTCAGAATCCCAAACATAGAAATGAGGAAATAAGCCCAGTAAACAAATGATTTTTCAAAGAATATTTACCTTGGCCAGGTGCTCTGCTCCATCATCAGTAATAAAATTGCCACATATGTTCAGTGACAGCAGTTTTTTGTTCGCAGACGAGGCAGTTCCTAAAGCAGTTCCAATGGTTGCTGCCCCTTTGTCTGTGATTTTACAGTGTCGAAGTGACAAGTTGCTGATTCTGGGATATGAGATGAAAAATGTGTCATGTTTTTAATTATCCATTGATTTTAAGGCTTTTTAAACAAGTCTCATATCACATCCCATGTTTTTAAGTATATGTTTCATAATAGGTTTTTAATTATCCATTGATTTTAAGGCTTTTTAAACAAATCTCATATCACATCCCATGTTATTAAGCATATGTTTCATAATTATAAATTTGCATTTCAAATCTATGCGCACAAATTATTTGTCTTTACATACAAATTTCATGTCTTAGAGTACAAATGAATTGTGCTTACTTACAAACTTCAAATCTGTAAGCACAAAAGACTTGTTGCTATATAAACATTTCATGTCTAGAAGCACAAATTATTTGTTTCTATATACAAATTTCATGTCTATAAGAACAAATTACTTGTTTCTACATACACATTTGATGCGTATAAACACAATTTACTTTTCTCTAATTAAAAATTTCATGTTGATAAGCACAAATTAATTGTCTCTGCATACACAGTTCAAGTCAGTGAGCACAAATTACTTGTCTCTATATAAAAATTTCACATCTATAAGCACAATTTACTTGTCCCTACATAAAAACTTTATATTTATAAGCATAAATTACTTGTCTCTAAATAGAAATGTTCTAAATACACATTTCATGTCTATAGGCACAAATTACTTGTCTCTACATACAAACTTCATGTTTGTAAGCACAAATTACTTGTTTCTAAATACACATGTCGTGTCTATAAGCACAAATTACTTGTCCATGACTTGAGACATACGGAGTACATGTTGTTAACTCCATATTTGTATAGACCAAATGGCTGCCAATAAATGATGTGGTCAATAAGATGCCAGCCAACATTATTTCCCATGACATTTCCTGGTGCTCATTTTCAGCTTCCCAATCTGGCATTCCAGGACCAATTTTTATTTAAAAAAAAAAAAAAAAAAAAAAAATTACTTGTTTCTACATACACATTTGATGCATATAAACACAATTTACTTTTCTCTAATTAAAAATTTCATGTTGATAAACACAAATTAATTGTCCCTACATACAAACTTCATGTCTGTAAGCACAAGTTACTTGTCTCTAAATAAAATATTATGTCTATAATCACAAATTAATTGTCTCTGCATACACAGTTCAAGTCAGTGAGCACAAATTACTTGTCTCTATATAAAAATTTCACATCTATAAGCACAATTTACTTGTCCCTACATAAAAACTTTATATTTATAAGCATAAATTACTTGTCTCTAAATAGAAATGTTCTAAATACACATTTCATGTCTATAGGCACAAATTACTTGTCTCTACATACAAACTTCATGTTTGTAAGCACAAATTACTTGTTTCTAAATACACATGTCGTGTCTATAAGCACAAATTACTTTTCCATGACTTGAGACATACGGAGTACATGTTGTTAACTCCATATTTGTATAGACCAAATGGCTGCCAATAAATGATGTGGTCAATAAGATGCCAGCCAACTTTATTTCCCATGACATTTCCTGGTGCTCATTTTCAGCTTCCCAATCTGGCATTCCAGGACAAATTTTAATTTAAAAAAAAAAATATTGGAAGGCCTAAAAACACAAGGAAAAAAGAACTAGAGACTGAAATTAGTAATATGAAAAGAGATTTAAATTAACATACTCCCATACTCCAGACGAAAAAAGAAGCAACAGTAAGACAAACACCCAATCAAACAACAGCAACCAACACATACTCACAGGCTGTTTTCCTGAAGAAGTTCACACCAGTTTTCCTCTTTCACTGGATTACCATCCAGTATTACATTCCTTCAGATGGGAAAATATCGATAGACCGATTACCATCCAGTATTACATTTCTTCCAATGGGTTCCGTTAGAACCATTAATACTCTCATTATTTCTGCTTTTCCTGAACAATATCTTCCGTCTAAGATATTATTTCCCCGGAATTTCAATTTCCTCTGTCTCGTTCCCCCACGTTGCCACAGAGCAGATGGCAAGTTGACGGCTGCTTCCATTAATGCATTATTATTCTTGATATTACAACATCTTCTCATGTCCATCAGTTCATACATATAGCACACATATCATCTGAGCGCTGATTGTGTCTTCCCATTTATTTATTTCGCCTTTGAGTTCGTGAACTTTATGTGTGGAGTATATATATTATTACTTCTTCTTTCTGTTTAGCACATAACTTCTTCTGGCTCAAGCCTTATAGTTGGTTACCATTAGCTATTACCTTTTGATTCTCCCTTCTCTCGAACAATGATGAACAGAATGCACAACGCGACTCCAGCGACGGTTTCCACAATTTATATTCGTCTAAGAACATTATATAATTCAGTTACACTTGCAAGTATTCAACATCACAGGTGCATCTAATGAACTCAACACAAATCTAAAAGATTATTAAAAGAACGGCATATTCGTTAGCCATCGCTCTCTGTACACATCGGACCATGTCCATCCTGGACAATGGCTCAACGCCGACTAATCTTTTAGGATCCGCCTTGTGCCAACTCCGAAGCAAGTACCAGCATTTTCACGCTGTGTGAAAAGTGTTCACTTTTCACGTTCCAGGTGTCCATTTACTGAACACTGACATAACCTCTGACCTAGTCTAATCTGGGTTATGACATGACTATACCATGACCTAATATGGATCATGGCAGTCAGGCACGCAAAGTAGTGACCCGAGAGTCGATTTTTCTACAGGAATCCAAGCACTGGTGCTGGAGGACTTGCACTGAACACAGTGGTGACTATATCGAAAAATGATACATTTGTTCTTTACTTTTTCAGAATATATTCACCAAAAAAACAACAACACTTAAGGTTTCATGTGAAGCTCCCTCATATAAGGGTATAACTGATACGGGTATATCTGATAAGGGTATAAGATGCCAGCCCCATAATTGTATTGACCAACTGGTACTCAATAACAAATGTGGTTAATACCCCTGCCGGCAACCTTTATTTCCCCTGAAAATTCCTGGCACCCATGTAACATTGGGTTGACCTGGAAGCTCGGGTCCATGTGTAAAAATCTGCTTTGATGGGAATTCGAACACATGACCACTGGGCCGGCAGGCAAGCCTGCTAGCCACTGGGCTACCACGAGTCCTGGGGGATATAGTGCTAGACCTCTATTTCCTAGAACAAAGGGTAGTGTATGGGTCATCATCATCATGTGAGCAACAGAACATTTCCATGATTGTTTTGAGGTTGAGTCAACTCCAGAGCCCTATCTTCTTCTTTCACCGTTTATCTCCTTTTATCTCTCATTACAGTCATCACATGTGCTGATCCCTCTGGAGACATATCCAACCACAGCAAGGATACAGATACATAACTTTTATATTTATATTTTCGTGTAGTGTTTTTCATGTGGTTGTGTCGATTTGTGTTTGTTTATTCTGTGCAGATGAAGGCTTTAGCTGCAACGTCCATTTTGTGACTTGTAATCGTGTTCTAGTAAAGCTCACAATCTACTTCTCATTTTCTGGTGCTTCATTCATTGCCTTGATCTCCCACTGAGGCATAGAAAAGTCGACAGGGTCGACTTCATTGCACCAGGTATTATTCCATATGGCTCAGTCTCTTTCCGCAGAACAGGCTGCCAAAAGCGCTGCACAAAACACAAACTCCACAGCTCCAGCGATGACCCCCTGGAGTCCCCAAGAAAAATGCACTTGTGAACAGAAAGACACGGCCCGGAATCGAACCCTCAACCCTCGCAGCATGAGGCAGATAGCTTGACACTTTGCCACAGAGACTCCCATTGAGACACAGGCCCTCAACCGACTCACTCCAAGCTCCCCTCTCCTGATTCATTCCCATGCAGTTTCATCAATGTTCTCCCGATATGATTCATTTCTGTTTCTACTTCTCTACTCCGCGTGTTCCTAGGTCTTCCTCTGATTCTTTTGCCCTAAGGATTCCAGACAATGGCCTTTCTAGTTACATTAATCTCAGGTTGTCTCAGTGTGTCCTATCCAGCATCAGCGTCTTTTCTTTCCCTCTTGATTCACTGGCAGTTGTCTAGTTCTGTCTATGAGCTCCTCAATGGTGATTCTGTCATGTCCATCCATCATATGCCATGCCGGAAAGCGTGTGTGGTCATGAATCACCATCTCACATGATCACCAGAGTCATGGATCAGCTCCGTGTTCTTGTCTCAACCAAGCCACATGGCCATGCCATCTAGATATTTACTTCTCTGCCTTCCCCATGACAGGTTACAGTGTTCCTATTCTTTGCTTCCCTTTATGGGCTCAGGTATCACGCGAGTCACTGTGTTACCAAAGCTCCTGAAAAATAATATACTTAACAGAATAATGCAACCTGGCTTACTTCAAATGCAGACATTGGGGCAGAAATGTGGCCAGGACATGCAATGTTTCATCAGTGAGGCCAGCATTCCAAAGACTGGAATAAAGCAGAAACAATGTTACTATGATTATTATATTGTTGCAGAAGGAGATCAGCAGGGTTGAATGGATAAGAGCACTTGTTCTTAAACTTCCGGTGTGCTGATGGCGATGTAGTTGGTTCACCTCCTACACCAGTCAGTTGGGCTATGTACATACCTACATACACACATACATAATTTACACAAACTTGCACAGTTATACATCCACTCTACTGGCACCTTGCTGTCTTCACAGATGATAGTTTGTTACATTGTGCTCCAAAAAAAGAGTACTCATTCTTATATTTCTGGTATTGCTGATGGCAAGGTAGCAGGTTCAATCCCTACACCAGTCAGTTAGAATAAAATGTTGTCTTCTCATCCTTGACATGTGGATGTGAATTACAAGTACCTCAGTATGTGGGGTGGGTTCGCCTAATGGCAAGGATCACTGGTAATAGGGAAAGCTAACCCACATGCAAAAATCAGTCCTGTGCACAATAAATAGTAGGACGAGTATGGACTATGCGTGAGTTCCAAGCGAGAGAGCAGAAAACAGTTTAACTCTCCACCATCTCTGAGTTTAATTAATATACACAAGCATACAAAACTGCTATTTTAACTTTTAGTGTACATTACTAAGAAAGTAGAGATTGAAGGACATACTAGACAACATCAAATTGAAAGTTATAGCTGAGTCGTGACAACAGGAAAGGTGGAGGGGAGGAGAGGCAGAGGGAGATGAACAGGAGATATCTTAGACCAGTGGTTCTCAACCGGTTGGGAATCCCCCCCCCCCCCCCCCCCCCCGATTATTTCGAGATCACGTTAATACAAGAACCTGTTACTTGATATTGTTTTTCCCTCCATAATTTACAGTTCTGTACTTCTCGCCCTTCTGAAATTTGTTTTGTAACGTAAGTAGACTCGCAAAACACATTTTATGTAGATGTCTAGACTTGTCCTAGTATGTGTTATTAAATTTAGCTTCCATTTTTACGTATACTGTGTAGGGGTGGGGGTAGGGGGGATTTATAAGGAGGAAATATGAAAGGAGGTGGGGGGGGGGGTGGATGTCATTCTGAACATATGGTGAAGGGGTACATGGGCCAAAAAAGGTTGAGAACCACTGTGCTAGACAGTTTAATATCATCAGTATCCAAAATGACTGGCTGTATTCAAGACAGATGACACATGGACAAACATGATCACCAACGCCACATGACATGGACTATAAGAAGAAGTTACCATCCTGGGATGATGATTGTAGTTTTCAATTTTTATATTGTCTAGTGTGTCTTCAATTGCTGAAAATTAATTGGACAGCCAAAATGAGCAATCAAGATGTTTTAAGGAAAGTTGAGTCACAAAGACAACTTATCACAAACATCAGAAAGAGGCAGTCATCATTATTTGGCCATGTTGTGAGAAGACAGCCGGCTCTGTGGTGAAGGGGTTACGGACGCTGTTTGTAATCGAGCTGCGTTGGGGGGGGGGGGGGGGGGGGCTGCGTGGTCTCGAGGTATGGTGTCCGCCTTGAGTGCTGGAGGTCCTGGGTTCAAGCCCCGGTGATGCCGGGATTTTTTTCTCGTGGACTTCTAGTAATAAATTTCCCCTGGTCTCTGGGTAGTGAGATCGGACGCCCGTGTGTATTGCTGCGCATGTAAAAAATCCCTTGGCAGTTAGAAATCGAAAAAGAGTAGCCTAACGGCGCTGCCCGGGCAAAAAATTTCGAGTTAAAAATCTACCCAAAGTATTTCAGGATCCTCGGCGGTGCTACGGAGTTCGTGCACTGAGCTGAGTTTCTCCAGACTCAGGTTTGAGTTAGGAGGAGAACGGAGCACTTATGGGTTGCACCCGTGTGCCGTGATGTTGATCCATCTACTAAACTAAACTAAACTAAACTAAACTAAACTAATCGAGCATACCCATGTTTGAAACACAGCTGTGGACGATTTGGCAGCAGACCGCCTTACATTGTTTTTTTTTTTAATGAACTGTTATGTGTGCCGGTCGTTCAGAAAGCAATGACAAACTACTGAACATAAACTTGCCCAATAATCACGAACAGCCAAAAAATGCTGGTGTTCACTGCTACGCCTGTAAAGGATATGCAACAACTTGTTATGAGATGACTAAAACTGGAACATGTTGTGACAATCTGAAAGATTTGCAGAAAGAGAGACAGAGGAAGACATCGTGAGAAGATTCTTAGCAGTCTTGTATCATGGCATGGAAGGAAATCAACACATGAATTGATAATTGCAGTCAGAGATCGCAATTTGTGGAGAGGCAAGATTGCCCATGCCAGCCGGCAAAGCAATGGATGATGATGAGAGTGTCCTCTGTCCTGTTCTCTACTTCTATGAGTGACAATCAATACCTGTGAACTAGTATATCTGCTCAGAAACTACCTTTGTTCTTCTGTCATCCACTTGACATTTGCCTAATTCTGCAATGTTGTCTCTTGCATGAATTTCACTGTCTTTTCCTCCTCTGTTAGAAAGAAACTTATTTTTTTATCAAGCTCAATTATTGGAGTTTGGTTGGAAGGTCTCCAGAAGACGTGAGTTCCAACTCCTGAGTCCACTGTGTTGATTTCAAGTCATGAGATCCTGGGAAAAAGCTTGCATCTGTCAGGGCTCGGCTGTTGCAGGGACTTTCCTCTTGAGTGACAGCTATGTATTAAAACTGGTTTTATGTAACATGCAAGAATTCTTTTTCTACCTTCCATGGACGAGCTTACTTCATAAGAATTTCTTCATTTTACCAACTCACTGGCACCTTACAGTCTTGACAGATTGTAGTTTGTTACATTTTGCTTCAGAAAAAGGCACAATACCTACAACACATGGTGGTAAGACCAGGGATGGAGTTATACCTCTCCATAGCACAAAGCCTGGGCTGTATTGCAGAGACCATGAGTTGCCCATGCAGCATGATCCTTCTCTCAGCTTGCCTAGTTTGCTCCAGAGGAAAGGTAATGCCAATACATTTGGAATAAGACAAGCTGCAGGAGCTGCCAGATCAGCAAAGCAATGCTCTAACTGTCCGCCTGTTGCAGCTTCCATCCTAGACCAGTTGCCAACTAAGGCTTAGAACTTGCCATGTCATGACATTTAGTCTTAGATTGCATTTCCTCGCACCAGGATAAGTCTTGTACCCTTCCAATTGTGCTCCTCCGCTCGAGACACATAAACAAATTGCACAGATCTTCTTCCTCTGTTTTGTACAACTGCAGGCATCAACCTGAATATGTTGAGAGAAAGCAGCAATTGACTTGAGGTTGTCAACACCCCCATACAGTTTGTCCACAAATGGAGCTTGGGCAAAGCAAACTAGGAAGGTGATGCAGATGATGGCAAAAGAAGTAAGGCCTGTGGTCTCCATAGCAACATTTTCAAGCCACCTGCCTTGTACTACAAAGGTCGTAGGTTTGTATTGAGACTGTATTATCGGGGTCATTTTTGCAGATTTTTAACTGATTCAGGACCAAACAAAAAGTACGTTTTGACCAAACAAAAATGGATGGTGGGAAAAGGGAAGAGGGGTGTGTCACAGTTATGACTTAAAAGTTGTTAATATGGTAGCAGACATGTTGTATTATAATGCAGGGAAAACATTTCGACGATATATAAGCCCATGCCAGATACAAGAAATTGCTTAATACGATTATTAATCTCATGGCACTTAATCAATGAAAAGAGCTCACATTGTTGACAGCAATGTGGAAAATTGTAGTTTGTGGTTAAGCTTACTTGATGGTGTGAACTCTGTGAAAAGGTTTTAAAAGAGATCACATTGCTGATAGTAATGTAGACAATTGAGTGGTTTAGCTTACTTGATGGTGAAAAGGTTTTAAAAGAGATCACATTGCTGATAGTAATGTAGACAATTGAGTGGTTTAGTTTACTTGATGGTGTGAACTCTGTGAAAAGGTTTTAAAAGAGATCACATTGCTGACAGTAATGTGGGCAATTTATTGGTTTAGCTTACTTGATGGTGAAGAGGTTTTAAAAGAGATCATTTTTCTGACAGTAATGTAGACAAGTGAGTGGTTGAGCTTACTTGATGGTGTTAAGTCTGAGAAGGGCAGGCCAGCATTGCTGGAGTACTCCCATCATTGGCTCATCAATCTTCCAGCCTGTCAGATGAGATAGATAGAAGGAACAAATAAACAAATCAACAAATGAATGAACTTTATTTAGATAGAAACACAGACAAGCAGAACAAATAAACAAACATTTATTTTCAAAGGGTTAAAATTTTGTTATGCAGGCCTGTCTGGCATTCTGCTTTTCTTATCTCTCTCCTTTCATACATTATTTAATTCATATATAGTTTATTTTGTTAATCTTAGACAACAGAAACAACAACAATATATGTATTTTAAACACATGAAAAATGTGCACAAATGACTGCTACATATTTCATTCATCCGAACTAATTTTCTTGTTTATTCGCTTTGAACTCAACCATGATCTATACATGTGCACTGGACTGATTTTTGTGTGTGGATTAGCTTTCCCTATTACCAGTTTCCCTCGCCAGGCGAACCCACTCTGACTTCAGAAGTATCCTAACTATTGGTATGGCAGTTGCTGTAAACTAAGGGAAACATACTGTACAGCATGTAGGATAGAGGATAGGATCACCATGGTGAAGTGGTTAAGTTAACTGCTTTGCGTTCTGGAGGTTATGGGTTCATTCTCTGGCCTGCATCATTCAGATCAGGATAGCAATTTTTCTGGAGACTCCTGGGGAGGTCATCACTGGAGCTACAGATAATTACCCAGTTGAGACAGCACATTTACAGACAAAACATTTACACAGGGTACCTACCCAGTTGAGACGGACAAAAGTATAGATACCTCTGATCAAGATTTGCATAGGATAATTACCCAGTTGAGACAGCACATTTACAAACACATGTGATGAAGACTTACACTGAGTAATCACCCAGTTGACACAGCACAATCACAGACAACAGATTTACAGGTAATTATCCAGCTTAGACAGCACATTTATAAACAAATGTGATGCTTGCTTGCTTGTGTTCGCTGGCTGTGAACTCCAGCGTGAAGTCCTGTATGTTGGATGAAGACACCCTGTTGTCCAACATCAATGTGATGTCATACCGGACCTGAGGTTTGCGTGAATATCCATTGTCCCATGTCTGGCTTATTGGTGTGCAGACTGGTGGTTCCTCGCCAAGCAGGCAGATACTCTCCGGCTCCGGAGGAAACAAATGTGATGAAGATTTACACTGAGTAATCACCGAGATGACACAGCACAATTACAAACAACAGATTTACACAGGTAATTATCCAGCTGAGAAGCAAAATTATATACAACTGTGATCAAGATTTACACTGGGCAATTACCCAGATGAGATAGAATAATTACAGACATTTGTGATGATGATTTAGAAAAATAATTGCACATGTAGAGACAGCACAATTGCAGAAACTGTGATCACGATGTAGATTGGGTAATTACCCTGTCGAGATAGCACAACTGCAGACAACTCAGATCAAGATGCACACTAGTCAATTACCGTCACAAGAGAACATTGGAAATAAATGCCATCATGATACAAACCAGGAATTACCAAGCCAAGACAGCACAATTGCAGAAACTGTGATCACGATGTAGATTGGGTAATTACCCTGTCGAGATAACATAATTGCAGACAACAGAGATCGAGATATACACCAGTCAATTACCATCACAACAGCAGATCAATGCGATCAGGACCAGGAATGATCAAGCCAAGACAATTATGACCATAAACAGCACAGGAAGTAAAAACAGCATAACCTACTGACCTCTGATGTAGATTTCGGAGACTGTTTCCCAGCGCTCCGGATTGTCCAGCTCTACTTGCACGTTCGGCTTAAAGTACTGGAATTTATCTCGTGTTAAGAAGGTTTTTGGTGGTCCTTCAAAGGAACTTGCTAAAAAATGTATAGGTTCTTTGTGTAAACAATATAGCAAGTTTACCTAAATAATATTCTAATTTAATTATATCGTTACCAGAGGTAAGTATGGGTGAATGGACAAGAGCGCTCGCTTTTAAATTTCTGATGTGCTGATGGCGAGGTAGAGGGTTCAACTCCTACACTGGTCAACTGGACTAAAATGTTAACTTTCCGTCCTTGACTTGGGGACATAAATTACAAGTATATCAGAAGTCGGAATGGGTTCGCCTGATGGCAAGGGACACTCGTAACAGGGAAAGCAAACCCACTCAGAAAATCAGTCCAGTATGGACTACGCTAGAGTTTAAAGTGAGCAAACAAAAAATAATATCATTTCCATGTGGCAATTCCATTGTACAATGTTGCTATCAGCATGACCTGCCAGAAAGACTCTCAATCATTTGCGAGTTACATTGCCTTGGGGGTCTATCTGGCCAAGTGATTAAATCATTTGTCCCAAGCTCAGAAGGTTGTATGATTCTTTTTTTGACTCTGTTGATCTACCCATTCTTCTGCACTATACACACAATTCTAACAGGCCCCGACCACATCTGCCTTATCATGCAACAATACCCCACCAAGTGGTGCAGACCCAGCAAGTCTATCCGCCTGCTCATTTCCCACCACACCAGCATGTCCTGGGGAAAAATCCAACAGATGATCTCTATTTTAGATAGCTGAATGGAAGCCTGCCACTCTGCCTGAAGCAAGCCTGTCTTCACCATTTCTCATCATACTTTGTGAGTCCATTGTCTCATGCCCAGTGTGCTTTCAATGCTCTGTGCCCACCACCATGGTCATTGACCCGTCTCTTCTTCTGGAAACCAATAAAGGACCCTTTTACAAGTAATGGCAAACTACTGAATACAAACTTTCCAAGAAATAAAAACAGCCCAAAAAAGCTGAGGATGAATGCAGCCTACTTTAAAGGATATGCAACTAACTTATAAGCCTTAAGGCGAATTGGCCATACAGTTATGGACCCATAGTTTTATGGTCCAATCAGCTCTAGGTGGATGATGTGGTTAGTATCAAACCAGCCATCTTTACTTCCCAATACATTTCCTGGCACCTGTTTTGGGCTGAATCAACCTGTGGGTCGGTATCAGTTTGACAAAATTTGAATCCGTCTCGATGCTGGTTAAGGACAGTTCGTAATCCCACATACAGCGTTCAAAACATAGTTGAGGGCAATTTGGCTGCAGACCGCTTTGCGTTGGTTTTTTTAATTAAATGGTATGAGTGCGGGTCATTCAGAAAGCAATGGCAAACTACTGAACGTAAAACTTGTCCAGGAATCACGAACAGCCAAACAATGCTGGGGTTGACTGCTATGTCCTGTAAAGGATTGCAACTAACTTGATGCATGTATCTTGATGGAAGGAGGTCTGGAACTGGAACACTGATGATTGATCTTCTTCTGTGATGGATGTTTCTGGTACTCACTCACTTCTTCTGTGTAAACTCGACTCGTCTCAATTGAATTAAAGATCGCTAACCAAAAAGCATGTTGTTGTCTAGGTGGATAATGAATCTGAAGCTATGACTTCAACCAACTAGCTGTTGGGCTCACAGGCACGCAATAAAAGGCACAGACATGGTGGTCTTTGAAATAAACTCAACAAAGTTGTTTCTTTAGTAGTCAGACTTCAACGAAGAAGGTTTATTATTCGCAGTGCTGTATTGCCATAGGCAAAGTACGATATCTCAGCAGCTGGCCGAAGCTTCCTTGGTATTTCTGCGGCCGGTTTGTCACCATCCCACTGCTGGCCATTTGAGCAAAATGCGTGTAAATGTTCAACTGACCTTTCCTCAAAACCTTTCCTCTCGCTCTCTACTCCCTGACACTGTGTTTCAAACTAACATGGCCTGTCTTGTGTAAGTAATGTATCCCTGAAGCATGTGTGCTGTCTATATGTCCATGTGTAAGCCCTAGCCATTGACGTGTGAGTTCTAATATTAGATCCTAACGGTTTCTGGTATAGTTACTATTGACTTCTGTGAGGTGTGCCGGTCTCTCTGGCTGAGGGGTTACACCACTTTCTCCGTAATCCCGTTTATGCACGCAGAGTCTCGCAGGCGAGAATTGGAAGCGGTTCGACCTGCGCTCGTGACTTGTAGGATAATGAGCCGGCTGCTCAGAAAGTAATGGCAAACTACTGAGCGTAATCTTGCCAAGAAATCAACATACAGCTGAAAGATGCTGATGTTGACAGTGATGTCCTGTAAAGGATATGCAAAACATTTTTTTTCTGTGAGGTGTAGTTGTTCCTAAACAAACGTGGTGTCAGTCTTGTGTGTTGTACCTAAAGTGAAGTGCTTACTCTGTGTTGTCAGTTGAAGCAGGCCTGCTGACGTGTCTGTCTTATGCATCTAATCTTAATGTTTTCTGGTGCGTGAAATATTATTTATTTAGCATCTATTCTTATTTATATGCATGTGCAATTTACTAATCTATTTCTATGACATGACAGAAACAATGAAAGGAAAATGAAAAAATTAACAAAATGTGCTACTTATCTCAGAATCCCTCAAAAGAGGAATGAAAAAAAAAAGAAATTAAAAGAAAAACCTGACACAAACCTCCATGATCACTTTGCTCTATTTCCACGTCTGCCTCAGGACCTGGTGTTTGGTGCTTCTTATCTCCCTTTTTTTCAATCTTTATCTCACTGCCGGGCATTGGCTGTGCAACGATGACTTTAGGGCGAAGTATAACAGAAGGTATGTAGGGCATCTGTTTACGCTTACATACCATGTTGAAGTCCAACTGAAAGTTCCCGCTGCATTTGTATGGCTCTGTATGACATATCAAAATTAACAATCATTATTAACTCTTATGATGGGAAAGATTTGTGGTAAAAAAAAAGCAACGATAGTTAAGTTAGCTGCATATCCTTTACATGACGTCGCAGTCAACCCCAGCATTTTTAATTGTTTGTGATTTCTTGGCAAGTTTACATTTAGTAGTTTGCCATTGCTTTCTGAATGAGCGGCACTCATACCTTTGCTAATAGGATAATGGAAACCAATGTAAGGCGTCTGCTTCCAAATCACCTACAGCTGTGTTTCCATCGTGGTATGCAGGATTATGAATTGCATTTGTAACCCTTAGACCTAAGATGGTGGGAGGGAGGAATAACATTAATAGAATTAATCCAGAACACCAGGGGTGAAGGTTTGTGGAGAGACATGAATGCCTACGCTATTTGGCAAGGTACATGATGATGATGATGATTAACTCTTAAAGGACATAGGTTAGTGCAGAAGAACAGATAGATCATGGCCTGAAGAGAATGGTGCAGCAAGGAGTGACCAGAGGATCTGGCCGGCACTCAGGATTCCAAGGAAAGGTCAGATGGACACAAAATCAGACTGCTACTGGTACCGTTAGCATTGGGACTCTTCACTGGCTGTTGAAGATGAGTACAGAGCACATAGAAGAATGTTCCGAATGCTATGATATTGGTTCTTGACTCAGCTTTAACTCAGGACATAGGATTTCCCAATGTGTGATATAGGATTGTTCTGCTTGAATTATTTTATATATATATTTTTTTTTAAAGTTGCATATCCTTTACAGGACGTTGCAGTCAACACCAGCATTTTACTGCCGTTGTTGATGTCTTGGCAAGTTTTACGTTCAGTAGTTTGCCATTGCTTTCTGAATGACCGGCTCCCATACCAGCACATTAAAACCAGCTAGACACGGTCTGCTGCCAAATCGGTCATGTGTTTAGAACGCAGGTAGCGGCATTATGAATCGTGTCTGCAACGCCATCGCCACGGAGACCCCTTCAAACATTGTACTTATTAGTTAGAGATTTAAATCAGTTTTTTCATGATTGCTTGCTTAAAACTATACTGCTCTAATACAGTTATAAAAACATTTACAAAGTATAACAAGGAGGAAAATGAAACAAAGAGTTAATGAAAGTTCATCAGCGACATCTATGCTATACTGATAAGTGTGGCTGGTCATGGTTCGCCATACTAAACAATTTAGTTTACTCATACACTAATATATTATATAGGACAAATTCTGTAAAAAAGACCATGTGTTGTCCATGCAGCTTGATCCCTCTCTCAGTCTATCTAGTTTACTCATACACTATTATATTACACAGAACAAGTTCTGTAGAAAAGCTCTGCATACTGAAATATGAATGAACAAATTAAGACAATTTTGGGAGCAATGGATATGCGGTTTCTGAGATAAATGTTGAGAATACACTGGACAGCCACAGTAAATCATGATTGCCTGGAAATAGCTCATGAATGTAAAACATTATACACAACTATAAGATAAAGACAATGTTCTACAACTATAAGATAAAGACAATGTTCTACAACTATAAGATGAAGACAATGTTCTACAACTATAAGATAAAGACAATGTTCTACAACTATAAGATAAAGACAATGTTCTACAACGATAAGATAAAGACAATGTTCTACAACGATAAGATAAAAACAATGTTCTACAACTATAAGATGAAGACAATGTTCAACTATAAGATAAAGACAATGTTCTACAACTATAAGATAAAGACAATGTTCTACAACTATAAGATAAAGACAATGTTCTACAACTATAAGATAAAGACAATGTTCTACAACTATAAGATAAAGACAATGTTCTACAACTATAAGATAAAGACAATGTTCTACAACTATAAGATAAAAACAATGTTCTACAACTATAAGATAGAGACAATGTTCTACAACTATAATATAAAGACAATGTTCTACAATTATAAGAAAGAGTCAATGTTCTACAACTATATGATAAAGACAATGTTCTACAACTATAAGATAAAGACAATGTTCTACAACTATAAGATAAAGACAATGTTCTACAACTATAAGATAAAGACAATGTTCTACAACTATAAGATAAAGACAATGTTCTACAACTATAAGATAAAGACAATGTTCTACAACTATAAGATAAAAGACAATGACAATATTCTACAACTATAAGATAAAGACAATGTTCTACAACTATAAGATAAAGACAATGTTCTACAACTATAAGATAAAGACAATGTTCTACAATTATAAGAAAGAGTCAATGTTCTACAACTATATGATAAAGACAATATTATACAACTATAAGATAAAGACAATGTTCTACAACTATAAGATAAAAACAATGTTCTACAACTATAAGATAAAGACAATGTTCTACAACTATAAGATAAAAACAATGTTCTACAATTATAAGAAAGAGTCAATGTTCTACAACTATATGATAAAGACAATGTTCTACAACTATAAGATAAAGACAATGTTCTACAACTATAAGATAAAGACAATGTTCAACTATAAGATAAAGACAATGTTCTACAACGATAAGATAAAAACAATGTTCTACAACTATAAGATGAAGACAATGTTCAACTATAAGATAAAGACAATGTTCTACAACTATAAGATAAAGACAATGTTCTACAACTATAAGATAAAGACAATGTTCTACAACTATAAGATAAAGACAATGTTCTACAACTATAAGATAAAGACAATGTTCTACAACTATAAGATAAAGACAATGTTCTACAACTATAAGATAAAGACAATGTTCTACAACTATAAGATAAAAACAATGTTCTACAACTATAAGATAGAGACAATGTTCTACAACTATAAGATAAAGACAATGTTCTACAATTATAAGAAAGAGTCAATGTTCTACAACTATATGATAAAGACAATGTTCTACAACTATAAGATAAAGACAATGTTCTACAACTATAAGATAAAGACAATGTTCTACAACTATAAGATAAAGACAATGTTCTACAACTATAAGATAAAGACAATGTTCTACAACTATAAGATAAAGACAATGTTCTACAACTATAAGATAAAAGACAATGACAATATTCTACAACTATAAGATAAAGACAATGTTCTACAACTATAAGATAAAGACAATGTTCTACAACTATAAGATAAAGACAATGTTCTACAATTATAAGAAAGAGTCAATGTTCTACAACTATATGATAAAGACAATATTCTACAACTATAAGATAAAGACAATGTTCTACAACTATAAGATAAAGACAATGTTCTACAACTATAAGATAAAGACAATGTTCTACAACTATAAGATAAAGACAGTGTTCTACAACTATAAGATAAAAGACAATGACAATATTCTACAACTATAAGATAAAGACAATGTTCTACAACTATAAGATAAAGACAATGTTCTACAACTATAAGATAAAGACAATGTTCTACAACTATACGATAAAGACAATGTTCTACAACTATAAGATAAAGACAATGTTCTACAACTATAAGATAAAAGACAATGACAATATTCTATAACTATAAGATAAAGACAATGTTCTACAACTATAAGATAAAGACAATGTTCTACAACTATAAGATAAAGACAATGTTCTACAACTATAAGATAAAGACAATGTTCTACAACTATAAGATAAAGACAATGTTCTACAACTATAAGATAAAGACAATGTTCTACAACTATAAGATAAAGACAATGTTCTACAACTATAAGATAAAGACAATGTTCTACAACTATAAGATAAAGACAATGTTCTACAACTATAAGATAAAGACAATGTTCTACAACTATAAGATAAAGACAATGTTCTACAACTATAAGATAAAGACAATGTTCAACAACTAAAAGATAAAGACAATGTTCTACAACTATAAGACACAGACAATGTTCTACAACTATAAGATAAAGACAATGTTCTACAACTATAAGAAAGAGTCAATGTTCTATTACTATAAGAAAAAGACAAGGTTCTTTGGTCACATAATGAGATGAGAAGCATTGGAGAACATTGTAGCAACTGGAAAGATCAGCAGTAAAAGATGCAGAGGCAGACCAAGAGAAATTATCTGGGTGACCTAAGATGGTGGCGTGGAGGAATATCACCAATAGAATTGATCCAGAACAAGGACTGAGATCTGTAGAGAGACATAAAGGCTTTCACCATTTGGCAGAGCACATAATGATGATGATGATGATGATGATGTTGATTATGATGATAATGTTGATGATGATGATGATGATGACCATGATGATGATAATGATGATGGTGATGTTGATTATAGTCATGACAATGATGAAGCCATACACATAATTGTGAGCTAAGAGGCAGCAGAAGAGAATGCTGGCATATTTTGCCTTACTTCCTGGATGCTGTTGTAGTTGAAGGGTTTAATGCACCCACTCTTGAACTTTCTCAGGTGACCATGGTAGGGTGTTCATTCTGCACACCGGTCAGTCTAACTTAAATGTTTACTTCTCGTCCTTGACTTGGGGACATAAATTACAAGCACCTCAGAAGTTGGAGAGGTGAGGGATACTGGCAATAGAGAAAGCCAACTTAAAGGCAAAAATCAGCCTAATGCACTCCCTAGTAGTAGCGACTACTAGTAGTAGTAGTAACACATGAGTGGACTACGCTTGAGTACAAAGCGAGCAGATGAAAAAAAAAGCATTACCTCCAGGTTTGCTAGCATCGGTTTCTTCAGGCTGTCCAGATATATATGAGTGCTTTTCTTTTGATAAACTTTTCTCGACTTTCTTCCCCATTATGATTTCTCGAATCACACTGTAAGGACATGATATAACATGAATATTCATAACTCACGTATAAAATCAGACGCAAGAGAAACTAAATGTATTGGATGGGAGGTTACAACAATCAGGGTTTAAACATTCACAGGGAAAAGACATGGATAATGAGAACAAATCAGGGAAATAATAACCTGATTTTCCTTGGTGAAGCCTCATTTAAGAAACGAAAAGTATCATACACCTATTTAGTTGCTTGCTTACTTGCTTGTGTTCTCTGCCTGTGAACTCCAGCGTGAAGTCCTGTATGTCGGATGAAGGCATCCTGTTGTCCAACATCAATGTGATGTCATACAGGACCTGAGGTTTGCGTGAGTATCCGTTGTCCCATGTCTGGCTTATTGGTGTGCAGACTGGTGGTTCCTCGCCATGCAGGCAGACACTCTCCGACTTCGGAGGAATCAACGATCCTACTGACTTCAGCCAGGACCCCGAAGGGACCTGTTGCCCAGGATGCTCGGCGAGGACGCATCAATAGGTCTTGGCCAGTATAGAACCCAGCCCTGGTGCCTTGGAAACACCTCTGCATCATACCTATTTAGGTAACAATGTAGAAGACAAAAAGTGGGACAAGATAGAGACATTAAAATAAAAGAGTTAAGGCAAGTGGGTCGACTTCACTATATCAGAATTTATCCCATATGACTGTCTCTTTCTGCAGGGTGGCCTGCAAAAGGCACGAACCCCGCAGTTCCAGTGATGACCCCCAGGAGTCTTACCGAAAATTGCGCTCGTGAACTGAACGACGCAAGCTGGAATCAAACTCACAACCTTCAGAGCATGAGACAGGCGCGTAACCACATCACGACGGAGACATCCAGAGATATTAAACAAGAATACATAAGACAAGAGATGCTTTTAAAGCACTAGGTGATTTGTGGAAGCAAACAGAAATTTAAAATATCGAGAGGTTTTCCGGAAGGTTGTTCTGAGAGCGAGGTTCTGCAAAGGACATGCTACTGAATGAATGAAACAGAAATTTAAAAGCACCAAATTTAGAAACACCAAATGTCAATGTTAGATCAGAACTACTGTGTGAATCAAAATATGGAGAACCACTAAACCAATGTCAGAATATGGAGAACCACTGAACCAATGTCAGAATATGGAGAACCACTGAACCAATGTCAGAATATGGAGAACCACTGAACCAGTGTCAGAATATGGAGAACCACTAAACCAATGTCAGAATATGGAGAACCACTAAACCAGTGTCAAAATATGGAGAACCACTGAACCAGTGTCAGAATATGGAGAACCACTGAACCAATGTCAGAATATGGAGAACCACTGAACCAATGTCAGAATATGGAGAACCACTGAACCAATGTCAGAATATGGAGAACCACTGAACCAATGTCAGAATATGGAGAACCACTGAACCAATGTCAGAATATGGAGAACCACTGAACCAATGTCAGAATATGGAGAACCATTGAACCAATGTCAGAATATGGAGAACCACTGAACCAATGTCAGAATATGGAGAACCACTGAACCAATGTCAGAATATGGAGAACCACTAAACCAATGTCAGAATATGGAGAACCACTAAACCAATGTCAGAATATGGAGAACCACTGAACCAATGTCAGAATATGGAGAACCATTGAACCAATGTCAGAATATGGAGAACCACTGAACCAATGTCAGAATATGGAGAACCACTAAACCAATGTCAGAATATGGAGAACCACTGAACCAATGTCAGAATATGGAGAACCATTGAACCAATGTCAGAATATGGAGAACCACTGAACCAATGTCAGAATATGGAGAACCACTAAACCAATGTCAGAATATGGAGAACCACTAAACCAATGTCAGAATATGGAGAACCACTAAACCAATGTCAGAATATGGAGAACCACTAAACCAATGTCAGAATACCTGTGAATAGTATAACTAGGTTAGGCTCTGTCTGGAATCCACACAGCAAAAGAAAACCTAAAAACACACAGAGTAGAGAAGCAGAGACAGAAATGACAAAAATGGGGAGGTCAAGGACAGAGCTACATCAGATACTTAAGGAAAGGACAACTTGGCGTGAGTTGGTTGAGGATCTGTGTCCCAATAAGGGATACGAGTTGAGTGCTCCGTTCTCATCTGCAACAGCCAGCAAAGAGTCCCAATATTAATAGTACTAACAGCAGTTTAATTATGCATCCATCTGGCCTTTCCTCAGAGTTCTGAGTGTCGACCAGAGCCTCTGGTCACTCCCTGCACCACCATTCTCTCCAGGTCGTGATGATCTATCTGTTCTTCTGCACTATACAGATGATCCCAAAGGCCCCCGATCACATCTGCCTTGTCATACACTAATACCACACCAGTATGTCCAGGGGGGAAATCCAACAGATCCTCTCTATTTTACAAAAGCCATAATTTAAAAATCCATATATTATGAAATAGCAAAGCATACAACTAAAATCCATGATTGCAAAGAATAATAAGTTTATATCTTAATTATAACGTAGAGGGGTTAAAGGTATATTAATGTATAAGCTATACTTTATTGTCTGAATATATAATATATCTATGTATAGTAACTGTCTGTGTAGGGGTAGTGAATGCAATTTCATAATCCAACATACCAGGTAGAGGGTTTGGAATTAGTCAAGGGTGAAATCGTTTCGATTTCATGAAGCATCTGCCACCCAGAAAGCAAAGGCAAACTACTAAACATAAAATTACCCAGTAAATATAGGTCAGCATGGCCAAATGGATAAGAACGCGTATTCGTAAATATCGACCTATCGTCCTTGACTTGGAGGGCATTAATTACAAGTACCTCAGAAGTTGGAGTGGGTTTGCCTGATGGCGAGGGACACTATTATTAATAGGTAAAGCTAATCCACACGCAAAATTCAATCCAGCACTACTAGAAATAGTGTATGGACTACACTTGAGTTCAAAGCGAGCGAGCACCAAATAAAAACAAAATTGCCCAGTAAATAACAAACAGGCAACACATTCTTGGGCTGACTGCAAGGTCCATGTTAAGTACTTGCAATACTTTTTTCAAAACATTATTTACTAAAACATAACAACGCAGAGGGGCTCAACTGGATTTAAGTTAACGCTGTTACACACTTTGTGGAATTTCAAAATGCCATTACCTTCTCGTCATATTTTCTGGTTATCTGCTGCTAAACCCCCGAGTACCGAAAGAGTTAATAAAGTAAGCAATAATTAGCCCAATAAGCGATTTGTCGGTTAATTGATAATTCTTAGGTAGAGGAGGACACGCTTGGGCTCAGAAGTCTCAAGACTCAAGTTTGGCAAAATACTTGCACTTGATTTCTTTGAATCGATTATATCACTAAAGCTCTTAATTAAGAATATCCCTACCTAAATTAAGACGGGAGATTCGGAGTAGAAAGAGGGAGGGGGAGATAGAGAAAGAGAGAACTGATGTGAGTCTAACTACTACCCAAATTACCATCCCATACCTTATTCGTTGCTGTGGTTATCGGCCATATGTAAACAACTAAGAACGTCATGACAATTTGAGATCGGCCCAATATAAAATAGTTCATACAAATTCAGCTCTTGCCGGGGTAAACATACATAACAAACATACAATTGTAGTCTCAAAGAGCAGGAAAGAATCTTCTTGCTATGAAAATATATGTTCAGCGAAAAAGCTAACAATACAAATATGCGCGTAGTAATACTGATAGTATATTATTACCATTGACAACGAGATCTTCAATATTTAGAGCATAGTTGCCATTCTAGATATTTTATATCCAGATCTAGAGGTTTTTGCCGGCGTCTGGATACCGTTTTCTGACGTTTGGATGCTGGATGAAAATCTAGATACTTTTCATTTGGAGTTGGATATTTTTGATACTTTCTAGATTTTACTTTTCTTTCGGTGTCATTTACCCATTTTATGTTTGGTCTGGACGGGCATAAATTATGGTAACTGCCATTATTTAAACTTTGAACTGACTTGGGTCAACGCTCAACAATCTGGCAACCCCCAGGTAATGAATAAAAGGGCGCATACTTTATAATAACATTATTTGAACAGATTTCAGAACTAATACGCAAATAAGACAAGAGACTAAGCAAGACATTGTATCCAATTTTATAAGAAAACGCCGCTGGAATTGCATCGGCCATGTACTCAGAATGGACAAGACAAGACACCCTACCAAGCCCTCTTATGGTCACCAGTAGGGAAAAGAAAACGGGAAAGACCAAGAGAGACCCTGCGTAGAACCATCATCAGAGAAGGCTCATTCAATGGCCAAGTGATCATCCAAGATCTACAACAGGTAGCAGCGAACCGCCGGACATGGAGAGCCATGACTTCTGCCCTATGCGCCGCCTTGGGCTCAAGAGGAAAGACTAACTAACTAACTAACTAACTAACTAACTAACTAACTAACTAACTAACTAATAACTAACTATTTGAACTGTAAACTTATCGTGTTGCGAATTATTGCTGTGATTCCGACTTTGCGATTCTTTTTCATGTGATTTGTTTTTGTAATTGCTCACCTTTATATGTGTCTTCCATTTTGAACAAATCTTTCAACATGCCAAAAGTAAACCAATATGAACAAAAATTTCGGAAAGAGTGGCTGCAGGATGATATAATTAAAGATTGGGTGATGTCAATTCATGGAGATGTTACTAAGGCTCGTTGTAAGTACTGCAAGTGCGAAATGAAAGCGAAAATACAAGACTTGAAGAAACATGCAGAGACTAAAAAACATAGAAATGCAGTGCCATTTAGGGATATGCCACCGTTGACATTTGTTTTCAGAACTACACAGAGTAATTAGTCATCAACAGTTGAAGGATCTGTCGCAATGTTTTTAAGTTGTCATTGTGCAATCGTGAACTGTGACCATTTGATTGATTTGTTTAAAAACTCCTATTTCTGACAGTAAATTGCTAAAGGACGTGAAAATGCATCGCAGCAAGTGTACAAATATGATCAGAAGTACTTTGTTTTCTCACTTTGAAGAAGATCTGATCAGTGATATTTCTACAAATAAATATATTTTATTATTAGACGAATCGAATGACATTTCGGTTCTGAAAGTGCTTGGTACACGTGTTATATATTATAGCAACAGCACAGACAAAGTAATTTCTACATTTCTTGGACTAGTTCACTAGGAAGAGTGTGATGCAGAAAGTATAGTTCAGGCACTGAAGAAACTTTTGGTCAGTAATCATTTAAACTTAAAGAATTAGGCTGCAATTTGAACCGATAATGCATCGGTAATGTTTGGCGTAAATTTCTACGCCAGGGAGACCGGCAGTCACATCAATACATATGTAATTTCTTACTTTCTCAATCTGGATATTTTTCCTAGATACTTTCCAACGAAATCTAGATATTTATGGATGTTGTTTGAGCCGTTTCTAGATATTTTTCGTCAAAAAAAAGTGGCAACCCTGATTAGAGTCCCGATTGTTTCCTTGAGTTATGTTAAGAGCCAACAATGCTGCACTCAGGACATTCCATATGTGCTCCGTTCCCTCGTTCAACAGCCAGTGAAGAGTCATACTACCAATCGTTCCCACCGCTATCTGATTTAAAGTTCTCCTGGTCTTCCCTCTCAGTTTTGAGATTCCTCCAGAACCCCTGCCGATCCCCCGCAATCTCATTCTTTCCACATACGGGTTCTCAATCTGTTACCCCGCCTTCTC